>PVIA01000998.1:23226-328616 GCA_004024845.1 Tonatia bakeri
CCAACCCCACACGGCAGTAGGGGGGGGGGGATTGCCATTGCTCCTGCGTCCGAGCTGCTCACCACGCGCCTCTCTCCTGCAGACCAGCCTGTGCGTGGAGGTCCGGTACCAGGCCTCAGACGGCACAGTGGGCTCCTGGGATGACGGGGACTTCCTGGGAGATGAGTCCCTTCAGGAGGAAGAGAAGGACAGCCAGGAGACGGATGGGCTGCTCCCCAGCTCCCGCCCCAGCTCTCGGACGCCGGGCGAGAAGAGCTTCCGGAGGTAACAGGCCGGGGTCTCTGGCTGCCCACCATCCCCAAAGACACAGGGTAGATGCCTGGTCCCCTAGAGAGGCCCTTTTTGGCCTGACTAAACCTAAAAGAGAACAGGCCTGAGTTACCGGGAAGACATATAAGCGGGGGAAGGTGTTTCTGCAGCAACCCCCTACTCTGGAAGTCAATGGGGAAGGGCAGGGTGGCCCCTGCACCCTCATGGAGTGGGGGAAGCTGACGGGGAGGCCTGGTCTCTCTGCTCAAGACCCAGCAGTGCCAGACCAGCCCCCGCTGAGTGAAAGCCCAGGCGAGGTGGCCCCCTCCTGCCGGAGTGCTGGGAGTGCAGCCAGAGGTCCTGGTTGGGACCCCACCTGTCCTCTGTCGAGAGAACACATGCTGACACCTTCAGTGTCTGGAATTCACACCTGCAGTTGTCCTGCAATGCAGTGACAGGAAGCCGTGTCCAGGCCTGTGCTTTCCAAATGTATTTTTAAAAAGAAAAAAAAAGGAAACACAATTATATTCCTCTCAGAGCCCAGAGAGACAGAATCTGGGTTAGTGAATCTGTCCGTAGGTGCCTAGGTCACTGGGGAGAATGTGTGAGATGCAGGTGAGGGGAGGGTGCTTCTGAGGAGGCGGTGGGTTCAGAGAGAGGGAGACCCCCCCCCACTGCAATCATCTCCCTGCAACCTCCCTCCAGCCTTTCTTTTCCACAGAAAATTCGTTTAGTTCCTTTTCCGAAAACACGCACATTCTAAATTACTGGAATTGAATTTGATACTTTTATTGGACAAATACGTTTTCCTTCTTTGCACTTGAACTACTCCCCCCACCCAACACACACACAACTACAGACACACGCACACAGATAGGAGCCTAAGAAACCCGGGGGGCTGCTGGGGAGTAATATTAATGAGGTCAAATGCCCTGACCTTTGACTTCAAGCACCTGTGAGGTGGAGCGCCAGCTGGGAGCCCACCCTCCTTAGACCCTAGGATGGTGGCAGGGCGGGGGAAGAGTGTGTATATTGACCTCAGGAGCTCTAGGTCCGAGTCCCAGCCCCGCCTCTCACTAGCCTTGTGACTCTCGGCCAGCCACATTCCATCTCCCATCTCCTCCCGCCTGTAAAATTGGGCCCAGAACAATGTGGTCCGGGGAGCCAAAGGGATGAGGAGGGACAGGTTGTCACTGGGGTGCCGAGTGCTGCCCCAGGGAAGGGCTGGTGACAGGCTCTTGACAGTTGGATAATCAGAGGGTCAGGAATCTGGTGGGGAGCCAGGGATGGTGACACAAAAGGTACCATCTGGTCCCCATCCCCTGTCCCTTGTAGGAAAGAGCTTGGCAGCGGGCTGAGACTGCAGGTGGGCTCTAAGAAAAGGTTTTCTGGAGACAGGATTAGAAGCCACATAAGGGCCACCACTTGCAGGAAAAGGGGCATTGGCTCTGAATCAGGAGAGTTGAGTTCCCTTAAGTCCCATCCCGACTGCCACTGACTAGCTGAGTGACTCTGGGCAAGTCACTAACCCCTCTGGTTCAGTAACAGGAATGGGTTGAGCATCCTGGCTCGCCTCCAACTCCGACATCCTAGGGGATACTCTGGATCCTGGGGGCAGCCAGTCTCTGGGAGTGCAGGACAGTCAAGAGGGCCGCCCACCTGGGCAGCTGCGGCTCAGCCAGTGCCGAGCCAGGCCCTCCCTGAGTCTGACAAGAGTGGGCCAGGGTATGAACGGAGCATCTTCTCGGCTCTGGCCACCCCACGCTACACCAAGGGCTCTTCAAACAAACTCGGCCCACAGCTGGAGCTTCACAGCTGCCCTGGGCCAGAGAGGGGCGTCCCTCATCTCAGGGTTCCCCACTCCTCGCCGGCTCTCAGAATTTCGGAGAAGGGATGAGTCACCAAGCCCACAGGCACTTTGCTCTCAGACGCACAAAACCGGGGCTCTGGGCCCTTGCATGTCCATATATATAAAAGTGCACATGTGTTTGCACACACTCACATACACACACATTCTCCCACCATGTGAGGCCAGGGAGCTGCACACACAGCTGCTCTCTGGGCTCTGCTACTGCCACCCTGGGAGCCACATCTTACAGAGGACAAAGAGAGGAGCCCTAGTGTTTATCTTGCAACTGCCCTCTAGGGACTTGGGGTGTTCCCGTGGATTCCCTGTATTCTAGACTCTCTCCTCTCATTTCTCCACCCTCCGGGCCCTCCTGCCCTCCATGGTCCCACGTCCTTCCACCCGACTCTCCTTCCCTGATGTCCCTGGGAATGTAAGGGGTCCTGCTAGGCTCCTCTCTGCTGGGTCCCACCTTCAGGGGTGAGTGGGAAACGCTTTTCTTGTTCTATGTATGGTTCATCCTTTCACTCTGGTGGGGACCTATGGGAGCCAGGTGCCTCCCTCCTATGCCTGGGACCGGAGGGCAGCGGGGCACGTGTGTGGGGCTGGGGCTCTGGCAGAGAACTGCATCAGGTCGGTGCCCTGGGGTGTGCACAGGTGTGTGTGCACACGGTGACACACCCAGATTCACCCCAGGAGTGCTGCTTTACCAGCTCCTCTGCCCCCCCTCTGCCCTCCCATCCCTTCACCAGTCTGCACTCCAGGGGTGCAGTAGCCCCCAAACATCTGGGAGGAGCCAGAGTCAGGGCCATGTTGGAAATGTGGGGTAAAGCAGTGCTCAGCAGACTCCTCCCAAACCCAGCCATTTCACCTGGGGTTGGGGTCCCCTCCATCCCCCATCCAGGGCCCAGTGCCCACCTGAAGCCCACCTGAGGCCCACCTGGCACCATGAAACGCTTGGGTACCAGCAAACTCTAGATTTTCCCAGCAGGTACCATGCTGATCCTCAGTCCTGTGGCTGCTTTTAACAGTGCACATGGAGACACAGGGATGGGAGATTAAGGAAGGCCGAGTGGCCACACAGAGAGAACGCTGGCTGAGGAACAGAATTTCCCCAGCCGGGCCACGGCAGTAAAATACGATGTGGACTCTGGGAGAAAAGTCAGGCCTGTCCAGGGCTGCACGAAGAGGTCCCCTAGCAACAAGGACCGCCTTGGGGTCACATGCTACCTCACTGCTGTGGCTGAGTGACAGGGCAAGCCGAGCCTCAGCTCCCTCCTTTGGAAAGTAGGGTAACAATGACATCTGCCTTGTGAGATGGATGGATTCGACATGACAAGGGCGCGTTAGAGTTCTCACACGGGGCCTTAGTACCGATGTCGGTCGTAGTCAGCTCAGTGGCTGTGGTAAAATCATGAGGGCATTCTTTTCTCACAGACCGTCCTTTACCTTTTCTCTTCTTTCCACACTCAGACTGTGGGCCCGAGTGCAGCCCCCTGTTGGCCCAGCGGCCCGGAGTGTGTGAGGAGGGGGTGGGGTGGCTAAGTTCCAGGGGGCGTGTGCTGTGCACCGGGTTGCGGGTACCGAGGTGCCCTGGCTGGCTGTGTGCTGAGAAGCCCCCCACTGGGCGAGCCTGACCCCTGTCTGTGATTTCAGAGTGAACCCCCCTGGGGACAGAGGAAAAGTGTCCCGTTTTATCCCTCAGCTACCCAAATTCCACCCTCCCACCCGCCCCCACCCTCTGCCGGGTAATACTGCTCCCATTCCGGCTCCTCTACTGCAAAGATTTTCGAACTTTTCAGGGGTAGAGCATTCTTTAAAAAACACTAACAAGCAAACAAAATTCCTTCAAAACCTGCATCAGTAAGTCAGAGGAAGGCGGCCCTGCTAGGACTAAGGTGAAGTGAGGGCCAGCAAACCTCCCACTCAGCCCCGGTTCTCGAAAGCTCCTTGGAGCCCATGCCCCACACAGCTCTCAGCGGGGCCCAGTGGCAGCGGATGCCTGACCCGCCCAGGCCCAGCCAGCCCGGGGCCGGAGCCGGGCTGCTGAGACCATCAGCACCCCTTCTCCATCCTCCACTCAGTGGTCTCAGCTGATGGCAGCTCCTGAGACCTTTGGAAAGAGTTACAGACTCACTAGTTGGCCTACTGGAAGGGCAACAGCCAAAGCTGGATTTCTGCCGCCATCTGCCCGGGCCTTTGGATCCTGAGCTGTTGGAATGTGAAGTCTTGCTCGCCTGGGCAAGGCTGTGCCAGGACAGAATGTGAGGAGAGAAAGGAATTGCTTACTGTTCCTCGCTTTCTTTTCTTTATCCTCATTGCCATAGCACCAGGGAAGCATTGAGAGAACATTCCAGAAGGGTTTCTGGAAGCCTCCGTAAAGTGGGAGAAGAGCACCATTCTTGCCCGTTCTGAGCCCGGGAGCAATAGCTCACTCACTTTTGCACGCCCAGAACCTGCCTGGCCCAGCTTTCTTCTCAGGGCCCCTCGGGGCACCCTTCATGCAAGAACCTGCCCACTGGAGGGGACCCGGGAGGAGTAGGGTGGCTCAGGCCTGGAAGGTGGCCAGGCTCCTCTAACTGAGTTCCCTGAGGCAGCTGTGACCCGCATTCAGAAGTCTCTAGGCCCCGGGGGTGGAGGAAACCAGCTGACACCGAGGTCCCGCCCTCACCGGGGTTCCAGGTCCCTCTCTCCCCAGCCATGTCGGAACCCTGCCCTGCAGGCTCAGGCGAACTAAAGTGAGAGGCTGGGGGCGAGGGACTCTGGGACAAGGAGGCCCCCGGGGAGCTGGGCATCAGCAGGCCAGGGGCTGAGTCTGCAAGCGCCTCTGGTCCACACCCTCTCACACACGTCCCTTGTCTCCTCGTTTCTTCTCCCTGCTCAGCAAAGGCAAAGAGAAGACCAAGGGAGGCAGAGATGGCGAGCACAAGTAGGTGTCCCAGGCCAGGGTGGAGCCCACTGGGCTCGAAGCGTCCCCGCCACAGGGTGCGGATGTTGGGGTGGCCCGTGCCAGAGGGCTGAGTCACGGGCCATCCTGGCGGAGTCAGCACCAGGGGATGGCAGGGCCAGGGGGTGAGGGACAGGGAGGAATCAGGGTGGGGGTGGGCAGGGGGCTGGGCCTTCTGGTTTCCACTCCCTCCTCCCTCCTTTCAGAGCCTCTCTTCCTCTCCCACTTCCCTGTTGGCTCCTGCCACTGCGAGTCAGGTGTCCCTGTGTGGGAGGGTGTGACCGAAGTCAAGGGAGCCCTGGAGGCCCAGGAATCCAGGCAGGGCTGGCCAAGGAGGACAAACTCCAGGCCCCATGAGGATGCAGGGTGGTAGCCAGAGCAGGAAGCCCCAGAAAGCTCAGGAGAAATGACCAGCCTCTAGGAGTCCTCAACATCTCTATCCTGCAAAGGCTTCCTGCGGGAGGGAGAGATTGGGTGCTGTCTGAGAGGGGAGAGGAGGAAGGGACCCCGGATGAGATGGGCAGCCACAGTGGGTAGGAAAGGCTCAGGCCCACGGGTTGATGTGGGTCTCACATCATGGGTGTCCCCAGAAACCCACGTCATCTCAAAGCCTCTCTAGCATCGCAGGGAATCCACAAGGTCAGTGGCAGTTCAGGCTAAGCGTGCCAGAGGGGCCTCTGGCCTAACACCCTTTCTTATAGCCAACAAATCGGAGACCCGGGGAGGGGAGACGGTGTGCCCCAGAACAGGGGCAGAGCTGGCCCTGAACCCCAGGGGTTTCACCTTTGCCCGGAGTCTACCATAGACCCAAGGAGTTTCAAGCACTCTGAATATAGTTTAGTTCTCCAGACATACCAGTGAGAGCTGAGAAGCCAGGAACGTGGTCTTTATTTTCGAGATAGGGAAACTGAGCCCCTGAGGTATCGAGAGCTTTGCTCAAAATGGTGATCCTGATAAGTTAAAAATGAGTTGGCAAAGGATATCCCGGGAACAGGATTGTGTGTACAGGGGTCAGAAGGGACCTGCGCCGGCATGGACTTGGGGCATCTGCTGGCATCAAGATCCTGGGCAACTCAACCTTATTCGCTGCTTCACGAAAGCGTATCAAGTTCCCACCTGAGTGTTATGCACAAGCAAATGCTTGATGCCAAGGTGATGACACCTGGTGGGGAGAGCTCAGGCCCAGGGACCTGAAGGGCCTGGGAGTTTGCCAGGGTCCAAGCAAGGGAGGGAGACTCAGGCCCAGCATGTGCCAGGCCTGGATGGGGCTCGAGGGAGCCGGGTCCTGGGGGGTATGGGGAGATGATAGCATACATTAAGCTCCCCTTCTTAGGGAAAGAGTTCAAAGAGTTGGGCACTTAAGTTCCTCATGAACACTTAACCATGAAAGGCCTCTATGAGACAGGAATAACTGCTCTGTCCTCCAGACTCCCAGGCTGAGGGCAGCCATGCTCTCTAAGGCCCCTTCTCAATTTGCAGCTCCCAGTCTGCCCTGGGCCAGCTTATCCTCCGGGATGCAGACTGGCCTGACCCCTGGTCCACCCCCAGATGGACTAAGGGCTGTCTCATAGTGCAGGCACACAGTAGGCCCACTGTCAATGCTGGCTCATTCTAATCTCTAGCCATGAGACTAAGTAAACTGGCATCTACTATTCTAATTTTAATATGTAGAGCCTTGGGACAATTACAAGGGCAGGAAAATGGGATTTCTAAGAGGAGATTAAACAAGTGGAAACTTGTTTCTAACCTAACAAGTGGCTTCGACTGCCACCTGAGAGCACTTTCGGGGGACATCAGGGCAGGGCTACAAGGGGAGCTGCCCAACAGGAACAGGCTGCATGCAGTGGCATCACGCAGGCCACACACAGAGTGGTGCTGGGGGCTCTGAGGATGGCCCAGCTCGGGGATGGCCAAGGAGTGAGTGTACCGAGTCAAGCCAGGACCTAGCCTGAAGGAGAAAAAGTGTGGGGGCTGGTTTAATTCCCTGGAAGGTTGTTGTGTGGCAAAGCTTTCCGTGTCTGTCTCCCCTGCGGAGAAACCAGTGGAAAGGGGTGCAAATTGCAGTAGACAGAACTTGAGAATGGAGCCATGAAGAATCTCTTTCTTCCTGTGAGGACACGAGATCCTGGGGCAGGCTGGTTTGGGGAGATGGGAAACCTGTTCCCATGATGCTGTCTGGTTGGGCCCTGCAAGGGGCTGGGTCACCGGGGAGAGCTGAGGGGTCGAGTTCCCTGGCAAACGGGATAAGTACAGCAAGGGTGCACGTACCGAGAGGCCGGCTTGGAGACAGGGTCTTGTGTGAAAGGTCAGCCATCCGGCCCAGATGTGGGAAGACATTCAAAACTAACTGAAATTCAACACACTTTGAAAGATGGCTGTAAAAGCTGCAATTATGAAATTACCTGTACTGGAGCATGGAAACTAAGAGAAATAAACCCACAAAGGAGCGCTTGGAGAACATTTCCCCAAGGCTTGAAAATGTGGCCATTGAGACGATCCAGAGAAGACCCCGAGACTCTGCTTCCCTTCGGCAGGATTTGGCTTCCCCTGCGGCCTGAGCTAATGACTCTCAGCTAGTCCCAACTGAAGGCCAGCGGAAGGCAGAGCCCTGGGCGGCCACGGCAGCTGTTCCTTCTCAGTCACATCGCTCTAAGTCACAACCTCCAGAATAACTGAGACCAAACTAGCGGGACCCAGCCCAGGACATTTAGCTTGGCCAATCCCCAGTCATTACGAATACCAAGCTTTCCCCCAGGACCCCCGGGGCATCACCCAGCACGACATGCTTCTAGACCTGGCCATGGAGTCGTTGGATCTATGCTAAAAAAGTTTACAATGAGTGAACTAACCTTAAAATCTCTTCTCTAGAGAAAAACTGCGGTCTAGGCTGTAAGCGCACAGCATTCTGACTTGGACAAATCCAGGAATGGGGAAGCCCGTATGTGATCGTAAATCCTTGGAGAGTCCTGGGAGCCGACCACCCCTGGCCCTGCTTCTCCTGCTTTCATGCAGCCACGAATAAAGGGGCCACTGGGTTGCAAAGCAGTTTTTCTCTGAGTTGGTTGTTGGCTTTCTCACCACATTACATCTTAGTAACTGGAAAACCCAACTAGACCAAATGCAGGATTTCATTAAAAAACAAAAACACCCTCAGCCACCAGTAACCTCATCGACAAATCAGATTTAAAAAGAAAAAACTCTTTAACACAAGTGGATAATCTTCAATTTTCCCTGGTTAACATTTACTTCGACAATGACCTTTGCCTTTTGCCAAGAGAAGCAAGCGTGCTGCTGTCCAGGAGCCGGCACTGTGATGGGTGTGAAAAGCTTTTCCCGTAGTGAACTCCAGAGATCTGATTTTCAGAGATCCATTGATCTGAAAATGACAGAGGGCTGTGATGGCCAATGACATCATGCTCTAGTGCCCACAGTGCAGACAACCTGAAGAGCGGATCTGGGTAAGACAGCATGAGGCACAGAGCCTCCGGTGAGAACCCCGGGGAATTAACTTGCCCGACATGCCCTGCGTCTGTCATGAAGGGCCAATCACCGTTTTGGATGTGCTCAGGCACACACTTGAGATGGTTCAGATTGTGCAGGATCTGGGGAGAGGGGCTTCTCCTTTGCATTGCTCCAGGGCCTGGTAGAGACTGGTTGGGTAAGTATATTGGGCTTGAAGATCTCAGTCTTTGCTTCCAAATACATTTGTTTCAAGGAATAAAGTAACTTTTGGCTTCAAGGGCCATAGCTGCCCAAGGGAAGCCCAGACCCTTTTCCACTTGGGTAGGTCCTTGGGACCATCACCAAAAAACTACAATTCTCTGCTACCTGCACCCACTCTGGTCTTCAGCCTGCCGGGCCACATCCCGTCCCAGGATGCCCAGAAGCCAGCTTCTCCGGGCAGGGCCTGCTTCTTACCTAACTCGTGGCTTTGACCTACAATCTGAGAGCACTTTCTGGGGCGGGGGGCAGGGCGTGCATTAGAGTGAGGGGACAGGATGGGGGGCTGTCTGGTTGGAACAGGCTATATGCATCGGCACCGTGTAGGTCACACATGGAGTGGGGCTGGGGACTCTGAGGATGGCACAGCTGGGGAATGGTCAAGGAGTGCGTGTACCAAGTCTAACCTAGGGTCCTCCAGGAGACTCCTGGGTAATCTAGGAAAGAACAAGGCTGGGAGGAAAGGAATCCCAGACAAGGAGACAGGAAGCAGAGTCAGGGCCCGCACTGGGTACAGGTCCTGTTGCAGGGGTCAGAGTGCAGCCCTGCTTTATGACCACCAGGCAAGGAGGAATCACACCGGAGGGTTCAAGGCAGGCCAGGCAGGACAGTCCCCTTCTCGACATCACACAGTTGTTCCTCATGGGTTAACTGATCTGCTCAATGTTATGTCACCAGTAATTTAACAGTGAGAATGGGTTCTTCCAAAATGTGTTCATGCCCAGATTATTTTTGAATGAGCCCCTCCTCTGTAAACACAGGCACGGTCTGTGGCACTCTTCACAGATGACACCCACATCTGAACATTGTACTGGCACATGGCCCACGCCTCCACACACCCGTGCGGGCCCTGGGGGCTCTCTGCCGAAGTACAGAGTGGTCGGGATGAAGGGGTGCGTACTCACAGAGTGTGCACTGCCATGGCATCAAGAATGCGGTGGAAATGTGGCTGAGCCCCCGGGACAGGGGTTTTGTGCTTCAATCCCAGCTCTCTGAGCCTCAGGTTTTCCATGGGTTGAATGAGAAGCATTTGTCCCTCCCAGGACTGCTGTGAAGAGCAAACATCTGGAAAGCCATTGGCCCGCAGTAGTTGCTCAAGGAAGGTTATGTAATTTCTGTTGGCTATTTTATATATCTGACATATCCCCTTTTCAGAAGGGAGAAACTTTTAAAAATAATTCCAAAGGCACCCATTTTCCTGTTTGAGAGCACCTTTCCTCCCCTCTCCTCCCTTATCACATCCCAGAAAGCAAGAGGCTAGAGAATGCAGACAGATCGGCGTCGCCCCAGCCTTCTCTCGCCCGCCTGATGCCTTTTTAGGAGATGGTGAACATGCCAGTGCTCCCTAAACTGTGAGCCAGTGCCATGTGGAAAGGGTGGTTCTCAGTGGCTCTCTCGCTGGGAGACAGGCACGCGCCTCTCCATGTCTTGCCTGGAGGATGAAGAGTAAAGAAAAGGCCTGGCGCTAGGATGGGGCCAAGTTTGGGGGGATGAGGGTGGCTTTGCAGCCCTGAGGAGAGAGGCTTGAGGTTTCTAGGCCATCTCCCCAAAGACAGAATGGCTCCCCTCAACCTTACATGGACTGGCATAGGGAGCAGGGGTCTTGGGAACCATAGTCAAGCCTCCGCAGGGAGACTTATGGCCCAGAGATGGCTGGGCCCTGCTCTAGGTGAGCTCAGGGTGGGAGCCTGCACCTCACCCAACTTGGGCCTACAGGATGACAGGGCCACACCCAGGAGGAGGGACAATGGGAAGTGGAGGGTCAGGTATCCAGCTAATGCAACATTCATGGGGTAATGGAATACTGCACTTTACCCCCTGCTGATCCTACTCCTGGTCCCTCCTGGCACCAAGGATTACAGGCTCGGCTGCAGGGACATCACTGAAGGGACAGTGAGGACCCCTGACCCCTTCCCTCAGCCCCCCTGACTGCAGGGTCCTTCTCCTAAGGGCACAAGGCCACACCAAGCCAGAAGAAGAGGTAGGAACTATGGAGTTTGCCGTAGGTTCCTGGGGGCTGGTGGAAGCCGGGACTCTGCCATGAGAGGGGACAGGCCAAAGGGGCCTTTTTAAAGCTGGAACCAAAGATAGATGGGAAATAGCCTATCTCTTCCTTTTCACTGGGGACCAAGGGGAATCTCAGGGCACAGGGAGGCTGGGAGAGGCAGGGTGGGCTTTGAGCACCAGGGCCATCCAAGAAGCCAGCAGCTGGTTTCAACCGTATCTCCCATCTCATCGGCTTCTGCCCCTCTGAATCCTGTTCCTGACCTCTGTTCTGAAGCTTTACCTCGGGGCGCCTGGCTTTCTTTCCACCCAGTTGCAGTAGGGTGCAGGGACAGGGAGGGGCAGGTTGGGGGCACTGGCGGAGCTTGGAGCTCTAAGGCTGGACTGAAGGGGCTGAGATCAGTCCAGGATCCTGAGGGGCTCCAATGAACGGTGCTTTCCAGCCGAAGGCCACCTTCTCTGGTCGCTGGGGCCGTGACCTGCTCCTCTGGTGTGAGGGAGGAAGTGGGGGGTGGGGCTCCTCTGCCCCACATGGCTCTCTCATGGCTCCCAGTTTGGGAAGCTCGGCCCCCAGTCTATTTCGGCACCAGTAGGTGAGAGGCTGGGGCTTGGATCTCCTTTCCCTTATGTGTTCTCTCGGGTTTTGCTCTTCTGTGTCTGTGTGTCTTCCTCCTTGCCTCAATTCCCTCCACCTCCTTATTCTGGCGGCTCCTCTCACAGAGCCGGGAGGAGCGTGTTCTCTGCCATGAAGCTCGGGAAGAACCGGCTCCACAAGGAGGAAACCCAAAGACAAGGTACAGAGGCGTGCCCCTGCCCACCGTCCCACCATCTCCGCGCAACTCTCGGTGACCAAACCCCTCCCCTCTGTAGGCAGCGCCCCAACAAGCTCTCCTGCGATTGGCTGATGGAGTCACCTGGGTGGGTCCTGGCCTCCCATTGGCTGGCGGAGGAGCCACATCTTAACAGTGGTCCTCAGGAAGGGTCACTCCAAGGGTGGGGTTGTAATGGGCTTCACTGCTGGTCTAAAGCAGAACATAGCCTCCTGCCCAGCGGGCCTGTTTATGCAAGGCCCCTCCTGCCCTCTGCTCCCACTCTGCTCTCCATAGAGAAGCCTGGAGATTTTTCATTAGAGGAGGGAATATCCAAACACGAAATTTGTTTGGTTCATTCCTTATTTCTGGGGGGAAACCTAAGTCCCTGAGAATGCTTGCCCAGTGTCAGGAGTCGCTGTCCTGCCTTTCTCCCTCTCACCGGGCTGCAGGGAAGGCCTTGGGGAGAGAGGCAGGGTGGACCCTGGAAGCTGGAGGGGCCTGTGGCACTGGTCCCTCTGCAGCAGTGGGCTAGGGAGGGGGCAGGCAGGAAACGGGAGAAATGGAGTGGATAAAGGAGATGGGCGTAGCTTTCTGGCCCAGGCCCTGATGATCACATGCCTCCCTCGAGGCTCCTGGCTATCCTCTCCAGTATCCACTGTGCAGACCACTGGCCCCAGAACCTGTCCCTCTCCCTCGTGCCCCCATGCCAATTCCAGCTATGTGCTTTTCCCTCATAGGCTGGAGAGGACAGAGCTGCTGGCTGAGGCCCAGCCAGTCATCCTTGGGTGGCTGCTTAGCATCGCCCTTTCTTTATCTCAGTGGGTTAATATACATTAGTACAGGGTTAGGTTTGAGTTCCCCCCACTATTTTACATGAATGAGTTTCCTCCTGAGCCTCAGTTTCCCCATCTGTGACATGAGAATAGTGCCCACCTTGGAAAGGCATGACTATGAGGACTAGAGGTACATGTATCAAGTGCCCAGCATTGTGCCAGCACATAGTAGCCACTCAATCAATGGCAGCTATTGTTACAAGAGGTACATAAGTGTGAATTCTTTATTTCCTACCTCCTTCCATGGGGATATGCTTCAGTAAGTAATGTACAGTCAGAGTTACATTCAATTAAAATTTAAAAAGCAAGACCAGATAGAATTGAAATCAAAGATCAAGATTAGGTAGGAAACACTGTAGATATACAGGCCATAACATGCTTAGCAAATGCCACCAGGTAAACCTTGAATTTGACTGTTAGCTTCCCAGATGCCAGAGCAAAAGGGAAAAGATAATCACTATCCCACAGCCTGGCCCACTCAATCCACCTTTCCTCTTCCCCAGATGAACCAGCAGTGCTGGAGATGGGGGACTTTGACCGCCTGGCCACGCGGCTGGCAGAGGGGATGGACCCAGACTGTATGTCTCTAGCCTCCGTCACAGCTCTCACCACCAACGTCTCCAACAAGCGGTGAGTGGGCAGACCCCCGCGCCCCCAATTGCATCCATCCCATCAGGCAGGAATGTTGGAATCTGGGTTCATCCTAACCCTGCCGTTTCTTCTTTTCCTGGGTGTCTCTGTTACCTCGCTGCCTCCAAAGGCAGAAGGGACAAGGTGCGGGCCTGTTCCCAAGTCACTGGACACCTCCAGGCTCAGAGAAATCACAGAGCTGCCCAGCCCATATTTGAATCTGTTGCTCTAATGTCTCTCTCCCTGTTAATTCTGCCATTGGCTAGTCCTCTCTGTTGGCCCTGCCTCCAGGACAACTAATCCCCATTCTGTTTGGCAGTCCTGGAGTGTTTGAAGACCACAATTCTGTCCCTCTGCCCTTCCCCAAAGTCTAACCACTGCCAGGGCCTTCCTCCTCTCCTGCAAGCAATCCCCTTACACCAGACCTGACAACAATGCGTTCTCCTCCTCAGGTCCAAGCCAGACATCAAGATGGAGCCAAGCGCCGGGCGGCCCATGGATTACCAGGTGGGCGGGGCACTTCGAGGCCTCCTGCCCTGCATGCACTGGTGGGGGTGGGGAAGGGGGTCTGGCCAGATGTGCATCGTGGACTCTGTGGAGGCCGGGATCTGGGGGTCATGGACAGCCTCAACCAAATCTGAATTCCCAGAGTAAGCCGGTTCCTGGGAGACACGCAGAGAAGTGTCGTGAGTGGAGAGGTGCACACCCAAAGAGGAGCTGACCGCTCTGCTTGTGCCGGTCAGAGCCCTCCTCCAGCTAGGGTTTTGTGTCTGGCACCTGACTTCTTAAAGTAAGAGAGCCCTGGAGAAACCATGAAGGGACCAAGGAGCAACCCCCTCCCAAACAAATTCCAACCATCAAAATAAGAGCCTCTGAAGAAAGTTGGGTTTTTTTGGTGTATTTTTTAATTGTTGCTTTGTATTATTTTAATGCCATAAGTCATGTCAATCCTGGCTATCTATAGATGGAGTGTGGGTGTTTTTCCTTCTTTTTGCTTCTCTGTATTTTCTGAATTTTTTGTTTGAATGTTTCTAAAACTGGACACAAAATGGCTGAGGGAGGGAAAGCTTTGCAGCTGCAAGATTGTTAATGGGCTGCAGGACAGGCAGGGCAAGTGGTGAGCATGACTGGTCAGTGCTGGGACAGGGCCACGCAGGGTAACTGGACACCAGGACAGCCCTCCCAGCCGGGGACCTGATGCTCAGCTTTGCAAGACCACTCCCTCAACTTTGTCTCTTCTCCCAGAGTTGACTGGAGCCTGAGAGGCTGAATCACATTAACACAACTCACAAGAGTTGTGATAACAACTGTATAAGCCAGAAGCACCCAGTACCTATTTATAAACTGAAAGCAGGAAGGGCCAAGGGATCACCCATTGCTTTAGACCTTCCGTCAGGAGCTAATGAGACCCAGCTAGGGGTCAGGAGACTGCTGGGCATTCCTGACTGAGTGAGCGTGCTGGCTGGTCAGAGGGGACAGAGCCTTCAGAAAATCCTACCTGCCCACCACTACACTTGCAGCCCTAGGCACCAGCACCAGCCCCCAGAATCCATGTGACTGCCCTCTCCCAGGGGCGAGCTTGTCTTTCATGCCCAGTTCCCAGGACCCTTGCGCACCACCCCCTTCTCTGAAGACAGCCCTCCTCGCCTCACTCAGATGATGACTAGGTGGCACCTTTCTCTGTAGCAGGCACATCTGCTCTTGTTTTCTCCGGACACACCTTGTCTCCCTTAATCCTTACCCCAGGTTGTTTTCATCCAGTCCCCGACCATCTTCCCACGTGCCTGCAAAACAGCCCCAGGCAGAGTCAGGGGCCCTGGCCCTGCGGTTTTAGACAGCCCCAAGCCACTGAGCTCCTTAAAGGTTTGAGAGTGTCACCCCCTCACCTCTCTGCCTTCGTGAGAGGAGGGAATAGCAAGACTTCTAAGGGCTTTTCCAAGGGACAGGGCTCAGGGCTTTACTCCTCTGTGCACTGGGAACAGGAAAATTCCAAAGAACAAGACCCCATACTCAGACACTATCACCTCCACAATGTCACCCGCCTGCCAGGCGAGGGCACATAGAAAATGGAGCCGCTGTTGTTGCTGTTAATGAAACGGTATTTCCTGAAGGTTAACTCTATGGTGGACACTATGTCAGGAGCTATATATGTGTTTCCCATTTAAGTTAATGTCATTCTTACAACCCTCCAAATATGGGTACTACTGCACTTCACAGGTGAGACAGTGAGGCCAAAGGGGGATGAGAAGCTTGACCAGGTCAGATATGCAAAGCTAGAGCCAGGGTTCAAAACCAAGGGTGTCCAACCACACCAGCCAGAATGACTGATTTCTCTTTAAGCGTTTTAGACAGTCACTCCCTCTGGTCCCTGTTCATTGTCAGCTTACTACCTGCTGCTTATTTTCCAAAGCTCTTTCAAACCACTTCCTGCCAGAGATTTTTATTAAGTAGACCAGACATTCTCCCTCCAAAGACTTTGTAAATGATATGAATTGAACAAAACAGTTGTATTTAACCTGGAAACACGGGCTGTCCTTGACAGGTTCCTTCACACCTCAACTGCAAGTCTTAGCACGTTTTGAGAGAGAGCGTTGAAAATGCAAATGTTGAATTACTCTTGCTTCCAGCAAGAAAACCTACCAGAAGGAACTTTACTCTCCTGGAGAACTTGGCTTTGCTGAGTTAGAAGGAACTCAGAAAGCTCAGCCAGGTGGTGACAGGAGAGGGACTTAGCTGAACTCAGATCCAGGCGGGACCCCGAGAGCTCCAAACAGTGAAAGGACCGTGGCACCCTCGTTCCCCTTGTTTCTCCTGTTTAGATTGTCTGTAATGTGCAAACCCTTGTCTGATTATTGACATCGCAGAAGCGAGAAGCCACAGCCTCCTCCCCATGAATATGCAGTTTCCCCATCAGAGTGAGCAAAGCTCGGAGCTTGGCAGAGATGTTCTTGGTGGGTCATGAGGTCTTGAGTCTATTCGCTGCTCTCTCTTCCCAGCACCAAGACCTACTACGTCTTCACCTCCAAATATCTGTCCAGTTTTCACCTCCCTGTCATCTTCCCTGCACTGTCCCCAGACCCCCAGCCTTGACTACAGTACTGCACCCACTTCTTCTCTGGCCCCCCACTCTCAGATTGCCTCCTCCACTTGATCCTCCAGGATCTTCTCAAAACGCAGATCTGGTCAAGTCATATCTCTGCCGCTAGGGGTTGTGGGAAGGGAAAGAGTATTTCAGAAGAGCTGCGCTAAAGGGCCCGCACCTCTCATCGCCGGCTCCCAGCTAATGTTCTTATAGCATGATCGGATCGCTGAGAAGCGGGTCACAAAGCACCGTGACTCTTGGGCTCTCCTGGGACGCAGGTGTAGATTTACATTCAGCATTGTCCCTGAGATGGCTTTCATGGAGCCACTTAGAGATTATGTCCCTTATCTTGGAAGGAGAGGGTAGAGTAGTCAGTTACCAAAAGCATCTCCTTGGTCAGCTGGTCCGTGGGTCCCTGTGTCTCTAGCTGCCTCTTCATCTCCCACCCAGGAAAACTCAAGCCCTCTGCTGACGATCAGCGAACTGCAGGGGAGGGTGGCCTCTTTCCTCCTGCAGCTTTGTTTTGTTTTCAGTTTCAAGTCCAAGTGATGCATTCGGCCGCATGGAGCCCCAGCTGGGGGAGGAGCGGCAGGATGGCCATTCCTAGAGCATGAATACTTGAACATACGCTGCGTCAAGAATAGCACTGCGAGAGTCTACCACCAGCACCAGGCAGGGACCTCAGTCGGGCGCTCTCAGGGCTCCCCGTGGGACCACCACTCAGCCAGCAAAGAGCGCCTTCTGGAGCCTCTCTCCCCGCTTTACCCCATTCAACCCTCTGCCCTCCTCCTCACGCCACCTCTGACCTCCTGCTTCCGGAGCTTCCAGCCAGGGCTGTCGGCCATTATTGGCTCTGCTCAGTGGAGGAAGGTGACACTTTGGGTCCTGAAAAGGGGCTGTCATCAATGGCTGAGCCTCTGCTTGAAAAATATAAAGACCAACCGACTGCTCACATTGGAAAGGCTGATCTCCCACTGGCGTGTCCCTAGTGCCTTGTCATGCCAAAACTGGGTCTAGTCCCTGGCGTTGACTTGCAGAAAGTCTTTTTTTTAATGTTTTATTTATTTATTTTTAGACAGAGGGGAAGGGAGGGAGAAAGAGAGGGAGAGAAACATCCATGAGAGAGAGAAACATCGATCAGCTGCCTCCCGTACCCACCCCAGGCATGTGCCCCAACCAGGAATTGAACCAGCAACCTTTAACTTTGCAGGATGATGCCCAGCCAGTTGGGCCACAAGGTCTGGGCCAGAAAGTCTTTTTTTATTTATTTTTTAATGGAAGGGAGGGAATGGGTTAGTTACAGGAAAAAAAATGATGAGATCTTTAAAATATGTATTTGGTGTACGGAATTTCATTGAGGTCAAAACTCTATAAACTACTATGCAAAGAATATTCTGGAAGGACTTCTAGTGTCTATCACTCTCTTCACACTGAACTCTCAGAGTTAAGTTAATTAGTTCTATTTGCTTTATAACTCCCTGAAGAAATGGTGATTACTGAACTTCCTCAAAGCTCCATTCCCTTGGTTCCCTTCAAATTCCAAGTAGAAAGGCCCGCATTCATGGTTCAAGTGCTACTTCGATTGGAAATGTTCAGGTTCCAGTTCCACGCACTTTCCCAGCGACGTTCTCATTGGCATCGGCGTCGCTAGTTATCGAAACATCTTTGGTTTTGATGCGTGAAGTTTTCTCGGCCTTGAGAATATTTGTAAGACTCTGATGGACACAGCAGATGACAGTTTTGTGGTTATTCTTTTTTTATGGAAAGGGAGACAATTCCCCTGAGTGAAATCAAAGTCCAGCGATTAAAAGGCCCAGTCTCCAAGATGAGAGGCATGTAGCGCAGCCCATGCAGGTTCATTAGAAGAAGGTGCTGAAGTCAAGGCTAATTCTAGCTCCGCAGAGGTTATTTTGTTAAAATGCAAGTCCAGGAGAGTCGACTGAAGCCATCGGGAGCAGCATGCAGACGCTGTCTGCTGGGGAAACCGCCCATTAGCCACAGGCAGATTTATTCTGGCAGAACCGCCCCAGGGCTCACAGGTCTTTCCCTCCGGCCCCCGCTCTCCTGCCTGCAGGTCAGCATCACCGTCATCGAGGCCCGGCAGCTGGTGGGCCTGAACATGGACCCCGTAGTGTGCGTGGAGGTGGGTGACGACAAGAAGTACACCTCTATGAAGGAGTCCACTAACTGCCCCTACTACAATGAGGTCAGTGCCTGTGGGCCCACGCAGGGAAAGGGCCTTCCAAAACGTAGCAGGAGGCGGAGTCCTACCCCCACCTGGGCCCAACAGGAACATCTGGGAGGCAAGGGGCACAAAGGGTTACCAGCATCGGTGATCTTGACCCACCCTGTTCCAACCCTAGAACGCTGACGTGCAGCATCATGTCCCCTGAACCCCCAGTGCAGACCCCAGCCTGACACTGGTCTGGCCAGGGGCCACCCTCGGAAAGGAACAGCACCCGGCACACCCGCACAGCCCTCAGCGCTGTCTCAGTGAGGCCTGGGCCTAGCCGCTTCCCAGGCTAAGCCCTGGGGCAGGGTCCCCTCATTCCAGCTCCTGCCTGTGGTGGCCTTGGGACATTAGTGAGCACGCTTCTGCATGTGTCAGCTGTACTATATATTCTGACTCTCCCAGCTGTCAGAGGTTGTCACCATTAACCCCACTCACACCAGGAGGCATTGAGGCTCCTGGAGAAGGACCATGCCCAGGTGCCGGTGCCAGAGCCGGGTCCTGTGAGCTCACCCTCTCACTGGGCTGCTGTCGTGGCGGCCTGGCCTCTGTGGGGCTCCTTCCAGAGCACGGGCCTGCAGTCTTGGGTGTGAGGTGGGGAGAAGCCTGGTACCCACTCCTGTTCTTTGGAGCCATCTGAGGCCCCATCAAGATCAAAACACCTCCGAGACCTCCTAATTCAATCTCCCCATCTTACGGAAGAGGAGACTGGGGCCTCAGTAGGGCAAGGGCCAAGGTTACAGAGAGTGCTGTTGCTGGAGAAGGGCCCAGCCTGCCCAGTCTCAGCCCAGCACTCGGTCCGCCAGCCACCTTGGACGGCCGCCCCAGACACATTACATTGACAATGGGCTCCAGGAGGAAACCCTTCTTAAGCAGCTTTGGTGACAGGTGCCCAAGTCTCCCTCAGATGCCTGAACACATATCGGGCTAACCCAGAAGCCACTGGCCTGGGGTCCCCAGCCCCCCCTTTCCTGGAGGGGGCATCCAATCTGCTTTTCCCATGGCTCTAGGCAGTGAGAGACTGGCCCAAGTAAGGCATCTGTGCCCAGTGTCTCAGCATCTGTCCTGAGGAGTGGTGAGGCTGAGGGTGTCATCTGTCACTACGGAGAGACCGTCTCTTGGGAAGCTGTGGGAATCCCCAGGCTGTGGCATCTTCAATTAGAAGACTGAGCACACTTCTGCCCTTCCTAAGGTCCCAGGCCAGGGCAGAGACCGGCCCAAGTCTCCTGTGTGACCGTAGACGGACCACATTCTCCCAGCTGGTTCCCCACTTCAGTGCTCAGGACCCCTCCCCCAGCCCACTGTGGCTGCCTTCCCGGGAGCCAGGAAATTCAGGCTCCCCATCACTGACACATCTTACGTCAGGACAGGTCCCTGACTGGAAAAGCCTCCAGCCTAGATAAGGGTTTGCGTTCCCCTAGCAGATGTGGAGATGGGCGTCCGTGGACTTCCGTGGTTATCTGATAGGGGCAAAGCTACACTTGGCCGGCTTGAGGGCTCACCTTGCGCCTGGCCCATGCACCTCGGGTTTCATTCAAATTGCTTCCTCTTGCCCAAGGGAAGTACCTGCTCTCCCCCCTCTGTGGTTCCCAGCAAACTCCTACTCACCCTGCAGGGCCCAGCTCAAATGTCCTTGCCACTGAGCAGCCTTCCCCACATTCTCTGGGCCGGAGATCAGCACACTTCTCTCTTTGTGACAGTAATGTCCCCGAGTTGTGGTTGGTCCTGCATGTCTCTGTCTCCCTGCGGGACTGGAGGCTCTGGTCTCCTGCATTGCTGCGGCCCAGCCCAGCGCCTGGGGTGCCCCTGGAGGGTTTGCTAACACTTTGCTGAATGGCTAGTTGGCCAAAGGAAGAACACACATTGGCAGAGTGTCTGCGGTGGCCCAGGCCCGTGCCGCCAACACGGGGACCGCAAAACCAACAGCTTCCGTCTCCCAAGTCCAGGCCCAGCCTAGGAGCCATTTTATAAACTTCATAGTTATATCCACTGAGACCATTCATTTCACTCAGACAAAACTTAAATTTGTTCTTGGTCGCATTTTTGTTCTTTTTCACAAACCTAAGTAGCTCTGATTTGTTCAATTTCTATTTCCCCTAAAGCAGTGTTTCTCAAACTCAGCACTGTGGTTATTTTGGACCCGGCAGTGTGTGGTGTAAGGAACTCTCTCATGCATTATAAGAGGCTCACAGCATCCCTGCCTTCTACCCACCAGGTGCCAATAGCAACCCCCTATCCGGTTGTAGCAGCCAAAAATGTTCCCAGATGCTGCCGAGGGTCCCCTGGGAGTCTCTGCCTCTGCCCCCTCATTAAGAACCACCACTCCAAACTATCTTCCCATGGTTCTTTCCAGCCCCAAAGCAAAACTTGTTTTCCCTTTTCTTCCCTTTCTATGCCACATTCTCCTTCATTGAAAAATATTCTCCTGGTCCTACGGACGTCCTGCTTCTGGCTAATTCTGTGTGCGGGGGGAACCTTCCTTAGGCCCAGTAATCAGAACAGAGGGTGGTGAGAGCAATCGGCGTGACTTAGCAGATTTCTCAGTGATTACAAAAGGGAAATATGCACAGGAAACGCAAGGACTATGACCACAGACAGCTAAGAGAGTGCAAAATGCTGATTGTAGCTTAATCAGCCCCTCTCCTAGGGCCGACACGGCTCTGAGGCACCTGGCCCAGCCTGGTCCCTCCTGCCTGGCTTGTGTGAAGGAAGACCCATGACCATTGCCCTCCCAGGCCGACCTGGACCGCCTGACCAGGCCAAGACCCCTTCGCTGTGGCTGCATCCGGTCCTGGCCACTAGCACCTCCCTTCTGCCTAAACCACCTCTCCCCGTTGCCCTGGACCTTCCTCCTCCTGCGTCCCAGTGAACCTGGCACCGTAACATCCACTCGACGCCGCCAACTCTGCCTTTACTTCTCATTTGGCTCCTTCATTGCCTATAAGGTGTTCTGTCCTCACAACTATGGAAAATCACGTATGCTCAAGGACAGGAACTGTCTGTCTGTCTGTCTAACTATTCAATTATCCATCCATCCATCTAGTTATGCCTTTCCTCAACCCCACACACCTACCTCCTAGTGACCACCTCTTCCCTCCCATTCGCAGCCCAGCTACTTGAGTTGTCCCCACTTCCTCACCTCCGGTCATGCCTCAGTCTCTACAGCCGTCTCTGTCCCAGGACTTCACTAAAGCTGCCCACCCTTAAATGTGCCACGGACCTTGCCATCCCTAAGTACAACATCCTCTGTGCCCCCTCCACCTCTGCTGCCCAGCTCGTTTCATCCACCTGCCGGTCCTTCCCCCCGGGGTCCTCGGGGTCCTCTCCTGCTTTCCCTGTCTCACCAGCTCCTATCTCCCCACCTTTCTTGGCCTCTCGCTCTGCCCGCTGCTGAAATGCTGTGCTTCCCAGAGCCCTGCCCTGGGTCTGCTTCCCCCACACGCGCTCCTTGGGCATCTCCCCGAGCCGCAAGGCGTTGGTTGCCCTCTGCGTGTCTGGAGCTCCCCCGTCTCTCCAGCGCTCCCGTCCTTCACAGCCAGCACCACCTGGCCACATGCTGCCATATGCAGCAGTGTGTGTTTGTGGTGCCCTGGCCACGTGCACTCCTGTTTGACGGAGGTCCCCACACTGTAACTTCACAACCACACCCTCAGCTCCCGTCCCCCAGGAATGATGTCCCTGGAGCGGTTCAACATGGCAGCCCTGGATCCTTCTCTCCACATCACAGAGGGGTAAACTGAGGCTCGGGAAAGAAAGTGATTGGTTCAACAGTAAAAGCCTGGCCTGTCTCTAAAGCCGGACCATTTACCCGGCAGCTGGGAGCAGATTCCCCTGTCATTTCCCCTAAATACATTGGCAACATTTCTTCTCCTTCTCCCTGCCCACAAGTTCACCAAAGAAGGGGTGCCTCTGCTCGCTGCACCCCCACCCTCACTCCCAGTGCCTGCAGCCCAAGGCCACGAGAAACGGGTGGGTGCTGCGCCTGGGAGCCGCAGCCCCCAACTCAGGACAGTTCACACCACAGCACTCGACACCCAGGGCCTTCATACGCCGGAGTCCATCAGTTCTAAAGCTCGCCCTACTCTATCTGCTAACATCTCTGAAACGAGGCCACATCTTCCTGGAGTGGAGCGCTGTGGTTTAATGGTGAACGTCTGTGTAGCTCACATAACCACCCTGGATCTTCCCGCCGCAACAAGACACTGAGGCGGCGTCATCACCCTCATTCCACAGCTCAGCACGCTGAGGTTCAGGGAACGTGCTGCTCAAGGCCACACAACTAGAAAGCGGCACAGCCGGGACCAGAACCCAGTCTCCTGGCCACCTGGCCCAGGGCTGTTCCATCGACTGCTCCCGCTTCCTTCCCCTCCCCATGCTAGGTGGCACTGGCCCTGCCTAGGGATTGGGGCCTTGCCCTTCTTTAGCGGGCCGCACCTCCCACCAGGGCTGGGGAGGACCAGTGGCTGCCGCTGCTGCTCGTCCGAACTCCGGGGTTCAGGGGAAATGCCCGGGGTGCAGACAAGCACTGCCAGGAGGGAGGGGCCCAGCGTTGCCCCAGCTGTCGGCTGCCGCCCACCGGGTGACAGCTGGCCTGGATCCTTCTCCCCTCCAGTACTTCGTCTTCGACTTCCACGTCTCTCCTGACGTCATGTTCGACAAGATCATCAAGATCTCGGTGAGTGGGGAGAAGCTCCTGGCAGGTAGGGCCATCAGCTCACAGGGCACCTTAGTGCAGACTTGGAAAGGGCGCCCCCTATGGGGGAACCAACCATTAAAAAGGCAGCCCTACGCCCGGACACAGCTAGGCAAGCGGGGCACAGGCTGGCTTTGTGCCTCTCTCGCCCCATAGCCGAGTGACTCGGTGCAATATGCAACCCACTCACCTGTACCTGGTAGCCAGCAGAAGCAGGCGAGGGCATTGGAGGCTGATGCTGAGCCTCAGCGAGCCAGCCTTGCCTTGCCAAACACTTCCTGCTTCACCGAGAGGCTTGGGTCCCCAGAAAAGCTGAGGTGGTGCCACCATCTGTCGGCCCCACCCCGCCCCATGGGAGCCTCGGCCCTGCCGGGCCTGACTGCTGGCTGGTGCTTCCGCCCGGAAGGTGATCCACTCCAAGAACCTGCTGCGCAGCGGCACCCTGGTGGGCTCCTTCAAAATGGACGTGGGAACCGTGTACTCCCAGCCTGGTGAGTAGCCGTGCCGCCTGATTGTGTCAGTGTACACGGCTCATGGAGCGTGGTGTGTGCTGTGCTTCCCGCCCAGCGGCCCCTGGGCCCCGCCTGCTGGGCCATGAGTACGGCAGCCATCAGGTGTGGGGGGTGATGGGCTACTACGTCCCACACAAAGGCAGTGGCCACCTGCACCAGGCTGCTGGCATCCGGGGAAGCCCCAGAGCCGCAGGCTGACCCTCTGCGGGGGTCTGTGGTTTCACACTTTTACAGTTGAGGGGCCTGGGGTTCTGAGAAGTGTCTGGGCTTTCCCTGCCACCCAGGTGGTCTTGGGTGAAATCAGGCTGTGTGACTCCAGAGCCACCCCTGAACCCCACTGTCCCCAAAACCCACACCTGGCCAGCTCCAGAACCATAGGCACACACCCTGGCCTTGGGCTCCACCCCCGTCTCTGAAGTGAGCCCGCCACTCAAGGTGCAGTAATGTCCCCATTCGGCCCTCAGACGGTGGCAATACAATGTCACCCAGACTGTCATGTTTGACCCTCACCAAACAGCGAGGTAGACATCAGCAGCCTTCCCATTGTACAGATGAGATCAATAAAGCCGAGAGAGGGTAAGTGGCTTAAAGGTGCTACTAAACTATTAGATTGAGCAAATTGGTGATTGTTTATGGTTGGACCTAATGGACACTCAGCTGGTATGTGTTATAGCTGTGGCTCAGACTGGGGAATCTGAGTCCAAATCCGAAGACCATCCACGTAAAAATCACAAAATCTTAGAACACTCAAGCTGCAAGAGAACTTAAAAATGTCTAGTCCAACCTCTCTGTGACGATGGAGAAACTGAGGCCCGAGGCGATACAGGGGCTTGCTCAGGCCTGGGAACAGAAGCTGGGACTTGTGGCTGCCAGGCTGTTGCCGTCCCCTTGCCCTGAGCATGCTGTCATCCTCAGGAGAGGGTGGCCCTCAGGACCACCAGCGCTGTGGGGAGAGGGAGGAGGGTCAGTTCGCAGCTCCTGGGCTTCCCGGGGGCACACACAGCTGTGGGGAGGACACCGTGGAAAGAGAGTGAGGAGCCCCTGGGCTTCCAGGTGGAAGAGTCCTGTGAGGAAGCCACGGCCACTCAGGAAGCACCTACTAAGTGCCAGGCCGGGCCGAGCGTGCAGCCCTAGCAGGTCTGACCCCCAGAACCCCACGCTGGCATCACCACTCCCATTTCACAGGAAGGGAACTGAGGCTCAGAAGTTCACATTGCTGGCCCAGGGCCACACCTCGAGTCAGTAGTAGAAACACAATGTGAACCCAGGTCTGCTGGGGCCAAAACCTGGTTTCTCCATGGTGGTAGCCCGCCCACCCCAAAATTAGCTGCTCCTGCTGAGTCTGTCCCTGAGGCTGGTAGCCTCTATGGGAGCCAGGAGCCACATGTCCCCTGCAGTTGGGGCACTGATGTCTTCATACCAACGATCTTCAGTTTGGCCTGAACTGCGTGATGAGTCCTGGTTCCTGACCTTCTCAGGACATTGGTAGACAGCATACTGTCAGGGACAAAGGACTCCTGGGTGCCGCTGGGAGCCTTGGGTGACGTCAGTATCTCGTGGAGCCAGAAGGGATTGCTGGGGAACCAGAGTCTCTTCTCGCCCTGACAGGACTGCATTTGCAGCATCAGGCACAACAGTAAAAAGCTGCTCAGTCCTTGCAGCTCTCTGCTGGCGACAAGGGGGGCCCCTACGGGACTGTATCCAGGCCAGCCTCCCCAGGCTGCTAGCAACGCCCCCCCCCCTCAGCCCACGCAGCCTTCCCAGGCAGGTGGCAGAGCCAGATCCAAGGCAGGGAAGTGATGTTTCAGGCCTCACATCGTCCTGCACCTCTGGCCCGTTGACAGCGGCCATGCAGTGTCACAGATCACAGTGGTAGGACTGGAACAGCCTTGGAGGTCACCAGTCCAGTGTTCACCAGCATAGGACCCTCAGACAGCATCCCTGATTGGTCACCTAGTCTCCACTTAGACCTCCTCCAAAGGGGGCACCCACCCTCTCCTGTTCCAGATCTCTCCATTCCTTTACATCAGCCAGAATCTGTCACCCTCAATCTTCACCCATGCTCACAGGTTTGCCTTAGAGGGACAGAAAGAATGAATCCAGTCCCTCTTCAAATGGCCTTTAAATTTGAAAGCAAGTTTCATGTCCCTCCTGAGTCTTATTCTTTTCTTGCCAAATCTCCCCAGTTCATCTGACCAAGCACACATCTGTCCATCTGCCTATATATCCTCACACCCACTAGCCCATCCCAGACTCACACATCCATCCATATGTCCATCCACCCATCTGTCCACACAGTAACCCACCCGTCTATCCGTTTGTCCACTGTCGTCTATCCATTCATCTAGTCACCTACCTTCACTCTTCCTCTCTGCATCTCCCTACCCAGCCACCTAGCTATCTGTTCACGTATCCCTCCCACAAACATCTGTTCTGACAAGACCCCGAAGCTCCAGGCAGCCTGGGACATGGTCCCTCCTCTTAAGCTCTGCCAGCTCAGCTGGCAACCTCCAGCAACTCCTCACCACACAGCTTCCCCATCTCACCATGCTGGACTCTCTCTCTTCAGACTCTGCTATGGTATCCTCTCTCCTGGGACACAGCTGGGCTGGCCGATCCCCAGACAGGCTGATTTCTGCATGCAGCCCCATCACACTTCATGGAGCCCACAGGGATGGAGCCTCACCAGGGTCTGAGCTAGGGTAGAAGGTGAAGGAAGGGGAGGGAAGGAGGAGAGTTCTGAGCCCCCGGAGATTTCAGTGTCCACACAAAACCACGGCCAGGGCTTCCCTCCACTCACAAACAGCTTTAAAGCAAACCTTACGTGCGGACCCATCCGAGCATGGCCTCTTCCCCCGTTGTTGTCCTTTCCACCATACTGGAGTGACACTGCCTTGTAGTTAAGAGGCTTTCAGTTTACAACTGGAAAGAGATAATAAACAGTTCATCACAGTGACAGTGTGATAGGAGGTGTGCGTGTGGAACACCCAGAACACCAAAAGGGCCAGGCTCAGCAATTCTGAGGAAGTCAGGGAAGGCTGCATGGAAGAGGAGACATTCAAGCAAAAGGCGTAGAAGTTTGAACATGGGGGAGGAGAGTAGTGGCAGAGGGATGGTAGGGATGAGGGCATTCCAAGCTCAAAGACCAGCAGCCACAAAGACATGAAGGTGAGGAATGGCAAGTGAACCATTCGGGGGCGGTGAGCAGCTTTGCCCAGCAGGAGCACAGGGGTGGGGTGGGATGAGCCGTATCACATCTGTGGTCTTTACCCCAAGCACGGGGGAGGCCCACAGGGGGAGAGGAGCCCTCTCGGAAGGCTGTCTGGCCACTGTGTGCAGGTGAGTGCAGGGGTTGGGGTAGGTGGGCTGCTGGCAGAGAAACCAATTAAGAAAGGGTGGGGTAAAAAAAAAAAAAACAATTAAGAAGCAAAGTCACACTGTGCACCTGGATACAAGACCTTGCCCCAGCAATCCCTGCTCAGGCACTTCTGACTCCCCGGCCCCTCGTCCGGCCCAGAGGCAGGCAGAGCCTGGTCCAGGGGACCTGATGGCCTGACTTCTAGGGGCCAAGAAAGCCCTCTGCTCTGCAGCTCTGCGGCCTGCCCTGAGGGCGCAGTGCCTAGGGCTGGGGGCAGCGGGTGCAGTCCCCACTCCTCGCCACTGCAGAGCACCAGTTCCACCACAAGTGGGCCATCCTGTCTGACCCTGACGACATCTCCGCTGGGCTGAAGGGCTACGTGAAGTGTGATGTCGCAGTGGTGGGCAAGGGAGACAACATCAAGACACCCCACAAGGCCAACGAGACAGAAGAGGAAGACATCGAAGGGTGAGGCTCCCATCTTCCCCCAGCCCGAGGCCTGACCCAGCCCTTCCTTCCCCAGAGGGAGCCCCTGGGGTGAACCGAGCCCAGAGATAGTACCTTCCACCCCTCCCACTTACCCTGTTCTCACCCACCCCCAGACAGCCCAGCTCCTCCTGGAAGGACTTCAGCCAGGGCTGGGGGCAGCCTGGGCTGGCCTCAGCATCCACAGACTCCTCACAGGACAGAAAGGACTGAGGCAGAGCAAGGGGTCACAGAGATCGTCCCAGGCCCAGGAATATGTAGATGTTAGGGCAGGAGTTGGGGTGCCCAGGCTTGGTGCCCTAGCTGTATGTGATGGCAGGAACTTGCTGCTCCCCGAGGGCGTGCCCGCCGAACGCCAGTGGGCCCGGTTCTACGTGAAGATCTACCGAGCAGAGGGGCTGCCCCGGATGAACACGAGCCTCATGGCCAACGTGAAGAAGGCCTTCATTGGGGACAACAAGGACCTGGTTGACCCCTACGTGCAAGTCTTCTTTGCTGGCCAGAAGGTACTGGGGTAGTGGGTGCAGGGACCGGGACTTGGGGTGACAGGCATCCAGTCGGTGTGGGGGCCTGGGGGCAGACAAGAGGCAGAAGCAGAAGCAGGAGACTGGCCTGTCATTGGCTCGTTCACCTGTAAAGGGAGGAGAGAGGGAGAGAGATGAAGAGGCTCAGGCTGGGAGGGGCTGGCAGGTGGGGCCAGGCTGGGAAATCCTCAGTGTGCACAGCCTCAGGGAATCCTCCGGCCTCTGGGTCCTAGAGACCAGGAGCTACGGGGAGCATGGGGTGGATGGAGAGTCAGAGAGGCTGGGGTGGGGGAAGAGTTCAGGAGACAGGTACACACGCACAGCACGTGCCTATACGCATGTGTGCACTACACAAGCTCACACACAAACATGCATGTGCACACACCACATACGTGAGAAAACACAAGCGAGGAAACACACACGTGCTCACACACAAATCCTAACACTCTTCCCTCCCACCAGGGCAAGACTTCAGTGCAGAAAAGCAGCTACGAGCCGCTGTGGAACGAGCAGGTCGTCTTCACGGACCTGTTCCCCCCGCTCTGCAAACGCATGAAGGTGCAGATCCGGGACTCCGACAAGGTCAACGACGTGGCCATCGGCACCCACTTCATTGACCTGCGCAAGATTTCCAACGATGGAGACAAAGGTCAGTGGTAGGAGACGGAGTGGCGGGGGTAGGGGTGGGGCTTCCTGAAAAGAAGGAGCAAATGAGTGAGACCCACCCTTGCAAGACCACCACCACCTCACGCCTCAGCCTGAGAGGCACTGGGCGTGGCAAGGTCTTTGCTGGCAGCTCCCTCCGCAAGGGAGAGGTGGCAAGTCAGGGCTCGGGGCTGCGCCGAGCTGGGCCGGAATCCCAGCTCTGACCGTGGGTAGCAGTGCGACCTTTGTACCTATGTTCCCATCACAAAGATGAAAACACTAATTACATGTGTGTACATACACACATATTACATATATGTGTGCACCGCTGCCACAGTACCTACCGTAGACTTGCGGGAACAGCCCCTCCTAGGACGCAGGCAGTGTGCTGTGCGCCAGGGACGCAGAGGGCAGTGCGCATTCCTGTCCCCGCAGCACTTACGGGAGGTTAGCGAGGTGGATGGGCCGCCAAAGAAAGGCTCAGACCTAAGGTGGATGTCACGAAAGACCCCATGTCTATGGTTTCGTTTGTGTAAGATGTGCAGAGTAGGTGACTCCATAGAGACAGAGGGTGCATTAGGGGTCGCCGGGAAGGGGGGAGGGGCAATCGGTGTGAAGTGCTAACAGGTGCGGCGTTTCTTTTTTAGGGGGTGGAAATGGTCTGGAGCTAGGGGGCGGTTGCACGACATAGTGAATATACTAAAACCACTAAAACGCATGCTCCAAATGGTGAATTTTATGTTATCAGAAGTACATCTTGATTTTTTTAATGCTATAACTTTTTAGAAAATCAGGTAGAATAAAAACCAAACAAACAAAAAACACTTCAGGCAGAATTGGGTCCGTGCAACACCCGAGACACAGCAGATCCAGCGGTGGGAGAGGTTAGTTAGGACTAGGAATCAGGGGCCTTCCTGGAAGAAGAGCGTTGAGTAGGGAGGACATTCAGGGCAGAGGAGAGGGGTCTGCATGAGCACAGTGGGCTGCACGTGTATCTCCACATCGTGGCAAAGGGCCCAAAGCCACACTGAGGCATGTGGGAGGAGCCGGCATCTGGTTTTCAAACAGCTTGTAGGCAGCCCTGCTCCAGGCATGGGGAAGCAGGGAGCGTGACCCAGGCATGTGCCCCGCACCCGCCCTCACACAGCAGACACAAGGTCAGCCTCTTGTGAGCCACGGGCTGCTGCTCCGCAGGACTTCTCCTGCCTCAGATGCCTTACGGAGCAAGGTGTGGGGCCTTCGGCTCAGCCATCAGGAGGTGCAGGCTGGGAGCACCCAGAAGAGGGAGGTCCGTCTAACCAGAGGGATCCTGGGGAGTGACACGGGCCACTCCTCCCTCCCCGCCGGCTCACAGGCTTCCTGCCCACGTTGGGCCCGGCCTGGGTGAACATGTACGGCTCCACGCGCAACTACACGCTGCTGGACGAGCACCAGGACCTGAACGAGGGCCTGGGTGAAGGCGTGTCCTTCCGCGCCCGCCTCATGCTGGGACTGGCCGTGGAGATCCTGGACACCTCCAACCCCGAGCTCACCAGCTCCACGGAGGTGCAGGTGGAGCAGGCCACGCCTGTCTCGGAGGTGAGCTGTCCCCTGGGGCCCCTGGTTCAGCCGCCTTCCCACCAAGGCATCCTGGGCTCTGGGCTCTGCTTGCGAGAAAGGACTCGGGCCTCAGGCCTTCAGAGTCTGGGCTGCCCAGGTCCGTAGCTGGGTGATCCGTCCCACCATCAGCCCAAAGGGCCTGTAGGTGGAGGCCTGGCCCCAGTCCCAACATCCCCGTGAAGGTTTAGGCATGGCTTCAACCACCTTCCCCACAGAGTTGCACGGGGAAAATAGAAGAATTCTTTCTATTTGGAGCCTTCCTGGAAGCCTCAATGATTGACCGGAAAAACGGAGACAAGCCAATTACTTTTGAGGTCACCATAGGTGAGTGCTGGGCTCACAGAGGGGGCTTCTGGGAGGTCACTGCTGAGCCCTGCACCACAGTCCTGGGGGGAGGGAAACTTTGACCACTTTCCTCCGAGTGTCCTCAAGCATGCACGCTGCACACAGTGCGTGCCCATGGGGTACACATGCCCATGGGGGGACCTGGGCTCCACCTACCAAGCTAGGCTGTGTTTGGGACACGGGGGAGAAAGAAGAAGCTGTTCCTGCTAGAGAGGAGAGAGTGGGAAGATGAGCCATGTCCTGGGCTGGGCCTTGGGCTCAGGGGTCATCAGAGCTCTCTGCGAGATCTTTGTAGGCGTGGAGGTCACGGGGACCATTCTCTGGTGGGCGTTCTGTCACAGCTGAGCTGACCTGACTCCCAGCACCTCCCATTCCCCGACTTTCCCTCTCTCCTCCCACGAACCCAAGGCAACACCTGGACTGGAGGGCCGGCCACGGCCCGCTGGGAAAGGGTTCTAGGCGGCCTCACATGTCTCCTCGTGTTTCCAGGAAACTATGGGAACGAGATTGATGGCCTGTCCCGACCCCAGCGGCCTCGACCTCGGAAGGAGCCTGGGGACGAGGAGGAAGTGGATCTGATCCAGCACTCCAGCGACGACGAGACAGAGGAGGGTGGGGACCTGGCCTCCATCTCCTCCACCCCACCCATGCGGCCCCAGGTCACTGACAGGTGAGCCGGGGGCAGAGAGGGCCCCGGGAGGCCCTGCCTGCCGCCTCCCACCCACCTGGACCCCAGTCCTCAACCACCTGCCTCCTCCCGCACCAGGAACTACTTCCACCTGCCCTACCTGGAGCAAAAGCCCTGCATCTACATCAAGAGCTGGTGGCCCGACCAGCGCCGCCGCCTCTACAACGCCAACATCATGGACCACATTGCAGACAAGCTGGTCAGCCCCAGGCCTCGGTGGGGGGATGGGCGTGGTGGGGAGGGGCGTCCTCTCCACTGCACAGGCCAGTTTGCCCAGAAGCTGACTATGAAGGGCTAGGGGATGGTGGGGGCGCCGTTGGAGTGGCCCCAGCAGGACCTCTGTTGCTATCCCTGCCCCCAGGGACTGAGGGCTACCTGGAGTGGAGTCTGGCACTCCTGGCACAGCCAGCCCTGGGGTTCCCTGAAGACAGCTGGGCTACCCCTCTGCCTCTGGCCTGCATCTCCCCCACCTAATCCTGATTCTGCCCACCCCTGCAAGTCTACCAGGACCACAGATTCAGAGCCCCAAAGTAGCTTTTTCCTTCAGGAACTGAAGACCCCCAGGCTTTGAAAGCACAACCTGGGAAATTGGGGGTTTCCTGATGATGGTGGGACGCTGGAGGGTGGCACTAGTGGGAGGTCCCAGGTCACCTTATTTCCCCTGATGGATGGGGAGGCATTTGGGGAGGCTGGGGGACAGGGCTGTGACTCAGCGTGCACCCCGCTCCTGGTCCTCAGGAAGAAGGCCTGAACGACGTGCAGGAGATGATCAAAACCGAGAAGTCCTACCCGGAACGTCGACTGCGGGGCGTTCTGGAGGAGCTCAGCAGTGGCTGCCAGTGAGGGGGAGGGGCGGTGGGGGAGGCTGGGGGGTGGGACAGAGAAGATGAGGAGGTGTCTGCAGGCCTCCTGCTGGCGGGTGGGCTCTGCTAAGACCTGCTTCCCTTACCCACAGCCGGTTCCTCTCCCTCGCTGACAAGGACCAGGGTCACTTGTCCCGTACCAGGCTCGACCGGGAGCGCCTCAAGTCGTGCATGCGGGAGCTGGTGAGGACACACGGTCCTCAGTGCTGGATCACAGGGGAGGGAGGAGGGTCTGGAGGTGAAAGGGAAAACTGAGGTGGGAGGATGTATGTCTGAGGCCACAGCACCTCCCAGCCAGCCCCCTGCACCAGGCATTGTGGCCCCGCTTACCCCGCACACCCTCACAGGAGAGCATGGGGCAGCAGGCGAAGACCTTGAGGGCTCAGGTGAAGCGACACACGGTACGGGACAAGCTGAGGCTGTGCCAGAACTTCCTGCAGAAGCTGCGCTTCCTGGCAGATGAGGTGTGCCCTCGCCGGTGTGCACAGAGGGCCTCTTGGGCCGAAACCCAGGGACCAGGAGAGGGAGGGGGCCGCACAGGAAGGGGCTGGGCTGGGCCTCCTAGGAGGCCTCTGCTGCTCTGACAGCTGTGGGGGGACAGGGGTGAACAAGCCCTTCATCCTGCTCTGAGTTCTTCCTGCCCCATCGGTGGGGGGCGAAGGAAGACCAGCACCCGGGGTCTTTCCTCTGGTCCCTGAGGGAAAGACCCTGGTGGCCAGCGAGGCCCACAGGGCCTCCGCCAAGAAGTGGCCCCCTCAACCCCAGGCTCCCTCCCACAGCCCCAGCACAGCATCCCTGACGTCTTCATCTGGATGATGAGCAACAACAAACGCATTGCCTATGCCCGGGTGCCCTCCAAAGACCTGCTCTTCTCCATCGTGGAGGAGGAGCTGGGCAAGGACTGCGCCAAGGTCAAGACGCTCTTCCTCAAGGTGCCAGGAGGGGGCCCGGCCGAGGCGGTGCCGCAGGGTGGGGGTCTGCACCTGGCTCTTTCTAAGGGTTGGCCCCTGGGGAGGGAGCCACCCCCAGCCCGGGTCTGGCAAGCCTGAGCTGGTGGAGTGGCGTCCCCGGGGAGCAGGCGCTGAGAGTGGACAGAGCTGGCAGAGAATGGGAGGTGGGGAGGACAGCATGGTCCCGCCCCGCCCACGCCCTCCATGCTGACCCCATGCCCACCCCCAGCTGCCCGGGAAGCGGGGCCTCGGCTCGATGGGCTGGACAGTGCAGGCCAAGCTGGAGCTCTACCTGTGGCTGGGACTCAGCAAGCAGCGCAAGGACTTCCTGTGCGGCCTGCCCTGCGGCTTCGAGGAGGTCAAGGCAGCCCAGGGTCTGGGCCTGCACTCCTTCCCACCCATCAGCCTGGTCTACACGAGTGAGTGGGGCCCCCTGGCTCCCAGCCCTCACCCTGGGAGGGCGCTGGGGCCAGGGAGGAGCAGCCTCCCCAAGGCTCAGCCTGTCCTTCCCCACAGAGAAGCAGGTGTTCCAGCTCCGGGCCCACATGTACCAGGCACGCAGTCTCTTCGCTGCGGACAGCAGTGGCCTCTCGGACCCTTTTGCTCGTGTCTTCTTCATCAACCAGAGTCAGTGCACGGAGGTGAGGGTCAGGGGGGAGGGAGTGGCTGTGGCTTTGAGAGTATCTGTGGACCTGTGAGCCTGTGGGACCTGGAGAGACAGAGGGAAGCCTGGCAGACAAGCTGCACACCCAGGCCACCCCGGTGAAGGCTCTGGTGCGGTTCTGGTGAACGCAGGGAAGAGACACAGGCAAAGGGGGCGGGAGCAGACTTCACACTAGCCTTCATTTTAAGATTCCCAGAAGAGTCAGGGAACATGACACTCCTGCCTGCCGAGTCCCCTGGAAGCCACAGTGGCCACAGGTGGCTTCTGATTGGATATCTTTCCACTGCTTACTACCTGTCTCTCCCACCTTGCCCCGTACCGCAGGTGCTGAATGAGACCCTGTGCCCCACCTGGGACCAAATGCTAGTGTTCGACAACCTGGAGCTGTACGGGGAAGCTCAGGAGCTGCGGGACGATCCCCCCATCATCGTCATTGAAATCTACGACCAGGACACCATGGTAGGGCGGACACTGAGACCGAGGACCTACCGCTTTGTCACTGCCCTCCATGCACTTGGTGGCCGCCTGCCCAGAGCCCCTCAGCCCAGGCGCTTGCGGGAAATGTGGGAGCCTGGGCTGCTAACCGGCCCCTCCTGCCCTGTCCCTACAGCCTGACCCCTCCCCAGCACTGTGGGCCTCTGGGGTCTCAGGGGGAAGATGTGTCAGTGTCCCCACCTCCCGGCACAGACAGAATGAGCTCAAGACCCAAGTCTCCAGGACATGGGTCAGCAAGTCCTGCTGTCCCCAGCCTTCCCCCATCCCAAGGGGCCCTCAGCCTCCTGCCCACACCTACCAATCAGTAACAGCCTCCCAGCTCTCCATGAGCACTCTGGAATGGGGGATGAAAGATTGGGGGGGTCACTCCAGAGCTGGGAGCCACTTATGACAAGCCTCCTCAGCTACTGGGGTCCTGGAGCGGCCCTAGACTGGAGGTGGGAGGACCCTCTAGTCCTGGGCCCCAAATCTGCCCCCCACTCCAGCATGGCCTGGAGCGAATCTGTGGTGAGACTTGGTTTGCCCACTGGTGGAATGGGGTGACCCCACCTGCCCCCTCACCTGCTGGCATTGTGGCAAGGACAGAGTAAGACCCCAGAGTGACCGTGCTCGGTCAACTCAAACACCAGGCGGCCACCTTGGCCGTTCATCCCATCAGGGCAAGTTCGACTTCATGGGCCGGACCTTCGCCAAGCCTGTGGTGAAGATGGCCGACGAGGCGTACTGCCCGCCCCGCTTCCCGCCGCAGCTCGAGTACTACCAGATCTACCGAGGCAACTCCACAGCCGGGGACCTTCTGGCTGCCTTCGAGCTCCTGCAGGTGCTGCCCCTCACCCCATCCTGCTGAGGGGCCTATCTGCCTGGAGCTGGGGGCGTGGTTCTTGGGGGCCTGGGGTGTTGGGTCCTCCCTGTCTCTCTAGATCACGTGGCAACTAACTCCTGGGAAGGGAGAGCCCACTCTCCAGGCTCCGCAGGGTGTGACCCTGTGACCCCTGCTTCCCCAGATCGGGCCGGCGGGGAAGGCCGACCTGCCACCCATCGACGGCCCGGTGGATGTGGATCGAGGCCCCATCATGCCTGTGCCCATGGGCATCCGGCCCGTGCTCAGCAAATACCGAATCGAGGTGCGAGAGGGCTCCACCCGCCGCTCCCGCCCCTCTCACCCCTGCCCTGCATGGGCCCTGCTGTGCTCTCTCTCCCTTGCCCCTCACTCTGTGACTCTATGAAGGGCATAAGCACAAATTACACTGCTGATATCAGATCCCAGGGGCCTTCAGCAACCTCAGGCCACCTCATTTTTCAGACAAGGAGACTGAGGGACAAGGAAGGGAAGTGATTTGTCCAAGATCACACCCAGAGGTGGCAGCAGACGTGGCCCCACCAGTCTAGTCTGCCCAGTCTGCACCAAGTTGCCCTGCCACGTGCTGGGACCGGTCCCAGCCCTGCTGCCCACCCCCAACACCCACCCCTGTCAGCTGCCCTGGCCCTGGCCCCCCCGACTCACTGCCCACCCCACTGCCCGGTTCCTTCTCTGGGGGCCCAGTCTGCCCACCGCTGGCTCCCTTGACTGAGGGGACTCTCCCATCCCCTTGCCCCCTCCCAGGTGCTGTTCTGGGGCCTGCGGGACCTGAAACGGGTGAACCTGGCCCAGGTGGACCGGCCAAGGGTGGACATCGAGTGTGCAGGGAAGGGGGTGCAGTCATCCATGATCCACAACTACAAGAAGAACCCCAACTTCGGCACCCTCGTGAAGTGGTTTGAAGTGGTAGGTGCTGGCCTGGGCATAGCCTGGCAGAGCGGAGGGCGGCTGGCATGGCGGGGCAGGCCAGGTGCCCCTGCCCCCTTCTCTGAGCTCAGGCTCCGTTGGCAACACTCAGGACCTCCCGGAGAACGAGCTACTGCACCCACCCTTGAATATCCGTGTGGTGGACTGCCGGGCCTTTGGCCGCTACACCCTGGTGGGCTCCCACGCCGTGAACTCCCTGCGGCGCTTCATCTACCGGCCCCCCGACCACTCGAGTGCCAACTGGAACACCACTGGTAGGCCGCACCCCAGGGCCCAGGCCTGTGTCCACCCGGTCCATGGGAGGGGGCTCCAGCTCACCGCCCAGTCATGTAGCCACCTGTCTGCCACCCCAGGGCATCCACAAGTGGGTACGGGGGAGGCCAGCGGGCAGGTCCTGTCCCAGGAGCCAGGCCTGTGCAGGGATGCCCCTCACTCTAGAGCCAGAAAGAGCCAGAGCCAGAGATGCCCTTAGAGGGCCTGAGGGCAGACAGCTTCCTCAGCTGATGCTTGGAGGAGACCCGGCCTCCACCCACCCCCACCCTGCCCCCGGCCTCCCTCCCGGCCCAGCCTCCACTATTTCTCTCGGCTGCAGCTCCTCCTTCCTCCGGCTCACCTTCTCCCTCTCATGATGCCCAGTATTTCCCTCAACTGCTGCATCCTTCTCCCTCCCCTCCGAAAGCTGGAGAATCAGCTTTAGGCCTCTCTCTGGTCCTTCTGGTCACCCTGACTTTCACTGTCACTCCTGCTCTTCCCTGTCTGTCTGCTTGTCTGCCTGTCTATCCATCCCTCTGTCCAGTAAGACTCCTCCGGGGCTGCCGTGTGCTGTGCAATGGGGGCCCCTCCTCTCACCCCACAGGGGAGGTTGTAGTGAACATGGAGCCAGAGGTGCCTGTCAAGAAGCTGGAGACCATGGTGAAGCTGGACGCGGTAAGGCGCGTGGGGCGGGGCCAGCGCCACACTGGCTGGGAGAGAGCGGCTGCGTGTGACACTCCCCTCTGAGCCAGGCCGCCTCCTTCAGTGTGTCCAGGGCTGACCCTGACTGTGTGTGTAAATAGCTTCATCCTAGACTGTGAGTGTGTGTGTGGACAACAGACAGAAAGAGCCGGAACCATTTGAGAGAATAGCCAGCTCCTCCTGGGAAGCTCCCTCATTTCAGGCCCTCGGCAACAAGACAGAAGACAGGACCTTAGCTTCCCCATCATCCCACAGGCCCTGGGCTCTGGCGAGGGGGTTTCACCAGGGTCCTCTTTGGCTGTGCAATTGTGTGTGTGTGTGTGTGTGTGTGTGTGTGTGTCCACTTAATTTTGAAGGTGCTTGACCTGGTCAGAGAGGAAAAGTGGAGTTGAGGTTGACCCCATCTAGCCAACCTCACTGCACCCCTGCATGCAGCCAGCCCCCCGCCCAATCCTGACCCTCCCACTGAAATCATCTGGGGCGTCCACAGCTGCCTCAGGGTTGAGAACCCCCGCCCTGTCAGGTCTGAGGGACTGTCTGCAAAGCAGACCTTTTGCAGGCTCACCGGGGGCGTGCTCTCATTAGTGCAGAGCTGACCCTGGGTGTGCAGGGATTCACTGTGCATAGCAAGTGTCCCCCATGCTCCTTGGCTGGGCTGCTGCCTCCACTCCAGGCTCCAGGGAGCTAATTCTGTCCCTGTCTCTTTGGTTCCCCTTTGCAGACTTCTGATGCTGTCATCAAGGTGGATGTGGTGAGTGTGGGGACCGTCCAGGGGTTCTGGGGAAAGAGGACCCTATATTGGCATGGGTGTCAGGCCGAAGGGTGCAGCAACAGGCAGAGAGCCGCCCCAGCCCCCAGATGCTTGTGCCTGCATGCCTCCCAAAGAGGCAGACCAAAACGGCTGCTTGGGCAGTGGGACCCCTGCATACCAACCCTGCTTTGGCCGGGGGCTCGTGTGGGCAGGTCGTGGCCTCTCCAGCCATGGCATCCTCCTCCACAAGACAGAGCCCTGCCCTCTGACAGTGGTGGCCCCACAGAGCCTCATGGGACCCAGGGCTTCCCGGGAGCAGATGGTCAGAATGGGTGGGCAGGTGAACAGGTTGTCCAGGGCCCCGGGAATGGCCAGGGTGCAGCGATGTCTGCAGGACTCTTGACCTGGCCAACCCTCCAGGCTGACGAGGAGAAGGAGAAGAAGAAAAAGAAGAAGAAGGGCAACTCGGAAGAGCCAGAGGAAGATGAGCCGGATGAGAGCATGCTGGATTGGTGGTCCAAGTACTTTGCCTCCATTGACACCATGAAGGAGGTGAGGTCTCAGGGCTGGGCTAGGGTGCTGAGGAGGAACTGAGCTGGGGAGGTGACCCCGCTCCACATCAGGCCCTGCTGTCCAGCTTCTTTCCTGCGCCCCACCTGAGCTGGCTGCTCCACCCCTTTAACACGAGCTTGGAACAGCCTAGTCTCACAGCCTTGACGTTCTAGTCCAGGACGCCTTTCCCAGCATGGCGGTCCTGTCTCTGTCTCTGGCTCGTTTTCCTCTGGTCCTCATTCATTCAGTTCACAAACATCTCTTGAATATACAAGTCAGACACCATCCTAGGTGCTGTGGGCGCCGAGAGATAAGACGCCACACCTGCCCTGAGGAGCCCTCTGCTGGGCAAAATGGGCATGTGAGCAGATACAGGTCAGCGTGATAGCAAAAGCCAGTCAGCATCTGCCAGGGCCAGAGGAGGCTTCGCAGAGGAGGTGACGTTTGAGGAAGAGGAGAAACATGCTCGGAGGCAAAAAGGAAACAACTTCACAGTAGGACTTGCTCATCTTCATGCTATTTCATTTGACCCATCTCGGTCACTGTAGCTATGACATGTTCTCCCCCTGTTGTGGGCACATGGGTTCCATCTGCTGAGCCAGACCTCAAGTTCCAGAAGCTCGTTTCTCCTCTTCTTCCTCGGTCTCTTCTCCACACTGCTTTCCTAGCTCAGGGCACTAGCTAGAACTGGCTGGCTGACCAGGAGGGATGTGCCTCAGTTTCCTCAACTGAGCTGACCCAGCCACACACTCTCCCCAGGCCCTTTCTGTGGCCCAAGCTGTGTGTGATGTTCACTATGCACATCAGAGCGCAGGCTAAGCTTCCACAACAAGTTAGAGCGGTGTGAACAAGGGAAAAGCTGTTATGGTGACTCAGCGGTGTCAAGGACCAAGATACTGCCACCTTGCTACCGTCCTCTGGGTAGTGAGCGATGGCACAGGAAGGGGTAAAGAGAAGAAGAGGGTCACACTCCTTTCCTTGACCGGCCCAACCCAGGAGTTGTACATATTAGCCAGAATCTAGTCCTACAGCCACATGTAGCTGCAAGGGAGGCTGGGAAGCGTACTCTTTTCCTGGGTTGGATGCATGCCAAGAAAAACTCCTCAAGAACAGGAGAGCAGATGCAAACACAATGGGTTTGTAACCTAGTAGGAAAGCCTTCCTGTTTCTAGCACATTTAAGCCTGGTCTGAGACCAAAGTGGAGGTTCCACTGGCCCCTGTCCAAGAAGCCCACCTTCCTTCCTCCTCTCACCTCATCTTTCGGCAGCAACTTCGACAGCAAGATACCTCAGGAGTGGACTTGGAGGAGAAGGAGGAGATGGACAACCCTGAGGGTGAGCCCGAGAACCCTGGATCTCTGCCTCTCCTTCCCTTGCCCCCAGGTGGTTGGCTCCCCCACCTGCCATACCAGCTGCTTCTCTTTCTCCCTCCCGTGCGCCCACATGGCTGCAGCAGCCAAAGGCAGACATCCCCAGGCGTCCCTGGGCACTAGCGAGCAGGCTTAGGCCGGTGGACAGGCATTTAGAGCCACAGAAGAGCCGGAAGTGCCCCCAGAGCTCATCCTACCCAGCACTTCCCAATCCTTTCCTGTGGCACAATGTTAATGGGTGTCCTGGAGGGAAAAGAGGGTTCTATGGTTCAAGGCAAAAAAAATAGGTCTTTTGGTGCAGGAATTCTCGGTGTCTTTAATGTACAAATGTTATTTTAAACCTCTAGTAGGAAGCTATAATATCAAACATTTCCCCAACATAGTCGACCGTGACACCTCTTTTTCTGAAGCGTCACAAGAACGCCTCCAGCTCAGACCAGCGGGCTGAGGCCAGGGGAGAAAGCAAGCAGCTGTCCTGCCCTGCTCTGTCACAGGGCGGACGGCAGTCTCTGCGCACACTCCCGGGTGCCCTCGCTGGGCACCTGCGTGTGTGAGGCGGGCAGGCCCAGGAGCGCTGTCTGCATGTCACAGATGAGTGCACGGGGACCGGCCAAGTGACAGCAGCTAAGTGCGTGCACTGGCAGCGGAGCTGGATCTCCAGCCACCCTGCTCCCCCATGTCTGCCCCAAACGGACGAGGCCTCCTTTTCTGTTCCTGGCCAGGTGCGAGGGGGCTGGCGAAGGGCAAGGAGAAGGCGAAGGCTGCAAAGGAAGAGAAGAAGAAGAGAACCCAGAGCCCCGGCCCCGGCCAGGGGTCTGAAGCCCCTGAGAAGAAGAAATCTAAGATCGATGAGCTCAAGGTGAGGGTCTGGGACACACCCCGCCGGCGGAGGGGGGGTCACACCTGGAGACAGGAGGTGGCAAATGGGATAAGAGGGAGGCCAGTGGACAGGCCTCGTCCCCCTAACGGCTTGGCCTGGCTCAGGTGTACCCCAGGGAGCTCGAGTCAGATTTCGACAACTTCGAGGATTGGCTGCACACCTTCAACCTACTCCGGGGCAAGACAGGGGATGACGAAGATGGCTCCAGTGAAGAGGAGCGCATCGTGGGCCGGTTCAAGGTCAGGCAAGGAGCAGGGCCTAGTGTCTAAGCCCCAGGCCCTGAACCTGACTCCCGGGGCACCCCTACGCCCCCCACCCCCACACCAGCCATGGCCCAGGGCTGAGAGTCACTCGAAACTGTTAGCTGTACTGGTTGGTAAAATACGAAAGTACTTCCATGCTCACCAACAAAGATCATCCGCGCTGGGGGCCTCCCCAAGTTGCCTCCCTCCTCCTCCGCCACTGCCCCAGCCACTCCTTCCAGAACCCCCAGGCCTCCCCACGACCCAGCCACCAGAGAGCTCAAGCCCTGCCACAGTGAGGTGCGACTGTTGGCGGTTTTGAGGCCGCCCCCACCGGTGCTCACAGAAGCCTGTCGCTGACGCACCGTGCCTTGCCCAGGGCTCCCTCTGCATGTACAAAGTGCCGCTCCCAGAAGACGTGTCCCGGGAAGCTGGCTACGACCCCAGCTGCGGCATGTTCCAGGGTATCCCCAGCAACGAGCCCATCAATGTGCTGGTCCGCGTCTACGTGGTCCGGGTGAGCCCCCCTCGCACCCCTTCCCCGGGGCCCAGTCCCCCCGCCCCGGGGTAGGGGGCTGCAGCAGCTGCAAACTGGCAGCGCCTGACGGGGAGGCACCTGAGGGTCATGGAGTCTAGCCCCCACCCTCTAGAGAGAAGGAAGCCGAGACCCAGACAGGGTCACACAGCAAGTCTCCTGCCCTTTGCCCTCAGGGGACTGTCAGGGGGTGGAGCAGGGGCTCTGGGAGATGAGGAGGGTGTGGGGAGCCTGCTCAGGAGCACCCCTCCCCCATCACAGGCCACAGACCTGCACCCCGCGGACATCAATGGCAAGGCAGACCCCTACATAGCCATCCGGCTGGGCAAGACCGACATCCGGGACAAGGAGAACTACATCTCCAAGCAGCTCAACCCTGTCTTTGGGAAGTAAGGCCTCCAGGTGGCCTCCCAGCCGCCTCCCACAACTTCTCTGGCCCAGACCCCCTCTCCTCTCAACCCACCTCACCTTCAGCCCTTCTCTCAACCTCACCCGGCCAGGTCCTTTGACATCGAGGCGTCCTTCCCCATGGAATCCATGCTGACCGTCTCCGTGTATGACTGGGACCTGGTGGGCACCGATGACCTCATCGGGGAAACCAAGATTGACCTGGAGAACCGCTTCTACAGCAAGCACCGAGCTACCTGTGGCATTGCCCAGACCTACTCCATGTGCGTGGGGTGGGGCAGGACAGGGAGGGTGGGGCCCACCCGGGGCCTACCCGCTGGGCCTTGACTCTAACAATAAGATTCAGAGCACGCAGTTTAGGAAGGTAGACATTTTACAGGGTCTGCCCCAGGCCGGGCCTGCACCCCTGCCGGCTCTGGACATAGCCTTCGGAGGCCAGGACAAGGAGAGAGCCTCAGGGAGGCTGCAGGACGGAGGAGGCAGGGCGAAAAGAGAAAAGTGGGCTGGGAGGAGAGGCAGCACTGTGCCCCAGGAAGAGTCCACTGGGGGTCTGGCCAGTCTCTGCCACTGACAGGCGATGTGACCCTGGTTACATCCCTCGACCTCTCTGTCATCAGTTTCCTCGTGGGAGTCTTTGAGGTTTGAGAGGAGTGGGCACCCTAGGGGCAACTAGATACTCATCCTGGGGACACTGGGCACCTGGGGCCAGAGCTCAGGGTAGTGGGAGTCAGCCTCCCTCAGCCCTAGCACCTCAGCGGAGCCCAGAGCCTGGGATGGGGCCCAAGGGCTGATATCAGGCAACAGATGACTTAAGGGAACTGGCTGTAACCAGCTGCCACCTGGGAATGGCCCAGCCACTCCCGAGCCCTGCCATGGCTCTGTGCCCCCTCCCACAGACACGGCTACAATATCTGGAGGGACCCCATGAAGCCGAGCCAGATCCTGACCCGCCTCTGCAAGGAGGGCAAGGTGGACGGCCCCCACTTCGGGCCCCCTGGGAGAGTGAAGGTGTCCAATCGCGTCTTCACGGGGCCCTCTGAGATGGAGGACGAGAACGGTAACGGGGTGCTGCATGCAGCCACAGGGGGGCCAGAGGGCAAGGAGGGGCCCATGTTTCCCTCTGACAAGGCCTCAGGGCCTAGTCTGGGGTGTCCTCGGTCTGGGCCTAGTGACCCCCTACACATCAGCCCAGAGCTCCCCCAACTCTGCCTGCCCAGCGTCTGCCAGCCTCCCCGTGCTACAACATGCTCGCCTGCTTTCTGCCTTCTGTCTCCTCTCAGCACCCCTCTGGGCTAGGGAGGATCTCCCCACTGCACAACTAAGGAAACTGAGGCCCTAAGAGTCCAGCAACTTGTCCAAGGTCATGAGGCTCCAAGCCCTGCGATCTCCACACTGTTCTGTCCATGGGGCCCTTCCCCGAGAATCAGGAGGACCTGTGCAGGGACCTCCTGCTGCCCCCTTCACGGTGCTGGAACAGGAGGTGGATTCTTGCCCCTTCCCCCAGCCTCAGACCCCCTGACCAGAGGATTCTCTGGTCAAGTTCCCCAGGAAGAGGAAGCCCAAGGACTCAAGGCTCTTTGGGCCCTGCAGGGCAGCTGAGAACTTGGCCAAGCCTTCTCCCTCTGTGCCTCAGCCTTCCCAGCAGTAAAGTGGAGGTGGGTGGGCCAGTGGTGGTCTCGTGCTGCTGAGCACGGGCGAGCAGCTGACACGCTGGCACCCACAGGTCAGAGGAGGCCCACGGATGAGCACGTGGCGCTGTGCGCCCTGCGGCACTGGGAGGACATCCCCCGAGTGGGCTGCCGCCTGGTGCCGGAGCACGTGGAGACCCGGCCGCTGCTCAACCCTGACAAGCCGGGCATCGAGCAGGTAACTTCCTGGAGGTCCTTTGGTGCTGGGATCAGAGAGTCCCAGCCTGGGTCTGTAAAACGGGGCCTCATGCTCTTGGCTGCCTTCCCAAAGCCTGGTGCATCTCCCCAGCATGGCCCTTCACAATTATCCCAGTGGCACCTGTCTTTGCCTTGAGCAAGAACCACACCAGCTCCGATGGAGACCTGGGGGTGTTTCTCTCAGAAGCTGTGATTGGCTATTGATGATGTCATAGGAACTCCTGGCATCCAAGGCTGAAAATTGATGAAATGGGTCTTGTCAGGGCGAAGGTTGGGAGGGAGAGGAGAGCAGTGTGAGGAGACCTGCCATGCCCCCTCTTTCTCAGGGCCGCCTGGAGCTGTGGGTGGACATGTTCCCCATGGACATGCCAGCCCCGGGGACGCCTCTGGACATCTCCCCTCGGAAGCCCAAGAAGTGAGCTGCTGGGGCCCAGCACCACCCCTCCCTGCCCCCACCCTTGCCACTCCCCACGTAGCCCCAGTCACTGTGGTCCATCAGCTTTCCCCATGTGGCCTTGTGATGGGAGCAAACCCACCCATCAAGAGAATTGTGGGGCCTGCCCTTGGCAGGTCGCCTTTGCTGAAGCAGGGGCCACGACCCCCATGGGAAGGCAGTGAGAAGTTGAGCCTGTGTACCAGCACCCCTGGCGGACTTCTGCCAAAACACGGGCTTCCACACTCGACACGCGCCAGCACGCAGGGTACAGACTCCTGGGAGCCACCTCCACCCTCCGACAGCCCACCCCAGGCTGTCGTTGCCCTCTGCCAGGGTTTACCTGTGGCACCTGCCAATGAGATGTACAGGAGGGGACGCCCAGAAGGAGCAGGAGGAGGGTGGAGTGGAAAGAGCACTGGACCAGGAGCTGAGCCAGCTGCCTCTCCTACATGACCCCGGCCAAGTCACTTTGCCTCCTGGGCCCTCAGGTTTCCCATCTGTAAAGTGGCAAGATCAAGTCACTGCCAACGGTGATGCCCTCGTGGCTGGAATCAGGGCCCCTTTCATGGGCAGATAGAGGCCCACGCTCAGGAGCGCCCCACCCTTGCTCCAACCTGATAATCTTGAAATTCTTACTGCTTGTGAGCAAGGAGCCTGTAGTTCCATTTTGCACTGGGAGGACAAATTATGCAGACAATTCTGCCTGAAATAGCCTCCCACTCCGAGGCCACAAGTGTGCTGTTCCAGGGTCTACCATTAGGGGACACCCCAACCCATGGGTCAAGGGGACTTGCAGTTTAGAGCCTAACTCCTAGAGGTTGAAGCATAGCAGCCTCATTTCACTCTAAAGGGAAAATCCTCTTTGGGGACAAGAATGTAAATTAGGAAACTAGATTCCATGGGTGTCCCCTACTGGCTGCTGGGCTTAAACGTAATTTCTGCTAGAACTGGACTGGAGCTCTGGCCAATGGAAACAGGGGCCTTGCTCCTGATGCTCTGGGCCCTGCCCAGCCCTGCCTGAGCCAGCCTCCCTGGCCAGCAGTGTGCTCTGGGTCCCAGCATTCCAGCAGGTCTGGCTTCCCCCCCACCCCCTGCCGGGGCCACAGCCACTCTCCTCCCAGCAGCCATTCTGACTGGCCGACCCAGGGACCCAACAGCTCTGCTTTCCCTCAACTCTCTCAGCTCCAACCTGCCCAGGCCCCGAGCGCACCCCAAGTCCCCAGGACTTCTCTCGGCCATCTCATCTGCAGGCCCCTTCCCGTCCAGGCCCCAAGGGCCTGCAGCCACCCACAACCCCCTCCCCCTCAACTGCTAATCAGCCTCTCTCCCTGCCCAGGTATGAGCTACGGGTCATCGTGTGGAACACGGACGAGGTGGTCCTGGAGGATGACGACTTCTTCACCGGGGAGAAGTCCAGTGACATCTTTGTGCGGGGGTGGGTGAGAGCTCTCCGGCCGGGTGGGGGCCGGGCAGGGTGAGCCCGCCCTCCTGGTGGGCAGGAGAGGAGGGCGAGGACAGAGGCAGCTGTGGGCTGGGGAGAGGCCCCACAGGCATGGCTGCAGGTCTGCCGTGGGCGGCTCTCTGCAGGTGGCTGAAGGGCCAGCAGGAGGACAAGCAGGACACGGACGTCCACTACCACTCCCTGACCGGGGAGGGCAACTTCAACTGGCGCTACATCTTCCCCTTCGACTACCTGGCTGCCGAGGAGAAGATCGTCATCTCCAAAAAGGAGTCCATGTTCTCCTGGGATGAGACCGAGTACAAGATCCCGGCGCGGCTCACGCTGCAGATCTGGGACGCGGACCACTTCTCCGCCGACGACTTCCTGGGTGCAGGGCTGGGCAGGGCTGGGCGGGGCTGGGGGGCCGGGACCCAGAACGGAAGGGGCAGGGCAGAGGGAGGAGGCGGGGACGGGGAGAGCCCACCCTGGGTGTGGGGCGGGGTCACTCCACCCGGCCTATCAGCGCTGACTCCGAGGCCGCCACAGGGGCCATCGAGCTGGACCTGAACCGCTTCCCGCGGGGCGCGAAGACAGCCAAGCAGTGCACCATGGAGATGGCCACAGGGGAGATGGACGTGCCGCTGGTTTCCATCTTCAAGCAGAAGCGTGTCAAAGGCTGGTGGCCTCTCCTGGCCCGTGATGAGAATGACGAGTTTGAGCTCACGGTGGGCAGCCCACTGCTCGGGTGACAGCCAGGGCGGAGCCAGTGCTGGGGGCCCGGCACCCCGCACAGATATTGGGACAGTCCTCTTCCTCTCTGCAGGGTAAGGTGGAGGCGGAGCTGCATCTACTGACGGCCGAGGAGGCGGAGAAGAATCCTGTGGGCCTTGCCCGCAATGAACCTGACCCCCTAGAGAAGCCCAAGTGAGTGTCCTGCCGGCCCCAAGCCCCTGCCACACAGGTCCCTGGGGACACTGGAGCAGGAAAGAGGGACGGGACCGTCTGGTCTTCTTGCCCCCACTCTGCAGGGTGGCACCCCTGCCTTCTTATCCCTTCCCGGGAACTACTCACTCAGCCCAGGGTGGCCCCCTCCTGGCCGAGTCCCTGCACCACTCCCTGAGCCTTCACCCTCTGCGTCCTCTCTCCGTGCTCCCCCTGCTCCTCTTGCTGCTCCAGCCGGCCAGACACGAGCTTCATCTGGTTCTTGAACCCTCTCAAGTCTGCCCGCTACTTCCTGTGGCACACGTATCGCTGGCTGCTCCTCAAACTGCTGCTGCTCCTGCTGCTGCTCCTCTTCCTCGCTCTTTTCCTCTGCTCTGTGCCTGGCTACCTAGTCAAGAAGATCCTTGGGGCCTGAGCCCGGCATCCTCCTGGGTCTGGTACTCCTCCCTTCTTCCTCTGGGCTCAGAGCTTGGCAGCATGCACAGCACACACGTGCACACGTACACACAACACGTAACTGCACACACATGCACACACAGCAAGTTTCACAAAGCTTGACAAGCACTTCCAATGGTTTCACAGGCTCTCAGAATGGGAAATGACTATTTTCATGATTCCATATTGGGCCCGAGAGGTGAAGTAAGTTGCCCAAGGCCCTCTAGCAAATTAGGGGAGAGCTAGGACTTGGCCTAGGTTTCCAAGTTGCCAGTCCAGCATTCTTCAAACTACACTACTTCCTCTCCCAGGAACATTCCTGCCAGAGCAACCCAACTGCCCCAGCAGAAAGCAGCTGAGATACAGACAGGGAAGGGGAAAGGGTTTGGCTGGGCTCAGCCGGCAAGTCCTGAGTAGTTCCTGCAGCGTCCACCTGCCAACCGGCAGCCCTCACTGCCCGGCAGGACACTTAGGTAGCTCCATCTAGTTCCAGCACCTCAGCAGCCAACATCCGCTGAGCACCTGCCCAGTGCCAGACACTGTGCTGGGGGCTTCGCCCTCCAGTCTCCCCCCACCCTTTCACCCACCGGCTCTACTGCTCACCCGTGGCATAAGTGAGGAAACAGGTGCAGCGAGGTGCTAACTTGCATATCCTCGCTGGGGTCAGACACCTGGTGCCCTGCACCCACGCCCCACGCTGTAGCCCCACCTATGCCAAGCCCAGCTCTAGGGGGTGCACCCCGAGTCCCCCCAGAGTCAGTGGGGCAGGCGTCTGAAAAAGCATCTTCTATTTTACATCCAGACATTTTGTAGAACCTGTTGTCTTTTAACACAACACACAGCTCCACAAGCACTGCCTGGCTAGGGGGCTGTGCAGAAGGCAGAGCAGTGGTCACACCCTGACAGCGGGCACGTCAGTGCGCGTGGCCTGTGCCCTGTGGAGCCCTCAGATCCCTGGCTGAAGTTTACGGTCACCAGAAAGCGGTGGGGGAGGCTGAGAAGCGCGGTCTCACGGAGAGAGAACAGGGGCAGCACCGGACCCTGCACACCGAGGAGCTGCTAAATAGAAGCGCTTCCCGATAGAGACTGCTGGGGGCTGCGCTGGCTGTGGTTGTTCAGGCAGAGGCTCGGGGCTGCCCAGCGGCAGGAAATGCCGCCTAGGCCCCGGAAGGAGGTTGGGATGTCAGAGTCCTGCAAAAGGGAATGTAAGCAGCGCACCCGGTGCTTAGAAATGGGCTCAGACCCTGTCGCCAGCATTCACTACTTTGGGACTGAGGCCGTGACAGACAGGGTCTCTTGGGGTCAGAAGGGCGGAGGGGATGGGGTGCCCTGGGAGGTGCCCACTGGCTGACCGCACCTCCCCCTCCCCCAGCCGGCCGGACACTGCCTTTGTCTGGTTTCTCAACCCCCTCAAGTCCATCAAGTACCTCATCTGCACGCGCTACAAGTGGCTCATCATCAAGATCGTGCTGGCGCTGCTGGCACTGCTCATGCTGGGCCTCTTCCTCTACAGCCTTCCGGGCTACATGGTCAAGAAGCTCCTAGGGGCGTGAACTCCCTACAGCCTCCCCGCAGCTCCTCTCCTGGGCCTGTGTGTGTGCCCCTCCCCTGGTGTGGACTTCCCAGACTCCCTGGGGGGGGGGGGGCCTGAGGAGCCCCGTGTCCACCCTCAGGCCCCAGGTCCCAGGAGCCCATCTCCTGTTTGTTGGGCTGGTGACAGGGCTGCCCTCTCCTCCCCAGGCCTGTGGCTGGCCTGGTCCTGCCCCTCTGGTCCCTGCCTGGGGTGTGAGGGTGGGGGTGTGGGCAGGGGTTGGGGGCTGCACCTCACTGCTGAGGCCCCCCCTTCTTCAGGCCCTGGCTCCCGAGGAAGCCACCCTAAACCCTCCCCCAGGCCTTCCAGTCATGAACTAAAGCTTGAATGAAATTAACCCAGAATCATGGACCAGTGCCCAGGGCTCTAAAAAAAAAACCAAAAATGAATGAGCAAGGAGCATCACCCTCCCTTCCCCGGACACAATTCTGTGAGGGCAGTGACACTGCCAGTCCTTGTTCTGCAGAATCGGGCCAGACCCTTCCTAGTAACCCTGCAGGTGGCTGCTTCCACCCCAGCACATTCCACGTGGCTCCTCCTCCTGCCCAGGCAGCTCCCAGGTGGGGACTGGTGGGTGACTTGTGGGTTTTTATTGATTCTCAGAGCTTCCTCTGCCCTGGCTATTGTCCGCAGATCTAGCTGAGGGGCCATGAGGATGAGCCCCTTTGACCTCCCCACTGCCCCAGGCAGCCGCTGTGCTCCCCACGCCCCCCACAGCTGTTCCTTTCAGTCCCTCCAGGTGCAGCCAGGAGTTTGTACTTGAAGTGCTGCCCCCTGCCTGCGTGAGCTGGGATTCTCTTGGCTGTTTTTCCTTTCTTGAGTGGTGATTTTTCTCTTAATAAAAGAAATCAAACACTGAGCTGACAAATCTGCTCCAGTGGGGGGAATGGCGGGGGGCGCAGGGCCAGTGGGCACTCCGAGGTTGGCAAACTCAGTGTCAGTTGGTCCCTCCGACGTTCAGGGCAGGCCTGAGGCACAGGGCCACCTGCCCGGGGTGCCCATGGGAGGGACATCACACCACTACCCAGAGCGCACAGCAGGGGGCGCCCAAGGGCCCCAGAAGCTCCCCAAAGGGCCCTGCTGCAGGCCCGAGGGCAGTCTGAGAGCTGACGACCCTGCAAGCTGCCCCCAAGTTCCAGCTCCCGTGCACAGGCACGGACTGCCCCCCAAAGCAACAAGGGAGCCACGTGCCGCTGGCCTGGCCTCTTCTCACAGCAACGCAACCGCTAGCCCACCACAGTCCGAGGCCGGGACACAGTCCTCTCCTGACCCAGAGGAGGGGGCAGGGGCCCGTGTCTCACCGGACCCGACCTCTTTAAAAAGACTCAGCCACAACTTTGTAATGATTTTAATCATGACTACAGGATACAGGTCACCGCTCTTGTCACTTTACAATGGCAGCTCTGGGCAATGCAGAGCACACCCTGCAGCCCCCCTGGGGGAACACGTGCCAGCCCTGGCACCAGCACCGACGCCAGCGCCCGCTCCAACACAGCACCTCGTCAGGGCTGGCTGGTTTTTGTGGACATCTGGAACACCTGGATTGGAGGAATTTGCAGTTCCGAGTTTATCTGGAAAAGAGGGAGTGAAGGTCATCACCTGTTCCCCAGGGCCCTCCCTCCACCTTCATGCCCTCCAGGGGTCAGGTGCACTTGTCCGATCTCCCACAGGCCCACGCATCTCTGCGTGCACTTCCACCCCCTGTGTCCTGGTGTCTGGGAAAGCCCACGTCTGCCCTCCCACAGAAGACAGGCTCCAGGGCTGCTTGTTCGGCTTCCGCTCCAGCTGACTAGCCTCTGGGGATGTTCTTAACCTTCCACTCGGATCCATTCCTTCGATTCCCTTCCTCTCTTCCCCTGCCATCCCAGCCCCCAGTCTGCCCTGCACTTCCCCTCATCCTCCCAATCCTCTTGTACACAGTAGCATCAATGGAAGGCTGGATCATGGTCCCCTGATGTCTGAATCCTGTCATAGGCCAAGAGGTCATCATGACACCCAAGCTAACCACGCCCCCTGTTCAGATGCAGCCCAGGGCCTGAAACCACACCGGGCCACACAACCCCAGGGCCTGGGCTTATGACTGGCCTCTGTCACCTCTCACACGCACAGCTGATGGCAGAGGAACTATGCTCAGCCCAGTGGCATGACCCTCCTGGTCCACAGGCTCAGCACCACGTGAAGGACACCCCACCAGCAAATCAGAGCTTGCAGCTAACTCTTTTACCAACCAAAGGGAGCAGAGACAGGAGATTCCTCCCTTTGCTGACCCACGGGGAAGTTGACCAACCGTCACTGGAGTGGGTGTGAGTGGGGGCCAGGGAACAGCTGCCCCAGCTGGAGCCCCTCTGCCCACATCACATTGCGGGCCAGGCAGCCTGGGCTGGCAGAGCGGGGAGAGCCAGTGCTCTGGGCCAGTCTCCAGGTTTTGATTCTCCTTTTTGTGCAAGGGGGAGAATCATTTCTGCCCTCACTTTCTCAAACTGGTTGTTAGGACCAAAAAACAATACAACTCTGGAAGGGCTCTGCCAGCTGTCACATGGCACTGCTCTGGCTCTGCTCCTAAGAGTGGCCCCATGAGTGGCTGGTGCCCGGAATCATGGCATCATGGACAACATGGCAACCCATGTCTCAAAGCACACTTGCCTTGGGTCAGGGAGGGGGCTCCTCATTTCCTAACATCAGCTCCTGTGTCCCCCACCTCTGCCCCCACCTGCCCTGGCCCCGGCCCCCTGGCCACCCTCCTTAGAGGGTCCCTGTCACCCACCTTGGAGTGCAGGTACCGCTGCAGCAGCACCTGGAGCTCCGTGTTCTGCTGCTCCAGGGCGCTGTTTTCTGCCAGCAGCTTGGCCCTCTGTGTCAGGACGAGGCTTTGGGCAGAAAAACCGGTGAGACGCCGCCCAAGGCTTCCTCCACCCTCTTGCCAGGATCCCTGTGTTTCTGTTCTGGCTAGAGGTGGGAGAGGGCCCCAGAAGCCACGGCCTCCAGAGCAGCCCTCCTGCCTCCAGGACAAGCTAGGCTCATGGGAACAGAACCAAAAAGGCAGGGCCAGTCACCAGCACTGCACAGCCCCACCAGGAGCTACCAAAGGAAGCTTCTGTCTAAGAGTTCATGGACACGGAAGTGGCAAGTGTGGCTGCTCGGAGCGGGATGCCTCCCCACTACCTGCCCAGCTCACCCCTCCTGGGCCATGACACACACACTCACTGGTATTTCTCCAAGGCCAGGTATAGACCGTCCCAGAGGTTCTGCGTGCCCTGAGAGACAACCGTGGCCAGGGCTTTCCAGTACTCGGAGTCCTTGGAGCTATCTCGCACTTCCTTCAGCAACTTCACTGGTGCCCGCAAGTCCCTGAAGGTCAAGGGCACTGGTGTCATCAAGTCCACCTGGCACCACCCGGACCCGCCAGTCACAGTGCCTGTCCCTCATGGACTTCCTGCTTTCCCACCGGTAGCCTTCCCGGTCAGTTATGTGAGTTTATCAGATTACAGGAGGGTCTCGGAAAGGACACATGCTCATCATCACTGTTTCCGATTCTTGGTGCCACTGTCACTTTTGGGAGCACCACTGGAGTTTACCCACCCTTTTCCTCAGTCGGTTTATCTCACTGGCTTTAAAGCTCATTACTATGCCCACTTCTTTCACTAAGACATCCAGAACTGCTCTCAAAATCTGTCACCACCTCTCTGTCCCCTCTAGGATAGCCGTGACCCAGGCTATCACCTCCCCCACCCCCCACCCCGACAAATCTTCTCATCGCTCTCCCTGTAGCCAACCTGTCGCCTAGGTGATCTTTCTAAAATCCAAGTCTAAGCAATCTCCCCCACTGCTTAAGACCCTCTCTGGCTCCAGGTCAATATAGGGCGAGGACCAAGATCCCGGGCACGCGGAGAAAGGCTCTCCCAAGTCCGACCTGGCTCTCCCACCCCCTGGTCCCACTTCCCAGCCCCCCAACACTCTAGCCACACCTCTGCCATTCTTGAACACACCAGGCCTTCCCCTGTGCTGTGACAGCCTGAAACGCCCTCCCCTCTACTTTATCGACCTAGGAAAACCCAGTTCTGAGCCACCCTCTCCTCAAGTCCTCTCTGACATGCCTCCCCGGAGCAACGTGACACCTTGTATATGCTTCGACCACTGTTCTGCTCACAGTGGTCAAAGCATATACAAGGTGCTCACAGGTGTTATTCCCATGGGCCTACACATAGCAGACTCCAGTAAATGTTCTTTGAATGAATGAATGATGAATGAAATCACTTCTATGCCCCATTTCTTTCATTTTAATGTCCACTGATCCCTCCAGCCCTCCCTTCGGATATCCCTTCACTCACTCCCCCAAGTTCTTGCTCAGCAGCCTCCCTGGCCTTTGCTTGGCCCGTTACCCCATCCAGCTCCCCCCAGTTCTCAGGCAAGCCCTCAGCACCACAGCCCACCTGGGCTTCCTCAGGCCCATGACAAAGGCCTCCAGAATCTTAAGGACATCGTTGGGGTGGATGAGCCTGGGAGAAGAGGGGGCCTCCTCTTCCTCGAGACTTTCCTTCTCCTCTCCCTGGAGGTCCAGCTGCTCGCCTGAATCCAATGAGGGTGTCCGGCTTGCTCCCTCCTGCAGGGGGTGACAGGTGCCAGGGGCTGATCTGGAGAAGGTGCCAGGGGTGACTATGGGTGGGAGATACACAGGTGTGAGCATACAAAAGCAGCAGGAAAAGGAGAAAAGTGAAAAATGTACAAGGAGTTACAGAAAGATCAGAGGGAGACATTTACACAGGAGAAGGAGTGGTGAGGACAAAGAGCTGGAAAGGAGGGGGATGGGACCAGCGCGAGGCACGTGGGGACTCCAGACCGACGCTAATGGTCCCTTTCCAACGCTGGGCTCACAGGGCCTCACGGGCCCGCACTCTCAAAGCCTGTGTGACACAGACCTCCTTTTGAATCGTAATACAAAATACATTTTATTTTAATTTCTAAATTTAAAAAAGTCTTCCTCCTACTCTTACCTCTCAGTCCCTGCAGTTTGCTTCCCCCAGACAAAGCGGTGTTGTCAGTTTCTTACGCAGCCCTCCAAAGACACACCAGGTGTCCGTCCAGGCGCACGCTTTTCCAGCCGCTTCCACGTAAATGACACCACCCAACACCCATCGCTCTGCACTCTGCTTTTTCACACACCGATGTATCTTAGTGGTCTTTTCCAATAAATACACCAAGAACTTTTTGTTCTTTTTTACAGCTGTATACTATTCCATTGCGCAGGTGCCCCCTATACTATTCAATCAAGTCCTTAACAATGGAAATTTAGGTTGTCTCCGATCTTCTGTCGCTTCACACAACGCCGCAGTGAATAAGCTATAACACACACAGTTCAAATGTGTGCATACATGTCCCGGGGAGAAATCGCAGTGTAAGACGTATGCAGTTTTGTAACTGCTGCCGCCAAACGGCCCTGCGTGGAGGCCGCAGCCACGTCCACTCCCACCAGCAACGTGGGAGCCTGCCTGCCCCCGCCTCGTGTTCTCACACTGGCACATGTTTGCCCACCACACAGGTGAAAATGAATTTGGGTGGTTTTAGTTTCCATTTCTCTTGTTACATGAAAGCCTCACTATCTTTTTACGTGTTTAAAAGTTCTTCGTATCACCCCTTCTGGGTGGTATTTGTTCGGATCACTTGTCTACTCTATTGAGTTATCTTCTTCTTATTGGTTTATAGGAGCTCTTTATATATTAAGGAAATTAGTCCCCAACTGTCATGAGTTTAAAATATTTTTTCCCAGCTGTCATATCTATCTTAACTTTATTTATAGTGCTTTTTGCCCTATAGAATTTCTTTTAATCTACTTGAATATATTCCTTTTTTCCTTCTTTATGGCTTCTGGCTTTTGTCCACACAACCGACTCTTTTCAGGAACATACCAAGGCACTCATGTTGGGCTTAGCAATACTGTTAAAAACATCTTTTAAATTCAAGTTTTTACCATAATGACTTCCTCAGAATAATCAATTACAATCAAGATAAGCAGTACAAATGGGCTCAGCTTTGCAGGACATTGTTACGGACCAAATACTGACAATTTGGCGGGCCCGGGTCTCGCCCGGGAGGACTGTCTTTGAGGGCGGGCCCCGGAAAAGACCCCTTGGGCCTCAGCATCAGAGCAGCCTCTCATCCCCAGCCATTCTCCCCTTTGCGAATAGGAAACGCAAGAATGTAACGGAGATGCTAACTCAGCTCTCCCTGCCGTAAGACCCTCACTGTTTCTCTAGAAATGCTATGCAATGGTAGCAATGCCTTCTGGGGGCTTCCGGGAGGATTTAGAATACTCTTCCCAATTGCACTTCAGCTCACCTCGCTGGAAGGCAGGTGATGAGCTTGGTATTTGAGGAAGAAGTTCACCAGTTTATACAGGTCATCCTCATTTTCAATTCCAAGGGCCTGGGGGAAAAAACAGAATGACAACTCAAACACCATGCCAGGAGTCCCCCTGCTGCTGGGACTGTCGGACCCTCAGCTCCCGAGAGCGAGAGGCTCGGCTTGCTCCCCTCGACGTCTCTGGTGGCTGTCACAGCCCAGAGGACAGGCCGTTCAACATGGACACGTGCAGCGAATGGGGGTCGCATGGGTCAGAACAATCAACAATCAGGGCTCAGAGTCACACAGGCCTGGTGGATACAAGAATGATAAAGGGGGCTGAACATGCATATGAGTTTAGGGGTGTGGGGGAGAATCTGTGGTCCAAGAGCTGACCATGAGAGAGAGAGAAGCTAGCAGAGGATGGGCCAGGGATGGGCGATAACTAAACAACTCTGAGGCCCGCTTGTTGCACAGAGAGCACGTACAGGGAGCTACGGGCTGCTGAGACCCACCTGCTCCCAGGGCTGTGACGCTGGGCAGACACCCGGGCTGCCTGAGAACAACGCCCCCACCCTGTGTCTGCCCAGCCCCGTGGGACTCACTGAGAAAATGGCGTCCAGCCTCAGCAGGTAGCATTCCTCCTTCTCCAGGGGGAGGAGAAGGCTCAGCAGCTTGCTCTCGATGAGGAAACCCTGAGGAGAGGGGAGACGACATCTCCAGTCAGAGACAGCTTTCAGGCACGTGTCCCAGGCTCTCCAGGCCCCTCTGTGCGGCCAGCCAGGACGACTCCTCGGAGCAGAGCCCCAAGGTCAAGACTTTGGGCCACAGGCTCCCCCGAGGAAGGCCTCCGGGTGCCTCCGAGCCCCTGGCAGAAGCAAAGCCACCCCTCCTCATGGGTTTAGTCCCCCCACCCCAGGAGGCTGCAGGCTCACCTCACCCACGAGCCCCTGGGTAAACACCTGCATTGCCCACAGCAATCCACACCTGATCTGGTCACAGCTTCCCACCCTCCCAATGTCATGTCACTCATAGGTCAGTCCCCAGATATCCACAGAGCACAGCTGCAGGCATGGAAAGGCTGGAAGCAGGCTAGGGACAGGTGGCCACTGGCAGCAAGCCCGAAAACAGAGGCACACCTGCCAGCCGTCTCCTTCAGCAGCAGCTGCCCTCAGTGGCCCGAGCCAGCCTTTGTGCCCAGGAAACTGTCCCCATGGTCCTGAGGGGACTGGAGGCCGCTGACCCTTGCTCCACCACTTTCGCCATCTTAGAAGTATGAAATCTAAATAAACACTCATCACACTTGGTGACAGCCCGACTTCCAGCTGAACCAGCTCTGGTGCAGCCCTTACCCTAAGCCTGGTGGGTTTGCTAACATGCAGTGCAGAGAGCTGAAGCCTAAAGCACCCAGAAGAATCGCACATGGACTCCCAGAGAAAGGCCACGTCGGTTGTGGCCACACTACTTGGCAGGTGGGTTCGCAGAGGCGAAACGGGTGCCCCTTCTCTTGCAGAATGAGCTTTTTTTTTTTTTTAAGTTAGCAGGGGCCCATTGGCCAGCCTGGACTATGCCTGGCTGACCTGCAAAGGCAGATCCCATTTGTCAGTGAGGCATGGCCTGTCTGTGGATATCCCAGCAATACTCCTAAGGGCCGGCCCCTCCTGCCTCCAGGCCACATCTGGCCGAGCCAGAGCCCTCGGGAGCAGCATAACAAGGGGCAGCAGTGGAAAGTCAGCAAGGCCACCCTCCGGAGCCCCTGTGCTGCAGCCCCTCACCGACTCGTCGCACAGGAGCATCAGGATCTTTCTGGTAGTTTTCGCTGAAACTCGCTTTGGCAGGTCCAGGTAAGACTCTGGTGCCACATCGGCCTCCTCCGTCTCCTCCTCTTCTGCAGGCGGGGCACAGAGAGAAGGGAGACACAGAAAGAAAGAGATCATTCCTCGGCCTGGTGGACTTTGAGAAACAGTCAAATGTCTTCCCTTGAGAAAAGCAAACCTCTGCAAAAAGCCTCTTTCTTTAAGGTCCTCTCAAGTCTCTTTAGCTGAAGAAAGCCTATTATGGGGGGGAAACAGGTCGTAATAAGAGAGTATCAGGAGAATACCCCTGTTCTTGGACAGCCTATAATGCCTCACTTTTCCCAATTCCATCTGCCTGGAAACATCTTACTCCAAGTGCAGCCGGGACCAGGAAGTGGGAGCTGCAGAGAGCATGGGCCCACTGACAAGGCGGGGGCAGTGGCCGCCTCACAGAACAATCAGCAAGAACTGGTAGCTGATAGCAGGAGCCAAAAATTGCCTTAATTAAAATTGAACATTTTTAAGTATTTTAGACTGTATGTTCTTCATCTGAAATGAAGAATAAAAATCATAGTATGACCCAGGTTTTACGAGTTCCTCAAAAGGTAAAATGAGATAATATTTTGAAAAGTATGAGACCTCAAATTGCTAGTGGGAATATAAAATGGCATCACTCTACGGAGCCACAGCCAACAGAATTCACCCTTTGACCCTGCGCTCCCCCTCCCAGGGATCTACCCCTACAACTCACTAGCAAAACCAGGAAAACGCACGTGCACAAAGCTATTTATTGCAGCAATGTTTGTAATAGCAAAAGCGAGCAAACAAAAAACTGGAAATACCCCAAATAATCCACAGAGGACTATCTGAATAAACAATGCCACAGCCATATGGTAGAGTACCGAATACAAAAGGAGTAAAGAATATTTCTCCTTACTGCTATTCACTGATCTCCAGAACACACTGTAAATGAAAAAAACAAGGTGGAGAAAAGCATATGCTCTCATTTATCTTCAAAAATGGTCTGTATAAATATGTTTGAATATTCATTTATAATTTTTAAAAGCAATGAAAGGAAGAAGCATACATTTTTAAATAGTCACCTAGAGGACAGGTGGAATGGGGAGGGGAGGGTAAAAGCTACACTTCTTTGAGTAAGCTTGTTTCGTACCTTTGACTTTGGAACATGTGACTATTTTACACAATTATAAAACAAAGTTAAATTGTAAAGACAACCCCAAATATCAAAAGTAAAATAAAACAAAAAGACCTAAATGCATATTCAGTTAATGACATGACCACATAGAAACTTGTTCAAGTGACTTTAAAGGACAGTGATCTGTCTCTGCGTCCCTAAGGCAATACACCCTCTGAGCAGAAAGAACTGTGAAGAAGTTTGAACTCTTTTTAGTAATCATTTGCAGTGGCAGGGTTGATGTTTCATTCTGAGACTATTCTAAGGTATTGTCATAAAAACAATGACTAATTATTTCTTCAAGTTAGAAGAAAGGAGACAGACTTCGATAAGATGAAGGGAAAGTCCTGTCATCCTAATGATGAGGAAGTATCAGGACGAACACACGATTTATCTGTAAAACATAATCCTGCCCTGGCTGGCGTGGCTCAGTGGATTGAGTGCCAGCCAGCACCTGGACCAAAGGTTGCCAGTTCGATTCCCAGTCAGGGCACACATCTGGGTTGTGGGCCAGATGCCGGGTGGGGGGTGTGTGGGAGGCAACCACACACTGATGTTTCTCTCCCTCTCTTCCTCCTCCCCTCTCTAAAAATAAGTAAATAAAATATTTTTTAAAAAACATAATCCTATACCTGGGCTTGCCCACTGAGCAGGTCTAGAGATAGTGAGCAAACCAAAACAATGAGCACGCCAGTACCCAGACTACGGTTTCAAAAACCATTCCCCACTGCAAAGAACCAGGTATCCCTGGAGAAATGGCTGCTTCCAAACCTGAAGCAGGAAAAACATAATGTGAGCCTGGAACCTCTGATCATTCCGGAGAGCCCGGAAACTGTCAAAGGCGACCAGTGTTTTATCTACTGGACCCAGAAGGCAACGTGAAGAGACTCCCACTAGCCAGAGATGGGACAGTCTGAGTGTCAGTAAGAATAATAATTGCAGTAAAGCAAACATATCAAATTTGCTTAAATCCATGTGTTTTATATATATAGATATAGATATAGATATAGATATAGATATAGATATAGATATAGATATATATTTGTATATATATAAAATTTGGAAAATACTAGAGCCCCAATCCATTTACTCTGCAAACTGGTAAGCAGAGAACAACTAGGCAGCTGTCCTGCTTTTCCTGTACAAACCACATCTCAGAGGAACAGATAGCTGATGAGGTGAACACTCTCTTTTCAGAAGTGTTCCAGCTGATAAATGATGGCATTGTGACAAAACTGAGAATATCACCATTTCACAATCCCTGATGCAGTTAATGGATCTTACACAATGATCGTCCATGGTTGCCAACATCACAAAGAGAGAGACAACCTGACCTCAGTTTATCCCAAGGGAGGTACACAGCAGTGTACTTTGCAAAAATAATTTGGACCTGAATCTGATATCAAGCTTCTAGATCGACCTTCCAGTTTATAACACAGAGGAGAGGGTAAAGCTACAAATTAGAGACTTAAATGCCACGTCGGCCAATCACAGTCCACAGCCCTCCTGGCCCTGAGACCTCTTCCCCGTCTTCAGACTGCAGTTTCCTTATTTGCAAAGCGAGTGGGTCGCCCTGATGTCCTCAGAGGCCCTGCAGTCCTGAGACACTTCGGCTCCGTTCTAGTCACCTGTTCGCATCAGCACTTCTTCCAAGATGCGCGTGGCAGACTTCTGCTGCTTCTGAGATATGGGCCCCACGTTCTTCAGGAACCAGAAGTCAGGAGCCGTCCAGGGGAGCCCCAGGTGATGAGTGTGGATGATCTTGTCTATATTAAAGGCTCTGCTGATCAGATCCTTTGCCTCCTCTTCATTCATCAGCCAGACTTCCCGAAACTTCTTGTCATCAATGAGAGTGAAATGCCTGCGAAGGAGAGTTCCTGAGCATGGTCAGTGGACCCCAGGGCCTGGCTAGGGTCCCTGCAATGAGTAGGAGAGCAAAACTGAGACAGAACTGTGGTAAGTCTGGGGCCACTGCCCCTCACCTGTGATAGACCGAAGGCCATCCAGTAAGCCTCAAGAAAAGGTAGGTGACATGCAAGTAAAGGGACAAGGAAGACAGCACAGAGGACTCTTCTGTGCCCTGATCCAGCTCTGGAAAAGCTGCTGATATCAAAGTCTAATGAAGTCATGGCCACCACCAACGTTTCCCCTGCAGCCTCAACTCTGGGATCCCACCCCGGAAATACCTCATGGATTTCTGTAGCTCCTTGTACTGTACCACAAGGCGCTTGTATTCGGAGGTAAGCGACTGGTTGTCCTCCTGAAACTGCTTTATCTGCTTGGCATATTTTGATCTCAGGTTGTTGAGTGCATCGTGTAGGCTGGGCGGAAGAGGAAATGGAAGTTAATCTCCTGCCGAATGGAAGGTGTACTGTTCCTTTCGCCTACTTTGCTCAGTTCTGCAGAACCCAGGGTCAGACTCGTGGAGGGGCGGAACATACTCCCACGAGGGTCTGTGTGCTCCCAGACACAGCTCCCACGGTGATCGAGGAAAGGAAGGTGAGGGCGGGTCGTGGGATCATCCAGAACTAAACGCTTTTAAAACAATGCAGAAGCCCAAGCCCGCCAAGAGGCTGTCTCCTATTCGAGAGTGTGACCGATTCTTCCTCCACACACCAGGTGTCCGTGTCTCTCTCCAGGACCAACCCCATGTATTTAAACCACCGTCTCAACCTCCGACCTTCTGAAGTAGGGCGGAGAGAGAACAAACAGTTAACACTGCATACCAGGAGCTCAAGATATATGAGTCCCCCATTCTCAAAGAGCTGATACTGATCACAGGTCCGATAACTCCTTCATTCATTCACTCATTCATTCACTCATTCACTTATCAAACATGAAAGGTCTCTTTCATGCCAAAGATATGTTCCAACACAGAAAAGTGAGAAGATGTCAGTCCAGTCAGAGACAAAGGCCAACATCAATTACAGCCCCGTGTGGAAAATGCTGCAGCCGAGTCCTACATGGGGTGCCAGGGGGGCCCAGCGGCTAGGCTCCTGACTTAACCCCGTTTGCAACGGGGGGAGTGGTCCAAGGATGCCGCACACGGACGGGTGTGGCCTGGCTGACAGCCCGGTGAACGCCGGCAGGCCACAGCCCGCCCCCCTCAGCTAACAGGAGCTCGTGCGTGGAAACTTGCCCCATGAAATATGCATGCAGGCCCAGCTTTGAGACCCAGAACTGACTGGGCCTCAGACTCCAAACCGCTGAAGAGGTGGGTGTCTTGTGTCAGCGCCCCACTTACACAGAAACAGGCGGGTGGGAGGCCGACGTATGTGAGGTTTAAAAAATTCTAAAAATACAATTTTCCCTCTTAAGTATTATTCTGAAATAATCAGAAGGCCCCTAAGACACAAATACTGATCATTCATATTTTCATCTTCAGTAATATGTGACAATTTGTTAACATAATCTCTGATAAAAAAAAACTAATTCATTTTCTTAACTGTAGCTTTCTAGGAGACTTTCTATATATAGGTTTCAAAAATAATTTTCAAGTAACTATCCCAAAGTGTCTTTCCACATCCTTTAGCAAAGGAGTTTCTTTGTGCCGCCTAATTATAGCAGCTCACAAAACAAAGACAAACTCCAGGTGCACGCTGGAGGGCTGAGCAAGGTAGCAAGAAAGGAGAAGGCAGGAAAGGACGGCTGCAAGGGGGGGCTCAAGGAAAAGTCAAGTCCTCGGCAGCTGCCAGAAGCCAGAAATGAAGAGCAGTGAGGTGGGGGCGGGGGACCTGAGGGGGTCGGCAAGGCTGGTTCCTGTACTCGGGAAATGAAGGTGACTCCGAGTCGAAATGTCTCTTGGCAGCTCCAGACAAGGAGAGGTGGTGAGGCCGGGACTAGGAATATGCAGCTGGCGGTCCTCCACGCAGCTGGGGTTCAAAGCCACGAGACTGATGTTCAAGGCAATGAAACTTTTTAAGAGTCAAAGGAGTAAAATGGTTTCTAGAATAGCTTATCAGGCAAGAAAAGGCAGAACCCCCACCCCCAAAGGAAACCAAAAAAGAATAAATGGACAAAAACATTTCTGAGATTCGGTATTCAATAACAAGGGGAAAGCCACGGTGCTTGGCTAGAATGGCACCATTGGTATCCTATGGGGGTGGGGGAGGGAGTTTTTTTGTCCACTTAAGGGGTCATAGGTCAAATGATGAATGTTGGGGGAGGGGCAAGGGGACAAGTGATAAGCAACGGAAAATGGCCACAGAGGCCAGAGAGGACAAAGACAGTGTGCTCACAGAGGAGCGGCAGGGTTCCTTGAAGGGTTTTCCAAGATGAGGGAAACTGAAAGTTTGCAGCCAGCGGGAAGAGCCGGTGAAGACAGGATGGAGGGGACGGTGCCGCTCGCGGTCCCCCAGCTCCCTTCTCCCTCCGTGCCTCCTCCTCGAACACCTACCTTTCCCATTCCGCCCTCTCTGCCCTCCGACCTGCCAATCCCCACATTCCCGCCCGCTTTCTGCTCTGAGCTCTTTTCTAGGAGGAGGTGGGGGAGAGCAGAGCCAGTTGAGTGCGTTATCTTATTCTTAAGAACTTTTAATAATAATTTTGACAGTGGATCCTCCTACAAAGGGGAAGCACACGGGCCCACCCCCACCCCCAGCTTGGAAGGGCCCTGGAGAAAGTCGCTGAGAACGCTCACTTACCGGTTGATCTTCCTCTTCTGCTGGGATTTAATCACCGTGCTTTCTTCGTCTCTCTTCTTCAGCACCTGGTAGTTGTACTGCAACTTCTCTTGGTTTAGCTGGTAAGTCGCTTTCATTTGTTGAAGTTGCTGCTCAAGAATCTAAAGTGAAAGTTTGAAAAAATAATACTAATTGGCCCTGGTAGAATTTTGTCACACCCGAGGGTCCCTGGCGGTACATTTTGGAGCCCTATCGGAGGAATGATAAGGACAAGTGTCCTGCCTGAATCCTATGAAAATCTGTCATGAGAAGCAAATTAAAGGCCAACCAGAAAAAAACATAAATTATTCAGCGGCAAGCTGAAGCAAACGCACCGAACGCCGAAGGGCGGCCAGAGTTGGAGCTTTCAAGTCCTGCCCCTCTGGTCCTCCGCTGCAGACCCCTCAGAGATCTAAGGAGCCCCCCAGAAATACCACGAAAGTTCATATTGCAACAAAAACCAGCGGTGTTCCCACTCCGACCTTCTGGTTGGCAGTGTTAGCACTTAACAAACCATGTCTGTTGTAAAGGGAGACAGACACAACCACCCTTACTTTTGGGGTTCCCACTCCCTGTATCCACGCATTCAGCAAATATTTACTGAGTGTCAAATATGAAGGGTGGGGGAAAATAGGTTTACAGTTGTTCATATGGGAATGAATACAATAATGAATAAATAGTAACACAAGAATACACTCTGGCCCTGGCTGGTGTAGCTCAATGGATTGAGCGTGGGCTTGCGAACCAAAAGGTCGCTGGTTCAATTCCCAGTCAGGGCACACGCCTGGGTTGCAGGCCAGGTCCCCAGTAGGGGGTGCACAAGAGGCAACCACACATTGATATTTTTGATATTTCACTCCCTCTCTTTCTCCCTCCCTTCCCTCTGTCTATAAAAATAAATAAAATCTTTAAAAGAAAAAAGAATAAACTCTGTCTTAAGAACTGACAACTATAAGTCTGCTCTTGCCCCACCCTATAGGTCAGACACTTGACTAGGTGCTGCTGAGAAAACACTGGTGAACAAGGCACAGTCCTGCCCTGCCTGAGAGAGGGACAGGTGACAAGCACTGGTGACGGGAAGTAATGGAGGGATAAGCACAAGGTGGTAGGGTGCCAATGAGAGGGGCACTTCCGAGGCCAGGACAGGCCTCCCTGAAAAGATGGCATCAGCATGGCTAACTGAGTCCCAGAGAATGGGTAGGAGTTACTCGGGTGGACACCTGAGAGGAGAAAGTTCTAGAGAGAGATGCTCTGGGGAAACCCCAAGCAGGAGATGTCAGAAAGGAGGCTGGCAGAGCAGCAGGACCTGACCAAGCTAGGAACTGGACGCTTTATCCTACAGGCAAAGGAGGGCCACTGGAGATGTCAAGCAGGAGAGTGGAGTGGTCAGTGCAGGCGGTGCAGAAAGATCGTTGGGACGGCTGGGGAAAGAAAATCAGAAAGGGCCAGCTGGAGGTGGGGCAGACACAGACAGGCTGGCCCTGTCTCTCCTGGTAGAAACGCAGGAAGGAGGGTGCAATTAAGTGTAATCAGATCTTGATAAAGCAGCCACAGGTGACAAGCTCTTTTAAGCCTCGATCCCATCTCCCTCCACGAGGCCACAGAGGATGAGTCATTTCCACGGTCCCTGTGGAATCCGGTGACTCCCCACATTGTAACTGAAGGAATTTGTCAACTGTGCCCTATTTAAGCCTCCCAGGGACTTAAAACCTCCCTTGCAGGACAAGGATTTGACTGTCTCCTTCAGAACAGAAGCCTGCAACATCTGTCCTTTAACAGGTGGTCAGTGAAGAACATATCAGTCACTGGGACGATAAACGCCTGTGCCTCTCAATTTCTCTACTTGTTTAGTCAAAATTGTGTTTACTTTTACCAGTTATATGGTTTTCTTTATAAAAAATTTTCCTGGCCCTGGCTGCTGTGGCTCAGTGGTTGGGCAACAGCTTATGAACCAAAGGGTCACCAGTTCGATTCCCTGTCAGGGCACATGCCTGGGGTGTGGGCCGGGTCCCCAGAGCGGGGCATGTAAGAGACAACCACTCATTGATGTTTCTCTCCCTCTTCCTCTCTCCCTTTGCTTCTCTAAAAAATAAATACATAAAATCTTAAAAAAAAACTTTTCCTGATTGATTCTACTAATTATAGAAAATGCAAAAAGTTCAGTAAGAAAAAAGAAGACATAGGAGGAAGAAAAGCTACTCATATTCTACTTCCCAGAGTCAACTCAGTTAACTATTGACATGTTTCCTTCCAGTGTCCTTTACACAGTAAAGGTCAAAGTATAACTACATCTTTTTTATTTGTATCATCTTTTAGTATACAAAATAAAACTTTATCTATGTTACATATTCATACTTTCTATAAATCTGGCCTTTAAAAAAAATCCCCCAAAGTACAGCGCCATCTGTTCCTTGATTTTCCTTCCAATGATTCCAAATCCTGACAGCAGTTTGCGCCCTCTCAAAGGACAAAGGCCGGCACAGATGCTTCAGGGCCACTGCCCGCAGCACATGCCTGCCTGCTGCAGGCGCAGCTCCCATCACTGGCGGGTCCGTGGCTGCGGGGCACAGCCATAGCACTAGACTCAATGTGGCAGCACCCCGTTGCCTGCACCAGCCCATCTCCAGCAACACAAAACCAGTTCTCCCAGTGAGTCCTCTGCGGACTGGCCGGCACAGTGACATGGTGGCACTGTCCCCTGGCAACCGAGCATCCCAGGCCTCTCTTTGGGCAGGCCCAGACCAGGACCTCAGAGGATCTCTATGTCCACAGTGTGAATCTGAATGAGATCGCACAATGTTATCAATGGTTGGCTTGGTGAGGTCATCACTACACACCTGCCACCGTGGCTTCTCCACCTCCACCTTGGCAGGGACCTCAACCCCGTACACCTGCAGGGCCAGGTGGAGCACTGCCACCGTCATGTGCTGAGCCCGGAACCAGAGGCACAGCCCCCCTCGGTAGCTGTCCCATAACAGGGCCCACGGAGATGGGGGTCCGCTGCCAGCGGTAAGGATTCAGCCAGTTCGTGAGGGAAAGCAGGTACTTGTGCGGGTGCTGGTAGGAGACTTGGAAACACAGCACCCTCAGCACAAGCAGCTCACACTGCACTGTGCCGTCCCGGAGCACCCAGAACCAGGAGTCCAGCTCTGAGGGCTCGCTGCCTGGGTGGAAGTGCCTGGTGGGCACATGATGTCACAAGTACGCAGTGCTGCTCTTCCACTTTGCCAGCTGAGTAGAGGGAAGACATGGCGGTTAAGCAGGGGTCATAGGCATCCAGGTTGACCTTGCAGAAGAACTTACGGTAAATGGCACAGGCGGTGGTGATAGGAATGGACTATATCCCTAGCTTGACGCCCACCTCCATGATGAACCTCATCACACGGAAGTGCACCCTTGCCTCGGAGTGGCCCACCCCTGGGGCCCAGTGCCGCATCCCCTCCTCTGCAGATGTCCTGGCCGATGCCCTCCATGGGACCCTGTGGGCCAGGTCCCCAGGAGGCAGTGCATGAGAGGCAACCACACACTGATGTTTCTCTCCCTCTCTTTCTCCCTCCCTTCCTCCCTCTAAAAATAAACAAAATCTTAAAAAACAATAAGGTACATATTTTTTAATCTGTAAAAAAAACCCTTAAATTTGTGCTGATTTTCTAGGTAGAAAATAATAATAACCTGTCACCAGATTGCTTTAATTTACATTGCTCTGTGAGTAAATAGTTGAATATTTACTAGCAATTTTATTTCTTTTTGTGACAGCATTTGCTCCTGCACTTTGCTCCAGCACATTCTTAGAGACCGTCCGGGGGCACGAGCAACGCCACCGGTACCTCTGCTGACCACGTGTCAGCCCCTCGTCACCTCAGCTCTGTCCAGACGACCTCTGGGGCTTCACGTTCGTGACACTAGTTATGAGTTATTGGTGGTGCTGTCACTGAACTTGCAGAACTAACCAAAGTCTTGTGCCTCTTACGGCAGAGTCTACGGCAGAGTTTACGGCAGGCGATTACATGAATTACACTCCTCATTATTAGTCTGTGACACCTGTACTCACCGTGATTTTAGTGCTGGTGGCCCTACTGCTAATTCTATCAGGTCTTAGTCTCAATATACAGCCATTCTGGATGGTCACACACTGCATATAGTTTTACATTTAAAAATAATGGTTGAGTTTGTTAAATGTCTCCACTTATTTTTCATTTGTGCAAAGATATCTTGCAAAGTTGTACTTTATGTTCCCAAGACTGATGGCAAAATGTCAGGATTGGTTTTCGTTAATAATTTATAAAGGTTACATTCTAACCAGCCATGAAGGTCCTCACTGTCCCTGCGGGGGCTATGACAGCTTTCCTCTTTCCCCGGGGGCAATCTGAGCTCTGCCACAGCTGCTGTGCAGCCCACAGCCATCGGTGCCCACAAAGCAAATGTGAAACAGCCTTTCCCTCTGGCCTTCTCCGCTGACTCCTGAGATCCCACCAGGCCTCCTCATCACCAACCTCGATCCCAGGGCGGGACCTGGACTCAATTCTGGAACCACCGCAGACTGGCAGTTTCAGTCTGGCCTGTGAGCTTGCTTACCCTTCTCTTCACCGTGACTCACTTTTATACTATTTCTTTTTCTCCCTCTCTCCCTGTCTCTCTCTCTCTCTCTGAAGGCAGGGACTGTCCCTTGTTTATCTTTGTGCTTTCACAATATTTGTTAAATAAATATCCCATATTTAATGTTTTGTGATTGATGTCCTTATATTAAAGGTAACAGCTCCAAAAGTTGAACTACATCATTTTATAAGTTTAAATGAGTACATAAGGCCTTTAAAAAAATTACTTCCTGCATCAAGAACTATGTTTTTCTCGCAGTTTTATTTTGGGGTGGTGGTCAGAGGTGGTAAACTTCCTCTGAGTGCATAATACTTATCAGCTTCTCTTTGCTCATTAATAATGTCACCTTACTGGCAGTGAGCACTGGAAAACCATACATTCCTTTTTCACTTCTACTGTATCCATCAAACCCAGGATACCCAAAGGATGAGTATTGAATCCTTTCTTTTTTGTGTGTGATTTACCAAAATTGTAGCCCCATATTTCAGAACCGATACAGTGCTACACACTAGGAAAAGCAAAGTTGGTGTTGAGTTGCATGCACACCATATCAGCAACACTCAGCAAAAGAACGATGCTACTTGACTTTAATGTCCAGTAAAAGTGCAGCCAGGGGGCGCTATCATAAAGTCCCATCTACTAGAATGTTGCGCCCACTGCCATATGGGAGGTCCCTGATTTGATTACCTTCCCCAGTGGAGGGTGTGATACGACGCAGTGCACTCTGGGCTTCCATTTGAACACAGGAGCAGACTGTTTTGCAGGGGGACTGCACACACTTCCGCTCTGAGTGCACGCCCCCCGCCTTCCACACGCCCACTCCCCACCATTAGGCCCCCAGCCCCCCGACAGAGGGTGGGACCACCAGGTGCCCCAGGCCCGCTGCCTCTCTGCCCCTCACCTCCTTAGTCTCACCGCACCAAACCCCCATAATCCCCCACGTCTCCGAATTGTTTGGTTTTGCTCAGGCATTTAAAAGTTAGATTAAGAACGTGAGGTTCCACTCCTACAACTCAACAGCAAAACAGTAAATTTCCTGAACAGAAAATGGACAAAGGACCTGAATAGACATTTCTCAATGAAGAAACACAAATAGCTATGTGCAGCTGTGCTCAACAGCATTAATCATCAGGGAAATAAAAGTGAAGGCGACAATGAGACACTGTCTCATACTGTTAGGATGGCCACTATCAAAGACCAAAGGACAACAAGTGTTGGCAAGGACCCAGGAGAAAGAGAACCGCTGTTTGCTGTTGGTCGGAATGTAAACTGGTGCAGCCACTATGGGAACCACAGGAGGCTCCTAAAAAAAATTAAAAAAAGAGTTATTATTTGACCCAGCAGTCCCGACTCTGGGAATGTATCCAAAGGAATCGAAACCGGGATCTTCGTTACAGACTTATTCACAACAGCCAAGATAAAGAGACAGCCTAAGTGCCCAGCAATGAACTACTGGACAAAGACAGGTGGTATTATGCCCCATGGAATATTATTCAGCCTTCAAAAAGAAGGAAATTCTGCTATTTGCAGCCATGTGGACAGACCTGGAGGATGTCATGCTAAGAGAAATAAACCAGACGCAGAAAGAGCTGTGTGATCTCACTTACACGTGGGATCTAAAATGGTCAAACTAGTGAAAGTAGGAGAAGAATCTGCTCCCGGGGCTGCCAGGGGTTGGGGGCTGGGAGGTGGAAGAAATGGGGAAGAGTCGGTCAAAGGGCACAGAGGTTCGGTTACACAGGGTGAGTAAGTCCGGAGGTTTGCGGCACACCAGACAGCCTATGGTTAACCATATCAGGCTGCAGACTTCAAATTCTGGTGAGAGGGTAGATTTTCTAGTAAGGGCTCTTACCACAAAAGGAAAACAAAACAGCAACAACAAAAAGAACACAAAGTCCCATCGTTTCACTGAGGCCGACAGTGTGTAGTTTTGTCGCATAAATTATCAGAGAACCAAGATAACTTCAGAAAGCTTAACAATAGGCATTTTCACGAGAAGTGGGGTGTGTGCAGCCCACACAAGCGGGGCCGCTCTGTCACGGACCCTGCTGTCCTTTGTCAGCGGCTCTCATTTCCATGACGTTAGCATGAGACAGGCCGAGGAAAACCCTCGGGGCTGGTAAAAATATATGCAGTCTAGTGGGGTTCTTCATTTAACCTCTTTATATAAAATGACAAGAGGAGGAAGAACTAAAATTCTACCAAAGGCTATGTGGAAAAGCTTTCATTTAACATGCTTTTCTAGACAGATACTGAAATGAATAGACCAAGCTTGAATATTAAGATGCAACTGTATTACAGCTAAATGTAATTACAGATGTACTTTTTTAAACTGATGTTGAGACACGGAATCCCAGCCTTGGAGAGAGCTTTAGAAACTAGAAAAGTCTAGCTTCCTTCCCACTCCAGGAATTCTGCAGCACAAAGACAGACAGTCATTCAGCCTCCAAATACTTGATGAGATAAAGGACTCTGTGTTTTGAGAGACAAACTATATTGGATAGTTTCTATATTGGATAGTTCTAACTATTAGAAGGTTCTTTCTAATGGTGATTCAGAATCTGCACTACAGCACTGTCCAACCGTCAGTCAGGGGGCTGCTTGGAATAATGGCAAAGATACAGGCTACAGAGCCAGACAGAACTGGGTTTGAATCCAGGGTTTACCATCTACTGGACGAGTAGCTTTCTCTCTGAGCCTCCGTTCGCTGGCCCAGGAAATGCTGTCATTGATTTCCCCCTTTCATGTTAGGGGATGATGAGGGTGAGAACCTGGGCATTAGGGGCCTGGAACACGGCAGACACCCACTGGAGGGCAGCCATCCTAGCTCTGGCCCGCTGTGCAGCTAACTTGCCCTAAGGACAGTTTCCACCTGCTTGGCTAATATGCACAACTCTCAACATTCCCTCCTGCGCCTTGGTGTCCAGACCCCTTTAGGCATCTTGGTAGTTCTCCCCCAGTTGTCTGAAGAAAGCATTCCTCCAGTGCACCTTGTGCATGAGCTCCTGCAGGCATGGCCATTTAAAAGAAGGCAGACCATCAGAAAATATGGGTTGAAGGGACCAGCTCTAGAACATCATCAGGAGGCGCCGAGGCTGAAGCGCACACAGGGCGCTCCGTCTGCTCTGGCTGAGGAGCTGGCCCTACCTGCACGTCCTGCTCCAGCTTGATCTTGATCATGTTGTACTCTTCGAAGTCCCAGACCCTCTGCTTGCTCAGCTGCCTCTCGTACTCCTCCACCTTCTTGAGCCGGTTCGTGAGATACTCCAGCTGAGGGCACAGGAGGACGAGGGAAGTCAGGCCCCTTCCCTGCCCCGTCTCACTCCTTCCGGTGGCTGACAAGTGTGGCACAGGGGACGGTCTGAAAGTGTCATGACTCTCGAGAGAGAGAGTCTGCCAGGCCTGGGAAGCCCTCGTGGCCCCAGGCTGTGTACTGTTTACCAGAGTAATTTTGTAATAACTACGTATGGTAATAACCAGACTTATGGGGCTGATCACTCTGCAAGCTACGGAAATCTTTAATCACTATGTTGCACACCTGAAATTAACATAATATTGTATGTCAACTGCAATTGAAAAAAAATTAAGCACAGACCCTATAGTCAGATATTTGTATTTCTAAAAAAAAAATCCATTGAATCTTGGTTGCTATTTCTTTGTTCTATTGTCTCTGAAGTAGAGTGAGAACCCCACACCCTTTAAGATGTGTCTTACAGCACTTTCTTGGGCCACAAGCATCCGTGGCTGTGGTAGATGCCCAGGAGTCAAGGGAGAAGGGGACAGGACGGCGGAGACCACAGAGAGCTGCACAGAGGGCCCTCGCCACGACCAGGGCGACGGCCATCTGCAAGGCCACCTGGTGAACTGCAAAGAGCAGCACTGAATGTCTGCTAGGGCCATCCTCCGCAAGACACAAGACAGCCTGTGTCACAAGACACAAGACAGCTGTGCTGCCAGTCACAGCAGACACCACCTGCCTCCACGGATCACACCCAACACCCCTACCTACCTCTTTGGCGTTGTGCGCCTGCAGCGCCCGCTCCCATTTCTTCTTATTGCTGACCAGGAGCTCCTGCCGCTCCACCTCGAATGCTTTCTACAAGCGAGAAGGAAAAGGGCTCTGCCTGTTCTGATTAGGCAGGCCCCACAGCATCGAAGAACCCAAAGCTAACAGCCAAGTGCCATGTTACCACACAAAGTCAAATCCAAAGGCAGACTTGCCAAGTGTCTTGTAACCAAATGGCTGCAGAGGGAGCTGCCTGGAAGTCAGTGTTACAGAGTGCAGACTTCTCACAAGTTCAGAGAGGGAACCTGCCGACTGTCCAGAGGCTCAGTCGATACCCGCCACCCGGAGCGGGAGGAAAGCTGGTGCCCTTGCTGGTAGTCGCAGGGCAAACCCGGCATGCCACTCAGCCAGGACGAGGGGAGGGGCGATGAGTGCTGTGGGTGGGGTTCCCACAGAGCAAAGGCAGCATGGAGCTCACCAGGGGCAGGCCTGGGACATGGGAACGAGTCCATAATAATCCGGACAGAGAGGTGCCCTTCCTCTTGGCTCTCTTTCATTTTAGAAAGATCTAAGCCTCCATTTCAACTTGATATTTCATTCAAATTCAAAGTACTGCTTCCTGAATCCTCTTGGGCATGCCCCTTTCCCATCCCCCATCCCTGACTAGCATGAGTACCCCAGGTAAATGATGGTTACGCCGCACTCATCTCCCTCCTCTGCTCCTTGTGCCCTCACCCGGCTTTATTTCCTTTTGAAGCACCTGCCAAATTGTATATTCAGCAATTCATATCTGTTGTCTAGCTGTCTCCTAGAATACAGGCTGCACGAGAGCCTTGTTTTGCTCATCGCCGTATCCCCAGCCACCGGTGCAGTGCCTGGCAATAGCAGGCACTTGATGAGTACTTTCTGAATGAGTAAATAAGCCAATGAAACCCTAGAGTGGAGACAGATAGCGGAGGACCAGCACAGGTGGGTGCCTCCTTACATGGTCAGACCCGACCCAGCCCACCTCCCAGGGCCGAAGGCAGGTCTGGCATGCCCTGTCACCTCGATGTGGTTGAGCTCCTGACGGAAGGTTTTCATCACACTCTTCACTTGTTCCTCCATCCTCTCCAGCAGCAGGCTGATGTCATCTGATTGTTTCTTCAAGTCCTTCACATACTGGTCATCCTTGATTTTTAACTCCTAGAAGAGAGCATGTCAAAGGCTGGTCACACATGGAGACAGAATCACCCGCCGCCTGGACCCCCATCATCCACACCCGTGACCACTAGGAATTACACGGTGCAGGGGGAAAGCGGCTCCGGGAGCACCGGAGAAGGCCCGGGAGAAAGTGCAGGCAGTGAGTTGTGCAGCATTCTGAGGCCTAAGGTGAGGCCTCCACATTTCTCCATTCAGGAAAGGCAGACCCACAACCCAGTGAGAGCCCCCTGCCCCCCACCGGACCCCACCTGGCTGGGATGAATGGCCCGGGCCTCTTGCCTGCTGTAACTCGTTAATAAGCTTGTTCTTATCTTCTATCAGCCCAGCACAGTGCTCCTGCTGGGTGTTGAGCATTTCCCACAGTTCCTGGGGAATTCTCTTCTCTTTGCCCTCCTTCCACTTGGCAGTGATTTCATCGAATTTGTCGTGGCTGGTCTTGACTTCATTCTCCAATTTTTCGAGCCTGCAAATACAAACGTGCAGTCCATGCCAGCTCTGTTTCTGATGCTGCCTTCCAGCGGAGTGGGCAGGTCCCCCAGAGTCTGTAATACGGGACTGGGGTACCAAGCACTGCCCCCACACATGCCCACCCAAAACCAAACCAGGCTCCGAGAAATCCGCTTCTTTCAGTTTAATGCTTGAGTATAAAGTAACCAAGCCCCACTACACAGAGTAGCACACAACAAACAGATCAGCAGTAAAGCCACACACATGCACACATACACACAAAGGTCAAGAGTCCACTGGTCACATGCTTCTGAGGATGAGGGTGACACAACAATAAACACTTGGTCACTGGAGTTACATAGCTTGTGTTCAAGTCCTGACTTTGCTACTAACTGCTTCTCAGCTTTAAACAAGTTACTGGGTTGGCCAAAAAGTTCATTTACTTTTTTCTGTCGGATGGCTCTAGTAGTGCTTAGTTGTCTTTAACTTCATTCAAAACAATTTTGTTAGATTGTATTGTGATAGCTGTTACGTCAGTGTGCGTTTTTAAAAAACTTATCCAAATTGGTGAATTTTTGTGCAGCCATTTTAATAGTGAAGATGGAAGAAGATATGAAACATTTTTGGCACACTATGCTTTATTATTTCAAGAAAGGTAAAAATGCAACTGTGACACAAAAAAAGATTTGTGCAGTGTATGGAGAAGATGCTGTGACTGATCGAACATGTCAAAAGTGGTTTGCGAAGTATCTTGGTACTACTGACATTTTGGCCAAATAATTCTTTGCTGTGGGGCTGTCCTATGCACTGGAAGAGGCTTAGCAGCTCCCCTGGCCTCTGCCCACTGGAAGTCAATAACGGGAGATAAGCCCACACACTCAACATGTCCAACTCAGTCAAGTTGGTGAAAATGAAAATCGTATCTTTTATTTTACAGAAAACACTGACTGGACTTTGTGACCAAGCCAATACTCAGCCTTGCGAGCCCCACTCCTCTCGCCTGTGGCATGGAGAGGGCGAGAGCCTCTGCTGCCACATGCCTGTCGTCAGGACCAAGTGGGATGACGCTCAGCACAGCCGTCACTGAGCAAATGCTACTCATATGATGAACTGTCATGATCAACAAGACCTCAAGAGTCTGGCCATTCCTCTCCCAAATGGCCAGCAAATGTCCATTGGAATGTACACACAGGGAGACTATCATTAGCAGTGGAAAATAGGGGTGTTTTTTTTAGAAATTCCAAAGAAACTATGTCACGGAGAATGCCGAGGTTGGGCCTGGATTGAAGAAAGGCCTTAGGTCTGAGGACAGGGCACAGGGACATGCCTGAGACTCTGTCCCTACTCCAGCAGATGGCACTTCCACGACACTGTCTCCAAACAAGCGTGCACACCCCCTTAAGGACAGGAATCGCAACCTAATCACCTTCTGATCCCCTTTTTCCTTCCCACTCTCCAAGCTCAGTCACACAGTACTATTCTTTTTCAACTGATTTCCTTCTTCAAAAAAATTAGAAACAGCCATCAGGTCACCTCTCCAAAATCCATATTCGTCTTGTAACCCTGCACTTAAACCCTTCCGTTTGCCCTGAGCACCCGCAGGACCAGTCCTCAATCCTTGGCCTGGCACTCTCGGCCTTTCTCGAGCTGCCCTGCTGGGGACCAGCCAGTTGAGTTCCTGGGATAGCCCATGCCAGTCCAGAGGATGTTTCAAGAATAAAGTCACCAATTATATAGTAATGAAGGTGGTACAGTTGCCAATGGGGAGCCCCTTATGTTAAACAACTTAAAACAGCATTGTTAAACTTGTACTGTGTGTGTATATGCGAAGCTGAATTAATGGTCAAGTGGTTCACTCCGCTGATGGAACGGTAGCCCATTGGGCAACCTGAGAGCTGGGCAGAGGGGTGCGCGCGCAGCCCTCCCGCTGGGGACTGGAGCTGGAGGTCTGCCAGGGGCTCCCGGGATCCCTCCGATGCTCTACTCATCAACCGTGGAGTCTCTCCTGTTCTTCAATACTGGCTACATCGCACATAACACTGAGATGCTTATGGGTCCAGCCGCTCTCATTAACGGGAGCTCTGGACAACCCAACCGACCTTCTTATTCTCATGTCTTCTCATCCCCCAACCCAAGGCCCAAACGCCCTTCCCTATCGTGCCAGGTCCAAGCACATCACGTGATCCACGCATTTGCACAAGCTGTTTTCTCTGCCGAAAACTCCCGATCCTCAAATCCTACCCACCCTTTACGGCCCAACTCAAATGTCACTTTGCTTGGAGAGTGTCCTCTGTGCTCTCTCCAGAGAGAATTAAAGGCCTCCCCATATATGATTCCACAACTCTTTACACCTAACCTTCATTGCTACACAAGTCTCGGAGACGAGTTTCCATGTCTGACCTGACTAGACTGCCAACATCAAGACCGCAGCTCTGCCCACTCCGGCTGCACCCACACAGCTCGGCACCCGGAATGGAATACTTAAGAAAGGGAGGAGGAGGGGAGGGAAGGGAAGAGGAGAGGAGGGAAGTCAGGAGGAGGGAAGGAAAGAAGGAGGAAGAATTCAGAAGGGGGCGAGAAGATTTTACTAGACTAAGTTCGACAAAGTCACCTTCCAAGGACCAGGGAGAACTTAGGCGCACAGAGGAGATCCCCGCACGGCCACCAGGCTGCAGAGCAGGGCCCCACCTCTGACGCTTCAGCTCCTCTTCTTCCACCCTCCTGTGGATCTCTCTGATGTCTGTGGCCACCTGGATGTTCGTCACCAACTCGGTGCCGCAGAGCAGCAGCTTAGCCAGTTTCTGAAAACAAGGAACTTTTCATGTTAGAGCACTTTTATAAAGAATTTATATATTTATAAAATGTATAAAACTGTTCATAAGGAATTATAACTTTATAACTTTAAAGGAATTTATAAAGTTAGAAGCACTTGTCACAACTGTTGGCAACTCTTCTATCCACCCAAGCACAAACCAAAAACTACTTAAGACTTTTTCATTTTTCTTCTTTTCTTTTTCTTTTTTTTAAGTATTTTATTTATTTATTTTTAGAGAGGCTGGAAGGGAGGGAGAAAGAGAGGTAGAGAAACATCAGTGTGCAAGAGAAATATCAATGGGTTGCCTCTCGCATGCCCCCAACCAGGGGCCTGGCCCACAGCTCAGGCATGTGCCCCGACTGGGAATTGAACCAGCAACTTTTTGGTTCACAGGCCAGCACTCAATCCGCTGAGCCACACCAACCAGGGCTCCTTTTCTTTTTTTTTAATTCTCTCTCTCTCTTTCTTTCTTTTTTTTTTACCTTAAGACTTTTAAGAATGACATCTGTGTAGCAGACCATTTCCATCGGGACATTTGTGATGTGTTGCTATAGTGCAATTTAATAGCACTCTGCAATTCTGAGTGGACTTCAGTTTCTTCTCAGAGCAGGGACCAGCCAGCCAGTGTGCTGGCACGCGCTCTAGGGACATCCTTCCCCCAGTCAACCTCCAGGTGGCTGATGCTGCCAGAGTCCTTTCTAAGACTCTCAGCTGGTGGGGGATGAGGCAGACAGTAACCACTGTCCTTTCATATCCATCTCCCCTCTTCTTCTAGTAATCAAACACCCACATTTTAGCTGGGCATTAGATCTCCCAAAACAGATACATGCCCCAAACTCCCCTGCAGCCAGAGTGGGCTGATCGACAGCACAGGAGCGGAGCTGGTATGTGTCACTTCTGAACTGTGCCTTGAAGGTAAAAAGTGCACCTTCTGTGGCCCTACCGCCCCCTCCTCCCAGGCTGGAATGTGGTGCTAAAGCACAGCATGAGGGGCGTGTCCGCCACAGTGGCCGAAGTCAACGTAAGGTACTCATCAGGTGGTAATTATAGAATAGGCTGCACTAACAAACTCACAGAAGATTCATGCACTAAGAGTTTCCTTGTAAGTATTTTATAGACATCAGCACGTGCACCTCCTACTTAACTAACTGAGGAATGGTCCTGACCACCAGAAAGCGGGCAAGCGTCAGCGACTCGTGCAGAACTGGCAACCACGCTGCCAGCACATCCTCCTCCCGGGTGTCGGCAGGGAACCACGGACAGAGGAAAGAAACTGCACGACAGTGCATGCTGGAGACAACACTGAAACCACCCAAGAGCGGAGCTGAGAAAATTCACATTGCCAGAAATTCCTTCAGCCCCCTCTTCCCATGGTTCCCCCATATAAATTAGCCAGGACGCCTGAGATGTTAAGTTGGGCTTTGAGATGAGAGCCCCTCATCTTCCAGGCACCAGAATAAAACCACCTTCCTTTACATCGGCACCTGCCTCTCAAGTAGTGGCTTTCGAAGCAGCAGGCAGCCGGACCTGCATTCAGTTACGAGCAGATGAAGGGCAGAAGGAGGCGAGGGCCCGGCACAGAGGAGACCCCAGGTGAGCCCTGGGTGATTAAGTGAGGCAGAAAAATAAGCTTCTATCTCACTGAAGCTACTGTTACGTGGGACCTTTTGTTATAGGGGAGAGAACTGCAGCTGGCTGCTCCACCCTCTCGCTTCCTGGGCTCAGGTCCTCTGCCATCACCCTCCCCCCTTCTAATCCCTCCTCGGAAACTCCGCCCTCCGTACCCTCACTCTGGCATTTTTGTGATGTCGTCATTTCACCAGACAGTTCAGGTACCCTTCGGTTATGCCTAAGGTTTTCCAAGTCTGTTTTGGAACCTATACATTTTCCAACTCTCAAATCATTTTGGAACTGAGAACCTATGAACGTCTTCATCCCAAGGAGTCATTGAATCAGTCAGAGATTCTATTTCATTGTGAAATGCAGTTTTCATGAGTATAAAACAGACCCTAAACCCAGGTAACTTGGGTAATACAGACTTTTTAAAATTATCACTTGTACTGAATAGTTTTACATGTGTAAGGAAGTAATGGCTTTCCTATAGCTTTGATCAATTTTCTATTTTTTACTCAGACAATACATACATCAAAAATTTCTGAGTCAAGTATTTAAGACTCAAAGTAAAATTGAAAGTGTTACAGACACCAACAGACCAACAAACTCACCACTAACATTTTTGAGACCCAAAGGAAGCATTTAAATGGAGGTCCACATACCATACCTCTAAATATGTAAAAATTATAATTCAATGTTATAAACTGTTAATAAAATATGCCCTGTCCTCCTACCTTAACAACCTCACAATGATTTAGACGCCTAGTTTGAATTTAGACCACATCGCACAGTTCCACCTAGAAGTTGGTGGCTAAGGGAGAGCCAGTCTCTGGCCCCAGCCTGCAGCCCGCCCCATCACCTTCCCACCACACCTCTGTCCCACACCACTAAGGGCTTCGTGTGCAGACATGTGGATTTCCCGGACCGCACACCCAAGCTCCGTCTATAGCCCTTGGCCATCCATCATCCTCAAGGTGACAACAGTGGCCTCGCTCATCTGCCCTGAGCAGGACAGATCTTGGGAAAAGCCCCGTGTAGGCCTTGAAAGTGTGCTCAGAACCCTTCGGGCAGGGAATTTGTGGCTCTGTGACACACAGAGAGTGATCTAAAGGGGGAACTTGGGCTCTAAATGAACTCGAGGCAAGTCCACTTGCTGGCATGCATTCAGAGGGAAGCCAGAGCAAGACACGGGAGCCTCATCGTTACCACTTCTGTCTAATGGGCTGAAGGGCCTGTCTAATGTGATAAGACAAGAAAAAAGAAATAAAAGGCACAAATATTAAACAAGAAGAGATAAAACTTATTTTAAGATGATATGATTATATATGTACAAAACACTAAAGTAAGAAAGAAACTACAGGGAAACTACAAAAATTGAATTAAAAAGTAAATTTGACAAGGTTGCTGGATATCAAATTAATATAAAAAATCAATTGTACTTTTGTACATCAACAATGAGCAATTATCACCTCAATAAAAAGTATAAAACATTGCTGAACAAAATTGAAGAACACCTAAACAAATGGAGGGATATTTTGTATTCATGGATTATAAATCTCTATCTTGGTAACATATTATTTCTTTCCCAAAATGCTCTCTAGATTCAACCCAATGTTAACTAAAATCCCAGCAGGTTTTCTGGTGGAAATCAACAAGCTGATTCTAACATGTATGTGTAAATGCAAAAGGTCAAAAACAGCCCAGACTATCTTGAAGAATAAGAAAGCTGGAGGACTTACCTGCCAGATAACGCTACAGTGACTAAGAGTGTGGAACTGGAACAAAGATAGACAGACAGACGGACAGACCGATGGGACAAAACAGGGAATTTAGAAACAAACACACGTTTATGATCTGATTCGCAACTAAGGCGCCCTGCAGTGCTGTGGGGAATGGGTGATCTTTTCAGTAAGTGCTGCCGGGCCATTAAAAATCCACCTAGATTTTTAAAAACCTTGAGTCCTACTTTTAGACCACACACTAAAATCAATTCCAGATAGATTACAGACCACGATGTAAACAGTGGGACAGTTTATTCTTCCAGTAAAAGAAACATGGAAGAATATCTCATAAACTTGGAAGAGAGGAAGAGGAAACAGGGAACAAAAAGAGTGACCCCTAAAAATGATTGACAAGGTGCAGGGCCAAGGGCAGGGGCCCCTCCTGCCCAGGTCTTAGGGCAGAACTGGTTATTAACACCCCGACACTGAGGGAGGTGGCATTCTCGATGATATTTCTTCTTGGTGCCAAGGCATTTCAGACTTCAGTCCTAGGTGATAGGGACCTTGAAAAGCTGCTAATGAAAACAATTATTACCCTTCTGGCTTTATGTTACACTCAGAGAGTGCTCAGGATGAAGTGCGTATCAGTCTTTTCAAGACTATATATAATATCCTTTTGATCCTACACAGAAGTGCTCAGAGATCACTGACCCTTTAAATGAAGAAACAAGGTGCTGGCTGGGCAGTTCAGTTGGTTAGAGCATCATCTCAATATGCCAAGGCTGCAGGTTCAATCCCCAGTCAGGGCACATACAAGAATCAACAAATGGCTGCATGAATAAGTAGAGCAGCAAATCTCTCTCTGTCTTATCTCTACCTCTATCTCTCCTTTCCTCTTCCTCTCTCTCTCATATCAAGAAAGGAAGGAACAAACCAACCTAGGCACACAGAGGTGACATGACTCCTGTACTTCACAATGAGCAGCAGATCTGGACCGAGAAACCACAGCAACTCAACGTTTTCTCCATTACCATAAAATATCTTATCCTCGACATAGTACAGTACAGGTTATTCAATTACCTCTATATATTTACTCTCTATAATAATGTGTCAGTAGCTTGAATATTTTTCCTCCCAATAATTACACTTTAATTTCTGCCACAAATGAGCTCTCTCTCCTCTCCACTTTTATAAATCCCTCCCATTTTTCTAAGACCCAGCTCAAACTGCGCTTCCTCCACGGGGACCTTCCCTGACCAGGCCCACTTAGTGAGCAGGTTTCCATGTCTCAGTTCCCACAGTATCACCGTCTCTGCAGTTCATTTCGCAAGCAGTTAAATGCAGCACTTGGCTAGGTCTGGCTCGCTGTTTTGAACTGGCATTTTTATTCCTCCAGCACCTCTTGTTCCAAGTCCTTTATTAAATACCCCAGGAGCCCCATCATTGCCATGGGGGAGCAAGGGATGATTTTCTTTTTGGTGGTCACTGAGTACAAGCCAGGCGCTGCTCCACAGGGACTCAGAGAGACTCTCCCTCTCATAGAGCTTACAGTTGCCCACACATTTGCAAAGTCATACAAGACTCTCTGAAATGCAATGAATCTGACACACAAGAAGTGGTCAGTGTGTGTAAAGGAGTTCAGCCTGGTGTGGAGGAACTCACTAAAGGGTTGGGACCTAGAAGGTCTTCAAGTTCGAGAAGGTAACCTGAAGACTGAGAGGGGAGGGGAGGGGAGGGGAGGGGAGGGGAGGGGAGGAGTTTGCCATTCCAGAAGGTCAAAGGCACTGAGCAGAAAGAACAAAGCCATTGGCGGTGAGCAAGTCAAGCTTCACCAAAGTGGAAGCCCAAACTAGGTAACAATGGACGAGAAGATTAGAAGGATAAAATGGGAACAGACTGCAAAAGGTCTTGAATGTCAGTCCAAATTATTTGGCCTGAATCCAATGAGTAGTGAATGCCATTAAAAGTGCGCAAGCGAAGAAAAGGCAGCGATACAAGAGACTGTAACACGAAAGCCTGCTCCTTAGGGAGCTCCCACAATAGGGAAGATTCAAATTCAGTTCTGCCTAGAGACAGGAAATAGAGCCTCCACTGCGATGTCGTCTCTACTGAGTTTCTTCTGGTCTAAACACGAACACCACATCCTGCTCTCCAGTCTCGCGGGGCTGCCAAGACCCGTTTGCCGCTCAGTTCCTACCAGTCTGCTCTCTTCCTTCTGCTTGTAGCTCTTGCTCTGATCTTCCTCGCTCTCCTTCTTCCCATCTAAGTATTCTCCAAGCGCTTCCCTGCGATGGGAAAGAACAGAGAAACTGTTATTTCTCGTGCTTAAATCCTATCTTTAAAGTTTCCGTGCAACTTCGCACAGTATACAAAATTACATTCCACAAGGTTGAAAATCTATATATTAAAAAACACAACCGTAAAACACTAGAAGTAAATAGAGGAGCAAGAACAAGACCAAAGTCAGGGGAAAAAATTGAAAGATTTTACTTTCTAAAATTTTAAAATTTTATCCTTAAAAGTCAAGAAGGAAACTGGTAAAAGATATTTGACGAAATTTTGCTATCAAATAGAAAAGCCTCCTGCAAATCAATACCCAAAAAAGACAAAATACCAGATAGAAAAATTGGCAAAACACGTGAACAGGCAATTCACTGGAGAAATGCAAATGGCAGACAGACACTTGAAAATATGTCCCACTTTGCATGTAACCGGAGAAATGAAATTGCAAACCTGCGAGGCATCAATACTCCCCTGTAGACCAGAAAAGATCGGAAAGGTTGGCAATGGCACTCACACTCACAGGGCAATGTTCATTGTCCTGATCGCTGTCAAAATGCAGTCTGTGTAGACCAGGACCACCGGGCCGCCCCACAGAACATCGTCCTGAGCCTCCACATCAGGGCTGGCCAACTGCGGCCGGCGGGACAGACAGGGCCCGCCTGTGTTGTGTGGCTCACATGCGAAGAATGCTTTTGACATTTTTTAATGGTTTAAAACAGAAAGAGCAGGGTGAACAGACAGAGGACAGGGATTTTTAGGGCAGAGAAACCATTCTGTTCAACACTCTGATGGTGGGTATGCGTCATTATACAGTTGTCAAAATCCACGGAACACCAATGTAACCCTGGGCTTTGACTGGCAGTATTGTGTCATTGAGGCTCATCAGTTGTCACAAATGGACCACTCTGGTGGGGGTGTTGACAGCGGGAGAGGTTGTGTGTGTGTGGAGGCAGGAGGTTCAAAATATATGGAAAAACTCTGTACTTTCCACTTGATTTTTCTGTAAACCTAACATGGCTCCAAAAGAATTTTATTAATTTAGGGAAAAGATCAAAATATGAAGAAAGTTTTGTGACACAAACATGATATGACATTCACATTTCAGTGGCCATAACTGAAGTTTTGTTTGGACACAGCCACACCACTTTAGTCCCTGTGTCCAGGGGCCAGCAGACAAGAAGGGAAGCCACTGTCCTGGTGGGGCCGCTGACCCTGGCCAGCGGGATGTGGAACAGGCTGGGACACAGCGAGGGTGTTCAGGAATTCGGGGAGTCACGCAGGCGCCTCTCGGTGCCACCTTTTGACAGTCCACTGTGTCTGTGAAAGGACAGGATCAGCGACCCTGAGAGGGATACGGTTATCAGCCTCAGACACTTCGCGATGGAGGAAACGCGTCACACCAGCAGATGAGCCCCCCAGACCAGCAGAGGTGGCAGCTGAGGCGGCAGCTGAGGCCCACTGGATAAATACTTGTGGAGGGCAGGCAGGCGGGGCAAGAAGGAGAGACGGATCTCTGAGCGCAGGTCACGGGTCGCCTGAATCTCAGTACCCGGTGGATCTGGCTTTCAGTGAAAGTGTTGAAGGGATTATTATTTCTGTCTCTTAATTTACTAGCGTGTTCAATGTCTTAACATCCTATTGAACCTTCTAGAAGAAATGTTTTCCATCTTATTAAGAAATACGAAAGAAGTGTGAGAGCACTTGGGGCACTTGGTCCCACACTGCCTCCCAAACACCCCGGCGCTCCGCGTCCGGCTGCCCAGCCCCGCTCACCGTCTCCGGGCCTCCAGGCGCGCGGCGATGCGGAGACGCCGGGCTTGGATGCGCTCCTGAGGGTTCTCGGAATGGATCGAGGGCCCGAGAATCTCAGCGGCTAAGTGTTCCTCCTCATCATCTTCCAGGACCCCCAGAGCTCCCGACTGGGGATTCATGGCGGGAGCCTCCCTGGCAGCTCCACCCAGACCACCGCCAGAAGGTCGCTGGGTTGCCAACAACAAGCCGTTGCCAGGGAAAAGAAGTCACCTGACCCACCTCGGGAGCTTGCTCGCTGCTCAGGCCCCGCCCACCGTCGTTCAGAACTCCGCATCCCAGCTTTGGGCTTGATTACTCTCTCCTGCAGTTAGTGTGTACTATCTCGAAAGACTGGATGACTGAAGAGCTGGACCAAGTTGTGGTTCATCGCTTACTGACCCTGATGACTAATTCATCCTTCGTTCGTCATCAAATAAGAATTCCTCAAAATCATATCCATCAAAGATCGTTGAGCGCCTCATTGCCAAGCACCGTGCTAAGGGCACAAGGGTTGTCTTTCCCTCGTAGAGGGTACAGAAGAACGGGTCCGCTGAGCTTATTGTCTCTTTGGGAAGTTTGAACTAAAGCAGATTGCATCCATCTATTGTTCATTATCCATTCATTTTTTAGCTCCCACGTTGTGCACGCGGCAACCCCCCTCCCCCATAATGTGAAACCCCATACTATCAATACATTTTTGCCCGGCAAGGGATTATTGTCTTCTGCAGCCATTTCCGTAGGGCTACGACCTAGGACGATCCCACCATCACCACCTTACAGGAAGAGGGAAGGAGGAGGAGCCGAAGGAAAGGGTTCCGGGGGCATGGGAGGAGAGGGGTAAGTTAGGGTACAGAAGCACAACTAACTCTCAAGGAAGCACCGCCCCTTCAAAAAGCAATATTTCCTGGGTGTTTTCTGTGTCTCTGTGTCAACAAAATAGAGTTCTTACTGAAAATTAAAATGCTTTTAAAAATAAACTGTGCAACATTTGGCAGGGTCTTGCTCCATTGGCCCGCATGGGAAACTCGGCAAGGGGCCTTGGAGTAGTGAGAAAACGCAGGTCTGGTCCTAGACCTGACCTGCAACCTTGGATAAAGTCACAGCTACTTGAGGACCACTTTCTCAGTAGGTGTGTGAAACTGTCTGCCTCCTCCACTCGGGCAATTGTGAGGCCAAAGGCAAGCTCTTTGTGAGGCAAATGGAGTTCGAGAGGTTTTTCAAGAAATCCATTATTCCAAGTATGCAAGTTATAGAAATATTTAGAAGTGCCAAAATCTGGGAGAGCAGCCTAGAGTGCTAATGGCTCTGCCTGATCCTCGCCACATATCTGGGGGTGAGGGGTGAGATGGGGTTAGGGATAGTGTTTGCTTTTGGGCTTCAGGGCCCTCTGCCAAATTTCTCTCTCCTTTGACTAAAACTTCAAGCGTTCAACTTCCTTTAGAAGACTGGGAATCAGAGATAGTGTTCAGACCACGAATTCTGCCAGGCCCTGGCCCACGCTCCCACTGCCTGCGAGGAGAGGAACAAGCATGAGCATGCCTACAGCTGTGAGTCAGCTGCCACGAGAAGAGCAGTGGGAATGAGCTCTTGCACAGGAGCTTGGTGCCATAAGCACCCATGAAGGTTGATGGATGAGATGCTTGGCCCTGTAGCTGTCCTCGGGTACCATCATTCCAGACAGATAAGGAATCTGACTCCTTTTTTTGCTGTCTGATGGCTGGCAGCTTGTGAGCCTCATTCTTCCCCTTTGCTCCGTATCTGGGCAGCTGGATTTAAAAAATGTGAGCAGAACGTACACAGGAAACAGGAGGAAAGAACACAGAGCAGTTGGGATCTCTGCAGATTAGGGCTATGGGTGACGTTCACTCTACTCTCAATTTCTTTTTTTTTTTACAAAGAACACAAATCACTATTGATGCACTAAAAAATGAAGTTTATTCACATATTATTATTTTTTAAAGAGTGGTGACAGGAGCTCCTGAGAGAGGCAGCAGACAAGAGCAGGGGGAAGAGAGGTTTGGGGGGAGGGTGTCGGTGGCATCCACCTTGACGAGTTACTGGCCTCCAGAGCCTTGTCCTCAGCTGGCAGCCAGGATTCCAAAGGCAGCCTTGCCTGTGAGAAGTGACTTGTGCTAACAAGCCCACGAAAGGAAAACATAGAACACACTAAACTAGTTCGAGCATGAAACAACTGGCACGCAGGGCATATGTGTGTTTGACTTTGACCAGCACGTCCCTGTGGCTGACCTACAAGAGGAACACACTATAATTGGGAAGTTGCTTGGTGATGTACAATCGGCTGTAAGAAACTCAGGGGGCCACATGGGTATGACTTGCCACTAAGACTAAACAGGCTGAGTCCTTGGGCGTGATGCTCCCATCTCTGGGTAAGTTTTGGGTGATAAAGACAAACCTTTGGCTCTACTGGCTTTCTCTGCTGTGCTACAGGCTGGCCATCCATCTTGAGCTTTTTAGTCTTTTCTCAGAAAAAAAAATGATTTGTTGATTTGATTTTAGCATGCTAAGTTGAGTCCCACACTAAATTCCACATCCATAAGGTTATACATGTTACCTTAATTGGGGTTGGGAATTCATCATTTACATAATATTTTATTGATAATACTGTTACAGTTGTCCCAGTTTTCCCCTTTGACGCCCTTTACCCAGCACCCCCCATTCCCTCAGGCAATCCCCCCACCACTGTTTATGTCCATGGGTCATGCATGTTAAGTTATGGGCTATTCCATTTCCTATACTGTACTTTACATCCCCATGGCCATTCTGTGACTACCTATTAGTACTTATTAACCCCCTCACCTCTTCACCCACACATACCCCCAACCTGGCAACTATCAAAATGTTCTCTGTAACCATGATTCTGTTTCTGTTCTTGTTTGCTTAGTCTATTTTTTAGATTCAATTGTGAAAGGTCCATATTTATTGGCATTTTATTGTTCACAGTTTTCAACTTCTTTTTCTTAAATAAGTCCTTTACCATTTGATACAGTAATGGTTTGGTGATGAATTCCTTTAGTTTTTTTCTTTCTGGGAAGCTCTTTAAACACCCTTCAATTTTAAACAATACCTTTGCTGGGCAGAGCAATCTTGCCTAGAAAAAGTAGGTCCCTGCTTTTCATGACTTTGAATACTTCTTGCCAATCCCTTCTAGCCTGCAAAGTTTCTTTTGAGAAATCAGCTGACAAGACTTATGGGAACTCCCCTGTAGGTAACTGCTTTTCTCTTGCTGCTTTCAAGATTCTCTTTAATATTTATCCTTTGGAATTTTTAAAAAAGATTTTATTTACTTATTTCTAGAGAGAGGGAAAGGGAGGGAGAGAGGGTAAGAAACATTGATGTGTGAGAGATATATAGATTGGTTGCCTCTCACACGCCCCCAACTGGGGATCTGGCCTGCAACCCGGGCATGTGTCTTGACTGGGAATTGAACTGGTGACCTTTCGGTTCACAGGCCAGCACTCAACACACTGAGCCACACCAGCCAGAGTAAACTTTGGCATTTTAATTAAGATGTCTTGGAGTGGGCCACTTTGCATCCATCTTCTTTGGGACTCCTTGTGCTTCCTGGACTTGTATATCTATTTCCTTCACCAATTTAGGAGTTCTCTTTCATTATTTTTTTCAAATAAATTTTCAATTTCTTGTTCTTTCTCTTCTCCTTCTGGCACCCCTATGATGCATATATTGGAATCCTTGAAGTTGTCCAAGAGGCTGCTTACAATATCCTCAGGGGTTTTTTGGATTCTTTTTTCTTTTTGCTGTTCTGGTTGGCTGTTTTTTCCTTTCCTTATGTTCCAAATCATTGATTTGATTCTTGGCTTTATCCACTCTACTATTGTTTCTCTGTAAATTGTTCTTTATTTCAATTAGTGTATCCTTTGTTTCTGACTGGAATTTTTTTATGCTGTTGAGGTCCTCATTAAGTTCCTTGAGCATCTTTATAACCAGTGATTTGAACTCTGCATCTGATTGCTTATCTGTTTAGTTCTTTTAATGTATTTAATTGATTATGCTATTACAGTTGTCCCATTTCCCCCCTTCATTCCCCTCCACCCTGCACACCCTCTCCCACCCACATTCCCCCCGCTTTAGTTCATGTCCATGTGTCATAAGTTCTTTAGCTTCTACATTTCCCATACTATTCTTGCCCTCCCCCTGTCTATTTTCTCCCTATCGTCTATGCTACTTACTCTCTGTACCTTTTCCCCCTCTCTCCTCCTCCCACTCCCCTGTTGCTATCCCTCCATGTGATCTCCATTTCTGTGGTTCTGTTCCTGTTCTAATTGTTTGCTTAGTTTGTTTTTGTTTTTGTTTTAGGTGTGGTTGTTAATAATTGTGAGTTTGCTATCATTTTACTATACATGTTTTTTACCTTCTTTTTCTTAGATAAGTGCCTTTAACATTTCATAAAATAAGGGCTTGGAGATGATGAACTCCTTTAACTTGACCTTATCTGAGAAGCCCTTTATCTGCCCTTCCATCCTAAATTAAAGCTTTGCTGGATAGAGCAATCTGGGATGTAGGTCCTTGCCTTTCATGACTTGGAATACTTCTTTCTAGCCCCTTCTTGCCTGCAAGGTCTCTTTTGAGAAATCAGCTGACAGTCTGATGGGAACTCCTTTGTAGGTTACTGTCTCCTTATCTCTTGCTGCTTCTAAGATTCTCTCCTTCATTTTTACCTTGGGTAATGTAATTATGATGTGCCTTGGTGTGTTCCTCCTTGGGTCCAACTTCTTTGGGACTCTCTGAGCTTCCCGACTTCCTGGAAGTCTATTTCCCTTGCCAGAATGGGGAAGTTCTCCTTTATTATTTGTTCAAATAAGTTTTCCACTTGTTGTTCTTTCTCTTCTCCTTCTGGTACCCCTATAATTCAGATGTTGGATCATTTAAAGGTGTCCTGGAAGTTCCTAAGTCTCTCCTCATTTTTTTGAATTCTTATTTCTTTATTCTTTTCTGATTGTATGTTTTTTTCTTCCTTCTGGTCCACATCATTGATTTGATTCCCAGTTTCCTTCCCATAACTATTGGTTCCCTGTGCATTTTTCTTTATTTCACTAATTGTAGCCTTTATTTTTTCATCTAATTTGCGACCAAAATCGACAAATTCTGTGAGCATCCTGATCACCAGTACTTTGAACTGTGCATCTGATAGGATGGTTATCTCTCAGTCACTTTAAAGTACTGATTGCGAGGCTTTGATTTCTGTTTGAGCCATCTTTTTTTTTTTCCTTTGTTCTGGTCACACCTGTTACATATGAGGGGTGGAGCCTTAGGTGTTCACCAGGGCGGGGCACTCCAGTTGCCAAGTTGTGACGTTGTATGTGGGGGCAGGGTCCAAGAGGGAACAATGGCACTTGCTCTGCTCTCCATCGGACGTCAGTCCCTTTTGCTGCTTCCCCCGAGCAAATTGGGCCCCTCTGGTGCCAATTCCCATGTGAGTGGGCTTGTGCACACTGTGGGACTTTTCAAGAACCTCTCCTGTGAGGCTGAGAGTCTCTCCCTCCACCTCAATCCCCACAGGTGTTTTCAGTCAGTGCCCCGAGGCTCTATTTCCCAGCGCTGGGATCTTGGGTTGTGCATAGTGCCTTGCTTCACAGTCACCGCCTCACTGGGTCTGCCGGTTGCCACCCCCTAGCAGGGGTCTGCCAGCAGCCGCTCACCCACTCAGGGTCCACCCACTGAGGTCTTGTGCACTCCGGATGCCTTACGCGCCTGGTCCCAACGCTCTCTGCTCTCCGTACCGCAACCTGCGCCTGGCTGCCCAACTCCACCCCTCCTGCACCTGGCTGCCCAACTCCACCCCTCCTACCGATCTGGATGAACGTGTCTATTTTAACTTCTTGGTTGTCCTACTTCTATTCAGATCAATTTTCTGTCAGTTCTGGTTGTTATTCTGTTTCTAAATTATTGTTGTCCCTATCTTGGTTGTGCGTGGAGGCATGGTGCGTCCACCTATACCTCCATCTTGGCCGAAAGTCCTGTTTAGTTCTTTTTCTGGAGTTTTGATCTGTTCTTTCATTTGGGCCATGTTTCTCTGTCACCTAGTTTTGGCAGCTTCCCCTGTGTTTGTTTCTATGTATTAGGTAGAGCTGCTATGACTCCCCATCTTGGTTGTGTGGCCTAATGTAGTAGGTGTCCTGTAGGGTTCAGTGGCATGCCTCTCATATCACCCAAGCTGGGTAGTCAAGGTACGCCCTACATGTGGACTGTATACTCCCTCCTCTTGTAGTTGAGCTTTGGTTGCTGTTGGCAGGTCAAAGAGAGAAATTTACCCAGGCCAGTCAGCTGCAAGGACTGGCTGTGACCACTGACCACCATCTCTGTCCTCTGTGGAGGATCAGCTGTGCAGGAGCAGGGTGGAGGTGCTCTGACCTGGTCTGTAGCTGTCCACTGGGTGTGCAGGTTCCGTAGTTTCCTCAGTGGTGCAGGCCAAAGTCAGTCCCTGTGTTCTGCCTGGGACCACCCTGAATGAGCTACAAAGCAATCTGCAGATGGCTGCCACTTTTGCTGGGCTTGGAGCTTCCCAGGTGAAGCCAAACTGTGATCCAAAGCAGGCTGCTGCTAGTGCCAGGGCCTGGGGCCATTTAGCAAGAGATTGGGGGGCAGGGGGCTGGGGGCTGACTGAGGCAGGCTGCTACATGTTTGATAAGATGTAGGAAGTTATGAAGCATGAGCCAAGACCAGCTATGCATATGGAAATGCCACTGTTAACATTTTGTGTGGGCCTGTAAGTTGGGTGGGATGGAGCCTCAGGTGATCTCCAGGGTTGGGCAAATAGTGTTAGCCAGGTTGATGGAGTCTCAGATACTGTACCCACCTGCAGGCTTTGTGGATCTCAGGGGGAAGGTTCAGAAAAGACTTTCTGTCTGGGAGAGAGCTCTCCCTCAGCTCTCACCTGGATGCCAGACACCAGTTCCTCCTTGTATGCCACTGGTGCCTTTCAAGCTGCTACCCAAGTGAGCCCCAGCTCAGAGGGAGTGAGTCTGAGTAAGTCTGTGTGTGGATTAAGAGGATCTGCTTGGGACTCTAGAAGTTTCTTCCATTGACTCAATCCCCACTGGTTTTTGCAGCTAGAAGTTATGGGGACTTACCTTCCTGGCCCTGGAACCCTGGGTTTTGGGGCCTGGTGTGGCGTTGGGACTCCTCACTCCCGAGATCTCCCTCTCGAATTTTTATCCACCACTCATGGATGTGGGACCAGGCTGTTCTGTTTGTCCACCCTTCCTACTAGTCTGGATGGATGTGGTTTCTTTCCTTCCATAGTTGTCAAACTTCAGTTCAACTGGATTTCTGATGGTTCTGAGGATGTCTGTTCTATAGTTTAGTTGTAATTTTGATGTGGTTGTGCAAGGAGAGCTGTGTCTGTCCATGCCGCACTTTGACCACAAGTTCAATGTTTTGGTTTATTCCTATCTCCCAACTGGTGTGAAATTTTACTAAGATTCCCAGAAGGCAGTCTTAGTAATTTATTTGTTATTTTGAGAACTGCCTTACCATCCTATTTACACACTGCCTAAGGTACGGAGGAAACAGAGAATTAAAGAGGATGAGAAATCATGAGCAGGTCATAAAGCTTAGGGAAAAGTTCAAGAGTAAAAATTGAGAACAAGACATTAGTGGAAACCAAGCACCTACGTTGGACCACTCACTGTGCTAAACACTTCACATGCATTATTCATGGTATAGAACACAACTGTGGTAATATTAACAGCCCCATTTTACACATAAGGAAACTGAGGGGCAGAAAAAATTAGTAACTTGCCCTGGGTCAAAGCTTACAAAGTTGAACATGACTAAGAAATAGTCATTGCATTGAAAGTTTGGGAAATCTTGAGAAACTTTCAGAACGAAAGTAAGGAGACAAATAGAAGGAGCAGTTATAAAGTTTTCTTTCAAGAAATTTGTGAGCAGGAGAAAGAGGAGACCGCAGGAAAAGGAGCAAGACACTTTGGGAGGCACTGGGTCTCTTTAAATTTAGATAGACCCAGCGGGGGTCACCTAGTACACGCCTGCTGTGTGTCAGCTGCATGCCAGACATTTGAGATGTGCGGACAGGAGGGGGGTAACTGCTAGGGCGACCAAGAAGCCGGGAGGGTAGGGGGTTAAAAGCACATAGCTGGACAATTAGCCTCAGTCACAATATGGGACATTTCTTCTTTCGCCTTTTCAGCATTTTTTGAACACCCACTGTCAGAACTGGGAGATCAATTCTGATGTAAAATATAGGAAATAATTCTCCTCAGAAGCAATGCCAGAAAATCAGAGTTTTTATGAGAACTTACGGTTTATATACTGAATACTACAGTTCAGGGATACAAAATGTGGGTTATTAGGTTCTGGTGGAATTAGCCTGGAAAACTAACACTATATAGGAACTCTTTCTATGGGAAAATGTTTTGGAGTCCGAAACAGCCACCTTACAAACTCCTCTCAGTGTGACCCAGTTACTGTTCTGTATCACCCAGGGCCCAGCTCGGGGGGAGGGAGACCAGCGCATGACGCGCAGGTGCTGCTGCCACCTGCCTTTCTGAGACAAGTCACAGGAGCAAGCAGGCTGATCTCTCTTAAAAAAAAAAATCCTTTCAAGTTTTGCTCTAAAACAATCAACGATTCTCTGAGACAAGTGACCGGACATTATTAGTTCCCTCCCCATAGCTCCTTCCCATTTTGTACCTCCGAAGGAGAAACAAATAAGACAATCTGAAAACAACGGAAAGGATTTAAAAATTATTTACTCTTTACTTTTATTACAATAAATATTTATCAATAATAGAATTAAACAATTTTAAATTAAAACCTACTGCATTACTTTTAGGTTTCACAGCAGCAGAAATAAACATAAATCCAGTTGAAAGGACAAGGCTTCCAGAATCCAGTGGCAAGAAACAGTCGGCTCTTGATTATCTGGGCTAGCGATGGGGAACAGCAATACCAATGATGCGAGAGTATTGGTAAAATACATGGCCGTACTCTACCTGCACATCAAAGACGTGTCTAAGATTTCACGACATCCCAGCTGCGGCATTTAAGCAAGGTTGTGATGCCCCGCTGCTGCAAGAGCTGGACTTTCCCCCATCAAACCCAGGGGCAGAGCTGCTCCCAGAGCTTCCCTCTGGCCGGGAACAGGCCCCCAGCATCTTCAGACCCAGAGGCCCCAACCCTGCTGGGAGCAGCCATCTTTCCCAAAAGCTGTCCTTCTGGCTCACACAATCCCTGGTGAAAGGGAAATGGAAGATGACTTATTTCAAGGGCCTTTCCCAGGGACTCAAATGAACTTGAAGTAAGAAAGGCTGTGGGTCCAGATGAGGAAGAGGCTTGGCAGAGTTGTGGACTACACGCAGGTTATGTCAACTTGGGGAAGGTGCAGCGAGGGCACACCACTTCGCTGATAATCAAGAGGAGACTGCCTGTACATACGAATACATCATACATATATATGCACAGAGAATAGATGTGTACATATTCAATATGTATATACACACACACCGCACATGACCAGACAAAATAAATGCTACATTATTCACTCTGAACACAGCAAGTCCTAGACAGACCGATTACTAATAGGTTCAATTCAATTACTTGAAAGGGAAAAATAAGATTTTGTGCTCCTCTTCATCTTCTTCTCTGATATATTCTACTTGTAGCAAATATATTCCAGTTGCTGGAGTGGTATTGTTTCTAGGTACCTGAGAAGGGATGGAATTGTCCTTTTATTTCAGAATACTACCGAAAGCAAACAGCAACAAAACCAAGCTAAACAACTCAATAATTGACTCAGCCATGATTCCTGCCACCTAGTCACAGGGCATGTAACCTTACTCAGAAAAGTATCCGATTCTTTCTCTACGATTGGCTGCAAATCCATTATAGTAGACGGGAGGCAAAGGGGAAAAGAGGGCAGCAGGGAATTTACACCTCCATACCTCAGCAATTATTCACTGCCTTCCCCTCTCCCCACAGTAAATGCTACAGTTGAAATTTGGAGTTGAATACTAAATTCTGCTTTCTTGGCACATTTCAGAACGAGTAAATAACACCTGCAGCTGGGTCTCTGTCTCCTGAATGGCTGTTCTAATGGAGTAGTTGCCGAAACAAAACATCCTACAAAAAATGTTAAAATGTTAATATTGTGGTCAGGGTGTGTGTGTGTGTGTGTGTGTGTGTGTGTGTGTGTGGTCTTAATAGTAGTTATTAAACTCAAAGTCTGATACTGAATGATACCAATATTTTAAATAGATTTATAATGCAGCATTCATACGTCCTGTAAAATTGCAACAGACACCTGATTAATAACATCAAGTTCTAACTAAACATGTTCCTGGTCAAGAGCTTATTTTTTTAGATAACAAAAAGTACTTGTCAAGAATTCCAGATTATAACCCTGGCTTGTGTGGCTCAGTGGATTAAGCGCCAGCTTGTGAACCAAAAGTTGCTGTTCAATTCCTGGTCAGGGTACGTGCCTGGGTTGTGAGCCAGATCCCCAGTTGGGGGGCATGTGAGAGGCAACTGGTCAATGTACTTATCCCATGTTTCTCTCCCTTTTCCTCTCAAAATAAATTTAAAAAAATTTTTTTAAAAAGACCAAAATCCAGAATTCATAGAGAACTGTGTATATTTTAACTGAAAAAATTAGTTCCAATTGTTGCCCATACAAACTGTCCTAGAGAAGACCACAGCCACGGAGACGTAAGGCACCCAGAGCATTTCACCTCTCCCTGTGTCTTTGGACCTCTGTCTAATTTCAACGGAGTGCTAGGTATGCTGGGGCTGTGGTCCGACTCACACGCTCTCGAACAGCACCCTGCTGATTTAACCTGGCTTTCAAAGAATGATTCTGTGACAAGTAAGGCAAGATGAACAGGGTGTGGAAAACCAGACATCCTGTTGTGTCCAAATGGACTTTCCTAAGGAGACGAGCCCATACTGGAATATTCTAACATCAGTCCATGTGCCACTTTCCAGTTCTAGGAACCTGACCCTTCCGACCATATGCAACGGGCCACCTGTGAGAGGGCTACCACCAGCGCCCTGTTCTCGCTGTCCTAAGTACTAGCTTCTTAAAGGTCTGTCTGTAAAAAGAGCAGGTCCCTGCTTAAAAAAATAAAAAATAAAATCAGCCAGATTACTATTTCTTGCATATTTGTTTACTAAAAAGCAAAGCATATTACTAGCATGCAAGTGAAAAAGTAAGGTTACATTCATTTTGCACTGTAGAAACACTGGAAATGAGTCAGCCAATAAATCTAATTCCCATGGCTCCACGCAAGGAAGAAGTAAACATGTCGCCACTTTTGCTGGAAAAGTTAAACAATCATGATTTACAATATGCCCTAAAAGTAGCTGCCTGCCAATAATATGTCAGTCATTTGTACCACTTCAAAGATGAAAAGTAAAATATATAAATCATGTGGGTTTCATAATTAATAAAGGAAAATCAGAATCTACTTAAGCTTCCTAAAATGTAGAGCATCACACTTTCAAGTTTCACAGTGATTAACTTAACATCGTTTTATTGTTAAAACTGTCATTTTAAGTGTACATGTGAAAGTGCTTCAAATGCAGCATATGAGTTAAAATTCCTGGAAGGTTCTAGCACAGGCAGCCACAAGGTTATTCAGCCACAAGGTGTTCATGAAGGGGCATGCTGTCTTATTAAGAAACCTTGTAGGACAAAGAGAATTCTAGTGTGACTTCACAAATTTCTTACAGAGAGCTCAGTCAAGTCCGGAACTGAAGTCAGAATAAAGGCCATCCTGAACGCAGGAATCGACACAACCAAAAATATCTGTACCTGTTTTTTGGCTTATTTGGGGACCCAAAGTCAAAAGCTCTAGCCCCTCAGGTGTGCTTTGCTCCCTCTGGCACAGTGCCAGTCCTTGACCAGACGAGACATCTAAGGCAATCAAGGAGATCTGAATTTGGAGAAATCAAAGAGCAACACAGCAAGCAGGCGTCTGTGTCCTGGGCGGCAGCTAGTGGAAATGAAACCCAGGTGAAGACGGACTAGGAAGGGTTACAGACAGACTTCTAGTGAAAACATGAGGGGGAAATGGGCTTCGACTCAAACACCTTCAGATTACCTTTTTATTCTCCACAGGTTATAGCATTAGGGTCTCCTTTGGAAAGCAAGGTACATTCCAAAAGCTTTATGCCTGACTACAAAATAAACTAACTCTTTGAAAGTTAAACACTTAAGAAACTTTGAATTTGAACTTAGTAGAGGAATGGTGAGCTCGTTTGTGGCCACATTAAACTGTGCACCACAATGAAATCACGGGGCTCTGTGGGCATTAGGCCTGAGGCCATCCCTGCCTCTTAAAGTAGAGCCGGCGGTGCGTCTTCCTCTGCGCGTCTGCCCAATGCCCCAGTCCCAGGTCCTGATCGGAACGCTTTTGGCTTTCAATTTAGAATTTGGGCAACTCTTCCCAATAGCTCTCCATAAAATAAATGGCATGGTGCTAATAGTACTATAACATTCTAGACCATAATCAGCATTTAACTTTCATTTTAATTGGAATTAGAAGTATGTCAACCATGATATTATTAAATATCAAGGAACACTATTTAGTTTATTTGGAAGTTACTCACTCTATTACCCTTTAGACCAAAACCCATAAACTATATTTATTCCTTATGAGAGGAGGAATGGCTGTTTCAACAGTAATGATTTCACAATGCACACTGCACTAAGACCATGCCATTAGAGGATCATAAAAGGCAGCATTAATACATTCTATCCAGGTATTTTCAGCTTTTCGATCCCGTGCCCCCTCAAATATAGAGGAATTATTTTCTGACAAGCAAGAAAGGACATTTTTCATACCCTAACCTGAAAAGAAGCTTCTCTTACAGGTCCAGGGAACTTTGGTCAGCAGAGACACAACGCGAACCTCCGGCCTGGCTAAGGCACTATTCCAAAAGGTACAGAAAACGTGTACGGGTGACCAACCATCCCCCAAAAGGCAGCTCAGTGTATGCTGGGGAAAGGCTGAGGTGTGAGCTCACCCCAAAATATCATGCATAAGCCTGAAGTAGCTTTTATACTTTGGAAATGTTACGATAATTGGCATGGCATGAATGAACAGCAATCTGTAATCGAGTCCTGTTCCAGGCGCCCCATCACTACAGAACAAAGGGGCGCCTCCAAGATGCACTTCGAGACGGCAGACTAGACCAGGAACGAGAGTCTGCAGCACACTACCAATGCACAAGGTCACGGTGTTCCAAAACGGTCGGTCACCCAGTCCCATGCCCACCTCATTGACTGCCACCTTCCTTCCATCTGAGGGTGTCAACAGAACTGACTATGGCATAATTCTTTACCACGATAGGGAAGTCATAAAGTGTAGCCACAAAACAATTTTCAAATAAACCTGATGCAACAGAAAGAGAGCAGAAACACACTTTGAGGTAAAAGCCCCAAAATTACAGGACATGACCTTTTGCCAGAAGTATTTTCTTACTATACTACTAAAGGTGAAGAAAGCCCATGGTCCAAAGGAGTCATTCCATAAATATTTAGCAGTTCCTTTCTTCTATCATGCAGATTAATTTCATTCTTTTGTACAAGGGCAACAGAACAGTAAAATGATTAGCTTAGAAACCCTAAAAAAAGCTCTGCTCCCAGACCAAACAAACCCTTCGTCCAGTTCAGTTTCACAGACACCACAGAACAAGGTGCACAAACGACGTCACTGTCCCTGAACCGAGTTGCTCTCCGGCCTCCGCGACGACACCTCCGCGACGACACCTCCGCAGCGAACTCCGAATCGCCGCCCACATTTCCGCGTCAGCTTCGCACCTGTTTTCAGTGATCGTCTGCGTCTCAGAGAAAGTCACTGAATAGACCTCAACTTTTACAAACATTTTTAAAAATGAGTACAGAACCATGAGTTAGCCCCTTGACTCATTTCTACAAACCTAGGTGACAATTATTAGATTTATACATTTAAAAATTAAAATATCAATTACGTAGTTATTTTTACAAAGCAGCAGACAGAAATTCAACAAAGAACACTAGAATTAAATTTTAAAATGGTCACATTCACAGATAAATAATGGTTATGAATTTAATTACAGAGCAACACAGTGGTGCCTATTTTATCCAAGTGCGATCCATCCAAAAAAAGGGTTTAAGACACACTCTTCATTCAAGCACAAACTTCATTCAGTGGAAATTTTTTAAAAAGTAAGTTTCACCACCACCAAAGTAAATGGAGACCAAGTCAAAAAGAAACAGAAGAAAATATCTACATTCATGAAAAGGTGTGATCTTTAAAACAACCACATTAAAATCAAAGGGATTTTGATGTTTATCAGTAAACCTCAAAAATTACTCCGAGTTGTATTAAAGAGACTGACTACTCAGTAAGGCATACATATAAAAATTTTCTTCAAGTGGGGAGGTGGGCAAGCTGGAGAAGAGAGAATTTCTCTCTACTTCTTTATCCTGAATGAAATTTTAAAAAACCACAGCACTCTCTCCTCCACAAAAAAAAGAGACAGAGGGAGAGACAGTGTAAGGAAGAAAGGAAGGACAAATTGAATCAGAAAATTAATTTTGCAGTGACGTTCACAGTAGTAATTTCATAGTGAGGTTCGTGAGATTCGTACTCCAAAGTAAAGTTCTCTAGTAAGAAAGCTTATCTGCGTTCCTCACAAGTAACTACCGTAAGACTCACGGAGTCACGTGCATTCATTTAATCGTAGTTCACAGGCACCAAATCTCAGCAACTTGCAGCTGAGGGGAGCGAGGGGATGGAATGCCACATTTAAACAATGGACCATGCCAATGGGTGAGCTCTAATTACAATCCATTCTCTACTGAGTCTCAATAGAATGTTTCTTTAAAAGGAAACCAAACCATTTACCAAGCTCAGTTCCATAACTAAGAGAGCCAGAATACTAGAGAATCTGAATATATACATATATTAGTTCTCTTAGCACGTGAGGACAAAGGCATTTCCATGGGAAAGAGGAACCAGTGTTTGGCAAACCTGTATATTGTTTTGTAATCATTTGGCATCTCTTGCTGAAGGTGACTTGCTCTTACCTTTTCCCTACATTAGATGTGGACTACTGATGGCTTCCATCGCTAGCGACCGACTACAACTACTAAGTACCAAACATGAAAACATATTGTGGTTTTCTGAACGTTATCGGTGCTCTAACCAATTGGGGGGCTTTGAAAATAATAAAAATAAAGCATTTTTAACTCTGTATGAACCAAAACATTATGGACTCATGAAGCTAAAATCACTAGAAACATTTTGCTGGTCTAATGTACATTATGCTTAACCGAAACATCACGTGGTTTTATAAAACAATAAAACAAGCTGGGAGTTAGTAGGTTCGAAATCCCACGTTTCAGATTATGTGTATCATTCCTGCTGTACAAGTACCACACGCAGAGTTCCCATGTCTGTTAGGCAGATCAGTTTAGTTCAAAGGTGATGGATGAAATATTTACAAGCATCTTATTTACAGTACTTCTTTCTGTAGATTACAGGCCAATATTCGTTTCTTCCATTCCTAGTCAATCTGAGTTTGGCTTCCTCAATGAGAAGGGGTAAATCTGAAAATGGTCGCTCAGTTGCTTTACCTATAGAAAACCAGAACAGGAGGCAGTGACAAATATGTATCTAATTAATTTTGAAAAGCACACAGAATTAACCCCCCGGAGACGACAATTTACTGACACAGCAAAACTCATCAGAAACAATGAAGGTGTTTCTGGGTTAGGAACACTAAAGGGCTGATGCCTCAGCACGAGTGCGGGCACTACCCTGGGAGTCCGGGCGTGAACCTGGGCCTGCCTGGCTCCATTGTCCCGGTCTTTCCAGATCTCTCCAGACCACACAGGCTCGCATCAAATCTACCGACGAATTATAGGGTCAGCTGATTTAGACGATCTAGCAGATCTAATATTTACAGATATAGACTCAACATTCGGCTTTTTATAACATTTCTAGGTAATCATTCCTGAACCCAATGAAACAGTTTAAAACTAGATGTGTCAATTTTCAGAGGTTTGAGCCACGTTAGTTATGGTATCACTAACCGGTATGCAAGAGCAAGTGAATGTTCTGTATGATTTAGCAGGTTTTACCTTCTGGTCAGAAGCTGCACAAGTGGTAAGTGAGCACACAGACAGACTAAAAGATGCTCCTAGAATTTCTTTCAGCTAGCTTGTATTTATCTTCCAGATTTTAACAAAGAAAATGTAGTACCTTGGTGATGTAAAGAAAAACGTGTTTTGGTTTGGTTTGGTACATGTCTGATTTTCAAGGCACTGGCAAGTGTTCCACTTCGTGCATACAACAGATGAAATGTCAGGACAAAGGCCTATGGGTGTTACTATGAAGTACATAATGTTAAATTTGCACAAACAGAAACAAACAATTATGTCTTCATGTCATAATTCACAGACTTATCGTAATTTTTTTCCATAACAATTTCATCCATTTTGTCCCAACAAATGTGGGCTACTTTAGGGAGAAACAGAAGGAAGCCTCAGTTTAGTGACATATGCAAAGTATGAAGTTGTTATCTAATGTGACGGGTGCCCCCCGGTTTGTAAATATGAACAACAATATAAAATTGTTTCTCGCCCTGGCTGGAGTGGCTCAGTGGACTGAGTGCCGGCATGCGAACTAAAGGGTTGCAGGTTCGATTCCCAGTCAGGGCATGTGCCTGGGTTGCAGGCCAGGTTCCCAGTGGGGGGGCGCATGAGGGGCAACCCCACATTGATGTTCTCCCTCCCCCGCCACTGTCTAAAAATAAACAAATAAAATCTTTAAAAAAATTGTTTCTCAAACTGATTCACAGCAAGGTTCCTTTCAAAACAAACACACCAGATAGAACTATTTTAAGAGACATAAAAATGTAAATAGCCTTCTCCATAACCCCACTGCTATTAAATTATCATCTAAAAATATTATTCCAGATTTGTCACTTCAACACTATTTATAACAGTGAAAATCTGGAAACAAACCTAAATGATTAAAATAACTGGATCATGATTAAGTAAACTGGGTTATTATTAAGTAATCACCTTGATAGAATATGCTATACCATTCAAAAACCATGAGACCATTCTAAAATATGTAAGGTAATTAGAAAAGGATGTTCAAATGTGATGAAAAAGAAAATAAACTGCATGGTTCTGATTTTCATTTTATTATATCTATCTAGATGTTCATTTGTCCTGAAACTAGTCGCTTATTTTAGAAGACAATATTAGGGTCTGCATAATACTTCTTAAATCCTCTCTCTTCTATATTTCCCCTTATGTATTATTTCTCCTGATGAGAACTCAGGAATAGAACAGATGAAGTAAAACCTCAAATAATGCAAAGCCTCCCTTTGGTCTGAAGTTCTAACCTCCCTTACCACACTGCTTACAGAATCGGGCAGAGAGAGGGAGGGAGGCAGTGCTACCAAACCAATTTCAGTTTCTTTCCAAATTATGTTAACGAGCAACAAAAATGCCCGCAATGCTAAAGAAGCACACATAGAAATAATTTTAAAAATGGGGTTATCTAGTCCTATATAATTAAAAGCACAAAAAAGTTTACCATTCTCTTCGCCAAGAAAACGATTTACATTTCTATCTACTTATAAACAAGAACTAATTCCTTATAATAATTACCTAGCTTTTAAATTAATTGTAGTTATTATAGCATATTCATTAGAGAAACAATCTTCAAAATTACACCCTGAATGTTACCCAACATTTAGAGAATATACCAAAATCCTCCCAGCTACCAAAAGCAAGCTTCCGTTTGAAATTTTCCCTCACCTTCTTTCCACTATTTATAAGAACCAAATAAAACCAAAATTTTTCCCAAGTGGAACCGATCTTGCTCTAGACGACTCACCACTCGTACGCCATAATGGATGTGCGCCAGAGTGCAGACAGCTGTCAGTGCGTACAGGAGAAGGCTCTCAGTGTGCGCAGAGACTCCCAGGGTCACCACCGTGACGACCAGGAGGAGCGGGGCCAGCAACCAGCTCAGAGTTGGGCACCTCGTACTGCTCATCTGACAAACAATCAGCTGACACTTGAAATTAGAAGAAAAAGGGGGGGATTTGATCAGCAAACCACTTCCAAAACTTGTCACTCCAACATTTAAAAAGCATTCAAGTGCTTGAGCCAACACATTTATGCTACGCTACGTTCAGCCACCTCAACTGCTCAGGGGCCAACGGGACCTCCGCCCCCACCTCCGAGCCTGCGGCCCCTCGGACCGTGTGTGCCGGCAGAGTCTGTGAGACAATTTAGCAAGGGTGCTGCAGAAGGCATTCTCCCACTGGGTAACAGTGTGGGTAAAAGAAATGTTTAAGATTTTATGTTACGTAAAAAAAATTTTTTTTTTTCAAAACCCCAACACAACCAAATTTCTTCATGGAGATGAAATGTTACCTCCAACTCAGTCGATTTACCAATGAACACCTCAGAACCTCTTCAGCTCATTTTACTTTCAACACCTTATTCAAATATACTTTATGCTTTCATAAATACTTTTTATACACGGGAACATAAGCTCAGTGGTTAAGTAAGAAAATAAACTTATTAAGAATCTGGCCTCAGCATAGGCTTCCTGGCTGTCAAAACTACCATGGTCTTTTCTCAACTCCTAATTTTTAAAAACATGTTATATTTATTACATAGTTTATAATTCCATGTCCTTAATTTAAAATCAGTTGATTAAAAAAAATGTGTGGAATGAGTATATATGATGTATTTTCTCTCTCACAAAAACCCCTCTCGTGCTCCCTAAAGCAGTCGTGTCTGCAGCCATTTCAGCGACACTGGTCATATTTACAGTCTTAAAGGAACCTATAAATTACCCCATGGATTCTTCAGCAGGCAGCCAAAACAAAAAATTTCAAGTATGCCATGGTTCCAAAATACTACTATAGTCTCTATATCCTACTGGTTTCTAAGGGAAAAAGAAAACAATTTCAGGATGTTCTGCCTTTGAGGTTATTATTTTTTTCAAATTCTGAGTTAAAATATCTTTAATTTAAAAGTTGGTTTTCTACTACTGCATAAGGTTTCTCAAATTATCGAACTCTGCCATATGTTCCCTGTACATCGGGCTTTAAAAACAGTCTTACTGTGCTGTTGGCAAAGGCTGTCCCGACCATGAAGTAGAACAGCCTCGGGTGCAGCTCCAAGATATCCGAAGGGGACTGCAGGATCCACACTGTAGACAAAATGAACAGCAGACACGGAGAAAAGATGGGAACCATAGCTTCATAGACTGAACTGTGTTTCAAGGTGTTATTTCTATAGCTTCTGGAAAAAAAATCAAGTAATACAAAAAACATGATTACATGTAAAACTTGTATCTGCATTTTATAATTTTCAAAGTACTTTTTAAAAAATTGTTATTCTATTACAGTTGTCCCAATTTTCCCCTCAAAGCACTTTCATACATATTCTCTTATGTTATACTCGCCACAATCCTATGGCATAGGTAAGAATCTGTTTAAGTGAGGGTGTGAGAATTTAAATTTACATATCTTGCTACAAAGTGGCAGGGCCAGGACTAGAACTGAAGACCCCTGGCCCAGGCCTGGTTTTACCCCTGGAATGTAATAAAGATTGGTCTTTGTTCTACAACGTGGTTTTGAACTGGTGTGCTGCAAGAGGCACACTGGTGTGCCGCCAGAATTTTGAAAACAGGCAATGTCTGACTACTTAGTCAGGTTTTGTCAAGAGCACTGTCCTCTTTCCCTTAGATTGTCTAAAGAAAAAGTGATAACCGAACACCTAAATAATTGTATTAACCAATGTCACATTGGTTAAATTTACATTGATTAATTTGAAGTTTTAAATTCAATTAAAAAGTTAAAAAAACAGCCAACACAACAATAGCCATCCAATGTGAATGAATCAAAATTATACCTTTTTTTTGTCAGACTAGCAAAATAATATATAATAATACATATATATTTGTGTGTGTGTGTGTGTGTGTGTGTGCACTGCTGAATTTTAGTGATTAGTTTATGTGTGCCCTGAGATGAGAAAGGGTGAAAACTGCTGTTCAAGACCACACTCTAACCGGGAGAAGAAAACGAACACAAAGCAATGCCAGGAGAGGACCTCCTGACGCTGCTATTGTACGAGTGACACGGAACCTGAAGTGATGAGTGATTCACACGGAAGACTCTGAAAGGAGACTGCGGACAGCGCCGCGGTGTCTCCAAGCACGTCCGCTCATCTGAACAGAGCCCCGGGTTCTAGCTCTGGCTCTGCCACTGACTGCGTGCCCTTGGCCAGGCGGTGCCCAGTCGGGACCTCATCTTAAGATGAGCAGGAAATGACTGAAATAATCTCTATGGCCTTCAAGCTTTAAATTTTAAGACTTCTCTGAATGATTGCTAGTTGTAATAAACAGAGAAGATTCACAGAGCATGGCTTAACATCGAGTGGATTCTGCAAGACAGATTTGAGATGAAGGATGGAATAGGAAGCATAAGAAAGGTTTTCAAGTAGAGGTAACAGTGGAAGCAAAAACTCAGCAAAGAGCCCTGGCTGGTGTGGCTCAGTAGACTGAGTGCCAGTATGCGAACCACAGGGTTGCTGGTTCGATTCCCAGTCCGGGCACATGCCTGGGTTGTGGGCCAGGTTCCCAGTAGTGGTTGCTCAAGAGGCAACCATACATTGATGTTTCTCTCCCTCTCTTTCTCCTTCCCTTCCCCTCTCTATAAAAATAAATAAATAAAATCTTTAAATTAAAAAAAAAATTTAAATACTGAGGAAGGGAAAAGCAGAATATAATTAGGTCACAAAAAGAAATTCAGTGTGGCTGCACAAAGGTGGGGAAATGCATAGATCGGAAAAATGAAATTCCACCTGGGCAACTCCCTTCCCCAAACCCCATCCTCCTCCACAGGCAGGAACTACAATATAGTGCTGTTTGAGAAGAGTTATTAGCATAGGTCTGGGAATTGGTCCTAAACTAAACAAATTTAGTTCTTTTTTTTTAATGATCACGCTAAGTACACTTAGAGATAATCAATTTATAAAACAGAATGTAAATGTATCAATACTCAACAGGAACATACTTCCTGTGAACAGATTCACTCACAGAAAATGACAAACTGGAAGACCACTGGGTGAGCCCAGAACTGGAGCACAAGGACAAGGACAAGGACAGGCAGCTCCGTGCAGTGTCGAAGTGCCACACCAGCCACCACGACTCCCTCCGTTACCCTAACCTCACTCCACACTCAAAATACAGGTTCACAACCTCTTCAACATGTCCGCCAAGACTCCAAAGAAAAAGAGACCCTGAAATGCATCTAAATTACAATTTCTATGGATTTCCTTATTTCCAACCCAATTAAAAAATAAAACGTACAACAGTGTGGTGACTGCTGGGGTGGGGGTGGGTATAAGGGGACTAAATGGTAAACAATGAAGATTAAATTTAAAAAAATAAAATAAAATACTTACTTGTAGAAGTTAAATAAACTCATTGGAAGAGTCACAAATAATGCACAACCTAAAAGGGAAAATATTTAAATCATCATGATTATTACTCAAGTGACTTTTATAATAATCAAATACATACAAAATATGTACTATTTTTAGATATAATGATTTTCAGGTTCCAGTTTAATTTCTGTGGTGAAATGAAACACCTTTCTGAACAACAGGCACAACCAGGAGAAGGGCAGTCCAGCTGGCTGACTCAGCAGACTTCCAGGAGCCGCACTGGACTTCGGTCTCCACTGTGCCACCAACTGCGTCATATGACTTCAGGTAAGTTAACCTGCCTCAGTTCCCTCCTTTATAAAATAAAGGTAAAAGGAGCACTGACCCCACAGAGTTTTGAGAATTAAATGAATTATTCCATGTAAAGACACCTTGAATAGTACCTAGTATATAATATATTGTTCAATAAAGGTAAGCTCCTGGAAGAGGGGATGGCTAGGGGATCCTGCTCCTTCCCATCTATTTTCACCTCCCTGGCATCCTCAGCTTCTTCCCCGCCCCTCCCCACCCCCCACACACCAGTTCTTTCTTCTCAAACCTAAAAACAAGAATGGCTTTCCCAAGAAACCCTACCTTCATTGCTTCTGCCCTATCTACTATCTCCTATCACTCACCAAAATTTAATTTTCTGTCGCCTTAATTCCTCAGCACTCAAAAGCTCATTCTGCCTCCCAATCTGCAGAAATTGCATTCTTAAAATTTACCAAGCTCTCCTGATGATGAAATTCAAAATTCTTTCTTCTTTCTTGACTTCTAGGTAAGATGACTCCATTAACTATCCACTATTTGCAATTCTTTCCTCCCTTTGCCTTTGTGATTCTGTTCTCCCAATGTCCCTGCTACCCACCCAACCATTACATTTGGTCTCTTGGTGGGAACTCTACCTCCTGCATATTCTTAACCGGCCATTCTACTGTGCCTCCACAACCTAGTGAGGTACTCTTGGACAAATCAGACAATCTCTCTGAGCTTCAGACTCCTCAGCTGTATGACTATAGGTTAAATGATTTTCTAGTATTTCTTGCATCTTCAAAATTCTATGATTCTATAATCTATTGAGGTATAAATTCATGCTCTTTATTTTAAACTCCAAATCAATGCATGTGGCACTTCCTGGACACCAGTGGATATCTCATTATCACTCAACATATTAGTCCTAGGTTGTCCATTCTGGACTCCCAATAATTATGCATGGCTTGGGTGGGGAGGGGTGTCCATGCAGCTATGCTTGTAAAACTCAAAGACAGAAAAGCATCCCTTCAAAACAATTCCTAAGACATGTTGCAAAAACAGATGAAATCATTGGAATCCACAACAGAAAAATTTAATTTCTATTTCCAAGTCCAACTGGAACAAAGTTCCCCAAGTTAGAAGATTTTAGAAGGAAACAAAGGAGAGGATATGCTGATCCTCGAAGTCCTCAGAAATTTCCAGCAGTTTACTCCTTGAAAGGGAGTCAAGGCTAAGTGAATTAACACAGAATTAACGTGTGGCTCTGAGGCGCTGGGCATAGACTGAGAGAGACTTGCAAAATATTTGCTACCAAGAACATTTAGTGTGTAAAACATCTTCGAATAGCTTTATCCTAAGAGCAGTAAGCATGTAGAAAAGCCTGGGCTCTATACAGGCTGCCAAAGAAAAAGAATGCATCTAATAATTCTTTTCTAACAAGCACTTAATGCGTATTCTATGAATCCTTAATTATTAAATACTTCCCTATTAAACTCTATCTAACAGTGACAGAACCCGCACACGCGCAGACCTGCCTTCCGTAATGTGTGGGCAGGCCCAGACTTCATATATAGGAAACTTAACAGCTACAGAAAAATCGGAGTAGAATTCACAAGAGAGAACTGCATGAGATCTACTCCAAGGAAAACATGGTTACATAACATATTTTGGTTCCTCATATTTCCAGGCTTATTTATTCAACAGGAACTTCAACTAGAACCAAGACAAAAGTACCTTAAGAAATATGAAAAAAGCCAAAACACACAAGGGGGAATTATAATACACATCAAGAGAAAAGATGAAAATACCTAATATTTGAAGAGCTTCTAAAAATAAAGAAAATGGTTAATAATTCTATAGCAAAACTTGGCTAGATATATAAAAAGTATACAGAAAAAAGAATACAAATGGCTCTTAAACACTAGAAAAGTCCATTCAAAAAATAAGAGAAATGCAAATTAAAACTATAGATATATCAGTTCTTATCTATCAGATTAGCAAAAATCCAAGTTTGACAATATACTATGCTGATACTATACAACTGTAAATAAATAAGCACTTTCATACACGGTTGGTGAGAATTTAAAAGAAATTTGTCCTTTACTAGCAATTCTACTTCTAGGGATCTTTTCCAAAATACCCTGGTAAAAATATAAAAAGACATGTACATGTATGAGACTATTCACTGCAGCAATCTGTGTAACAGCCAGAGACTGGAAACAACTCAAATGCCCGCCAGCACCAGGCAGCTGCAAGTGCAGTGAAAAATGTACAGTATATTACCATTCATCTATTAATAGGGGTGATAAACCACATGCACACACACACACATTTATTTATATTAAGAAACAATGTAAAGACAAACCAAAAATCCGAAACTAAGAATGGTTAACTAGCCCTGGCTGGTGGCTCCGCTGGTCGGAGTGCCCCCGTACACCAAGAACGGTTAACCAGGAGGGAGGAGAGGATTACAGCAGTGACTGCAGTTAATTTTCATATACAGATATGACTTCGTAATCATGTGAATATTTTATATAAATAGAAAGAAAAAATAAATTTTAAAAGAAAAACTAATCCCTAAAAATTAAAAGTAAAATGAAACAAACCAAAATGTATATACCCAGTTGGTGGCATAGCCACAGAGTGGTAACATTAAAGTTTAGTAACCTCACTGGGTATCTCTAATAGAATAAGCCATAAGGATAAATGGAACCTCAAAAAACCACAATCTTAGCCCTGGCTGGGGTAGCTCAGTGGATTGAGTGTCAGCCTGTGAACCAAAGGGTCGCTGGTTTGATTCCCAGTCTAGGGTGCATGCCTGGGTTTTGGGCCAGGTCCTCAGCAGGGGGTGCACAAGAGGCAACCACACATTGATGTTTCTTTTCCTGTCTTTCTCCCTCCCTGCCCCTCTCTAAAAATAAATAAATAAAATCTTAAAAAAAAAATCTTGAACAATTTTCAGTAATCATTGTTGCTGATTTTGGGACTGTATTCTGAGACTGTTGTGGGTATTTTGTAAAGTAAATATTTTGTGTCATTGAAAACAAAGACTTTTGTCACTGTTTAAAGGATACAAACAAAATCAATCAAGTTAAAAATCTTTATGATCAAATCTGATTTGGAATTATCATTATGAACTTATAAGATATTTTATTAAAAACAAACTTTATTTCCCTACCTACCTACTGAATTAACAGATTCCTAAGAAACAATCACCAATGTCTGTTAATACTACTAGGTAAGGAGCTGATACAGAACTTTGTAACAGATGGGAATAGACATGCAATACCTCAACCCTCTCTCTGATCACTGTTCACATCAAAATAAAGAGGAACAACTAGATATTGTGTCCTCCTACAAGTATCATTACATAATATGGATTGTTGCCAAAACAACAACAAAATTAAACTTATATCTAACCAAGTCTGTGGATCTGTTAGCTTATAGGGAAAAAAAGAGGGAGAGAAACATGTTAAATGACACAGTGAAAATGTAATCAGCAAAATGCCGAATGCAGAGAAATTTTTTTAAGTAGTCAATAGAAACTTACTCTGAAGTGGACCCAAATGCTGAATTTGGCAAACAGACTTTAAAGTAGCTATTTTAAATATGTTTAAAGGACTAAAGGAAAATATGGTGATAATGAAAGAATAGATAGGAAATTTCAACAGAGAAATGGAGTATAAAAAGAACCAAATGGAGCCCAGGCCAGTATGGCTCAGTTGGTTGGAGCATCATCCAGTAACCAAGCTGCAGGTTCGATTCCCGGTCAAGGCACATGCCTAGGTTGAGAGTTTGATCCCTGGCCTGGGTGTGGGTGCAGGTGACCCCAGTCTATACGTATGTGATCCCTGGTCTGGATGCCAACACCCAGTCACAACATGTATGGGAGGGAACTAATCAATGCTCTCTCCAGCATCGATGTTTCTCTCACTCCCTTCCTCTCTCTCTAAAAGCAATGAAAAAAAATGTCCTTGGGTAAGGATTAAAAAAAATAAAAATAAATAAACATTTTAAAAGAACCCAATAGATAATCTGGAGCTGAAAAGTATGATAACTTAAATTATAAGTTCCATGCAAGATTCACCAGACAGCCTTAAGAGGCAATGGGACATAGGAAAAGCCAAAAAGGAGTGGACTAAAAGATAGATGAATAGAAATCACATACTAAAAAAAAAAGAGAGAGAAAAGATTAAAAACATTAATAAAGCCTCATAAAATTACCTGTAGGATATCATCAAGAGAAGCAGTCTAATATACATGTGAGTGGAGCCCCAGAGGAGAAAAGAAAGAAATCCGAAGAAATAAACTGTGGCTAAAAACTTCCCACATACAGTCAACAATATTAACTTACAGATCCAACAAGCTCAACAAACACCAAGAAGAACAAACACAAAGAAAACCACACCTATGTACATCGTAGCCAAACTTTTAAAAACCAAAGATAGAAAATCTTGAAAGCAATGAGAAAAACAAGGCATTACATATAGGATGACAATGATGTACAAGCTGGCTCAGAAAATGGGGATGCGACAGGACATTAGAATGACATATTCAAAGTGGTGAAAGAAAAACTAAGGCAAAATCAAGACATTTTCATATAAACAAAAACTGGAGAATATAATGCTATCAGCCTGCTCTATAAGAAATGCCAAAGAAAATACTTCAGACTTCTGAGAAGGAACACCATACTTTAAATCAGTACACAAAAAGGATTGAAGAGCAGCAGAAACGGCAATTATGTGGGAAAGCAGAGAAGACTGTGTGACATAAAACAGCCTAAGGGTTCTGGGTGGCAGTGCATTTGAAATAAGACTGGCGCTAGTACTGAAAACTGCTGGCGGTGGGTGACGGCACATAGAGATTTATCATATAAAAGTAGCAACAGAATATAGGTGTTTAAATGTTCTCATAATAAAAAGGGGGGGGGGAATGAGAGTGGGAATCTTGCCATTGCACCCAAAGAAGGTGCCGTCCCTAATGGCCAACAGGAGCCGCCCCACCTCCTACCCACCTTTCAGCACTCCCTGCCTCACTGTCCGCGCCAGCCCAGCCCAGCCACCCAGCACCAGCACTACCAATTTTATCAGCAGAAACTAAGTAGCTTAGGCCCTAAGGCCCTTCTGTTTGTGTCTACTCAAATCTAGCACTGGAAAAGCTACTTTACTTATTTATAGAGAAACATGTGGGCTTTTGTTTTATTTCAGAGGGAAGAATTCAGATAAACTTATCAATGACAAAGAAAATTATGTGCCCAATAAAGTACCCACTTAACATTCACAAACACATCTCATGTATTAGAGAATTCTACCTTATCTTTAAAATTTAACATTTAAATGTAGAATGCAGGAAACCTGCTATAGGACAGGCTGCCTAAAATCAAAAGATTCACTACATGGTGGGAAATGGAAAACAGCTAGCCTTTTCAAGGTAAAGAAATCACAGTTTACATAGGTACCAGAAAGTGAACATTTGGTAGATTACAACAGGGTTCCTAAAATATCTGCGACCCAGAGCCACATGACAGCCAATGCCTAAGGCACCATTTTCTCAGCTGCTTCTAAGCCTTACCCAATTCCCATTTCAACAGCAAGAGACAGGCTTATTTTCTAGATAAGGGAGTACAGCAATAGCCAACAGGTATGCTTTTTCACTTCTACAAAGCTCTTTAGAACCACTCCTGATGCTGCCAGATAATCCAGAGTCCTCGTCCTTTTGGCCTCTTTCCACAGAAAACACTCTCCCTGACTCAATCATCCTACAGACATCCCCTTCAGCTAAGTTAAAGGGAAACATTGTCATGATTAAAACCTCTCCCTAGTATTCAGTGGCACAAGGAGATACCTAAGATGAACAGAGGCTCCATTTCTCAGTGGATGTATTACAAAGTAACCATTCTGATTCCTACAAATACTCTTCCACTTTGAGATAAGTAGAAAATCTGTACCAAATGTGATCTACAGGTGGATCCTTCAATACAATCTAGATTAATTTGAATAATTAACAAGGTTTGTGTGATTTTGATATTTTCTTCCCATTGAAAATTAGCTTAATGCTGTACAACAGCAAAACTCAGACACCTTAGTTTCCTTCATGCTTCGGTTAAAATCCTACAGGACTGCAGGGCTGTCCTGCTTGCTGCAGGGTGCTGGCAAGGGAGAAGGGGACTGCTGCTTGTTATAGTCAAACACTGGCTTTGATAACAAAGTGATGTTAAAATAGGCTTCAACATGGAGCTTCTTACCAATAATCATTGCAGTGAATAGGTCTCTATATAAGAAATTAAACAGGAAAGGTTCATACCAGGCCTCAACTCCCACAATCGCAGTCACTATGTAGACAAAAGAAACAGTCTGGAAGGAAAATGCAGACAAAAGCAGACAAAGGCATTAACAGCTGGAAAGACCAGGGAGTCCACAATGCTTTACGCAGCATTAAGTCTAGTCAAACAGTTTTAGTAAAAGCAAGAAGTATGCTTAAATTCAATATTGTGGCAAGTCTTCTTGCCTTTAAAAAAATTTTTTTTCAGCCAACAATGCCATAAAATAACTAACTTCTAGACAATGAAAGCAACTGGCCATCATTTAGAACACTTTAAGGCACCTCCTAAGTGGGGTGAGTCAGACATAAGATGACCCAATTTGCCCACCCAATCACTTTCCTCATCAAAAACGTTCCAACTTCTGATTCGTTACTGGGGCCTTAGGTGCAAATGGGCAAAATGGCAACACAAAAAGCGGTTTTCAAAGGCAGGGAGAGTTAACAGCAAGCCTATTAAGTAGAGAAAACAAATCTCACCACTCACTGAAAAGTTGGGGACAAGGACAAAAAGCCAACAATTATAGGCATATCTCTTTTACAAAATCAACAGTTAAAATGAAAATTTATTAACACTAAGAAACCGTTCATTTTTTGGTGTAATAATGGCATTGTGTTTATGCTTTTTAAAAAGAGCTCCTACCATTAAGAGATATATAGTAAAATATTTATCACATATAATATTTATAAAATAACTGGGCAGGGAGGGAGAGGGGAGAAAGGGTATGCATGAAACTAGACTGGCCATGTGTTGGCAACTGTTGAAGCTAAGCGTCAGGTACATAAGGGTTCACTATACTATCCTCTCTACTTTTGTGTATGCTTAGAATTTTCCATAACTAAGTAAAAATAATACTTCAATATGACATAATTTTTTTAAAGCACACATCAGTTCTAATCAAAAAAAATAAGGGCAACAGAGAAAAAATGACAAAAACCTCCCCCCAAATTCATGCAATATTGACAGTTTAAGTTAAAACACATACTTACCACCTGGCTAATGTCATATCCCCATGGCAGGAAGAGAACCCCTGTGTTATACTTTTCCCAGTGGGACAGGATAAAAGAGAACAAAACCACCCACAGCAGCAGATAAAGAACGAAAACACTGACACCAGATGATCCTCGTCCAAAGATGGAATACACAGTCACAACAAAGTAAACACATGACCAACTGTCCAGGCCATGGTCAAAAAGTTCCCCTAAGGGGGTGCTGGAGTTGGTTCTGCGGGCTTGCTTTCCATCCACACCGTCTGCAATGAAAACACAGTACCACAGGAAAGAGTCAAATTGGCACCATAGGCAGAAAGGCTTCCTTAATAAACCGGAAAAAACAAACCAAAACAAATTGGCGTATCACAGGAATGTTAGTTAACTAAAGTACAGCTATCAGCCAGTACTATAAAAATCTAACCTTTAATTTCTACAACTCAAATATTTCGGAAATAAAATCGGTAATTTCTCTAAATTTAATCTAAAAAAGTTAAAATGTTACATCACACTGAATGGTGTCAATTTTAGATCTAAGAAAGCAGCATTCTAGTTGGACTCCGAATTTCTCCGAATTGGCCTAACAACTGAATCATTCTACAGCCACAAATTCTCAAGCCTCCAGAGAACATTCAGTTTATCTACCGAATGTTCATTATTCATTATTATATAATGAATATAATAATATAATGAATATATAATATTCATTGTATTTTATCGAACCACTCCTTGCTTTAAGGCCCAAAACCACTCTGCACTTCAGCTCTAACGCCCATTTCACCTTCTTTGATACTGCGGCTCTACCACTTCCAATTTTCAGTGCTTCCAGAAAACCTTCTGTACATAGTAAACAAGTTTCAGTAAACATAAGAATTTGTTGAATCCATACAATGCACTTTTCTTGATTTTGTAAAGATTACAAGAATCTTAGAATAAACTAATTTTGTGCCCTCGGAGTGCTTACAACTGATAAAGGAGGAAAAACATGGTAACTAAAGATAGCGCATCACAAGCCGTAGAAGAGTACAGAAAAGGGACAGGTTCTCTTCAGCCTAAGATCATCTAGAATGGCTTTGGAGACAAGATGAAATCTGAGTGGGGACATAAAGCATGAGTTGGATTTCAGTAGAGGAGAGATAAAGGAGTATGCCGTTTCAAGAGGAGGGAGTGCTATCAGCAAAAACACCAAGATGGAAAAGCACGTGCCTGTTCGGACAAAGCCAGGTAGTTTAGTTGGACGAGAAACCAGCACGTGCAGACGGCAGTATAAAGAGGGTAGAAGGAAGGTTTGCATCAATATAAAAGTTTCAGAGAGTATGAGGAGCTACTAAAAGTATGTGAGGAGGGGAGCGACGAGACCGAAATCAATGAAGTGGCTCGGGAAGATTCCCCTGATGTCAGTGTGAATGACGAGCTGGAAGGGGAACACGAATTAGTAAGCCAACACTGAGATGGAACTCGGGATGAATGAAAAGCTGGACCAGGTGAGATAGTAAGTAAATAAAAACAGAAGATGAGAGGCAAGGCCGAAGTACAAGGAGACCATCTCCGAAGTTTCCAGTCTGAGTAGCACCACAGTGGCAGTGTTGATAGAAACGAGGAAGTCAGGAGAAGGCGCAAGAATGACAGAAAAGATGCTGAGTACAATTTCAGGGGCTGAAGCTGAAGTGTTAGCAGGATATCCAAATGGTAACATCAAGCAATTCGACCCAAGGGTACCTACTGGTAACTAAGAAGATAAATAATAGCCAGCTATAAACAAAGGAGTCATCTCAATAGAATCGGGATTACCAAAGGAATTAGGAGAAAGAAAAAGTTAAGGATAAAGGATAGTGGAACACCTTCATTTAGAGGCAGAAACAGAGGAACCTGGGGGAAGGAAATGAAGGCAGAAGTAGAAGGCACAGGGAGAAGGAGGGGCAGAGGAAGACAAAGGGGGAGAGATGGGGAGGAAAAGAGAGAATGGTAAAAATTAAAAAGGAAAGTCTAGATTATAAAAATTTCTCCCCAAAAGAAACAATTTTGTTAAGTAAGCGCATTAGAATTAGGCAGACTTAAAGAAATTAGAAATTCCTTGCAATTACTGTATTTCTTTCTCATCACAGTATTATCTTGCCTACCATAGTATTACCCTGGTGCCTAGCTCAGTTTGTGACAGAGAGGCCTTTCAAAAATATTGGTCAAGGGCCAATCATGTAATCCATGAATTACATATTAAGTTTTGTACATCTTTTCACCGAACCCACTCCAGCTCAAGTCCGAGGTCTAGATATGCGTCAGAGTGGTGGTGTTTTTTTTTTGTTTGTTTGTTTTTTAAGAAAGGTCATTCAGGGAATATGCTATATTTTATTAAAAACCACAGTGAGCCCTGCCTGGTGTAGCTCAGTGGATTGAGTGCAGGCTGCAAACCAGGCATCGCAGGTTCGATTCCCAGTCAGGGCACATGCCTAGGTTGCAGGCCATGTCCCCCAGCAACCGCACATTGATGTTTCTCTCTCTCTCTTTCTCCCTCCCTTCCCTCTCTAAAAATAAATACAGAAAATCTTAAAAAAAAAAAAAAAAACCCTGCAGTGAGACCTAGAACAGCGCCCTATGGTTAAACACATGAATAATTTCTGCGGCAAAGTGTAAGCATAGTCACACTAGTGTAAAGGCTGTAAATTGCCTCATGGTAGTTCAAGATGGGTTCTGCAACAAACAGTTCCTGTTAGGTCTGGATTTTTGCCAGACCTGTGGACCTGAAACAGGTAGATCACACGGTACATCACAAGGCTCTTATGAAATGCTAAAAGTTAAAAGGCAGAGCCCACAGGCTACCCTAACCTTTCCCCTACTCCTCCTACTCCTTGGCAACCAAATAGTTTAAAAACCTTCTCATCTTTAATAACAAATGCACAAAAGACTCCACCTAAATATGTAACTAAGCTTCTTCTCTAATTCTTCTCGACTTCATCGTGGTTCTGGTCATCCGCCACGTCGGCATTTATTCATGTACCAGATCATACTGGTTTTTATGAGTGTAAGTCATTTTTATCTGAAGAGATCTAAGCAACTCGAACTCAGAGTCTGCTAGCTCACATGCATTTAAAAACTACATCCTGAGTCCCTATGTTCTAAACGCTGGGTACAGCAGTGACTGAAACAAAGTACCACCCTCGAGAAACTTACATTTTAAAGCAGACGGACAACAAACAGGTAGGCAAGTAAATGAATGTGATTTTACGTGCTACCAGAAAAATAAAGAAGGAAAGGATGCGAAGAGAATGCAGGACAGGTAATTCGAAGAATGCAATGAACAGCACTCTTGGCAGAACACACAGCCTGGCCTAGTACAGCAGACTTCCCTGACCACTCCCTCCGCCAGGGAAGAACTGATCTCCTTATTTGTTCTCCCACCACGCTCTATAAAGTATCTCAGTGTTCTGCAATTATTTGGTTGTCAGTATCGCTTCCAAAACTTAAAGCAAAAATAATGTCTTATTCCATAAGCTGGCAAATATTTTTTGTAAAATATTTACAAACGAGGCAGATAGTAAATAGCTTAGACATTCTGGGCCATACGATCTCTGGTGGCAGCTACTCAACTCCGTCTTTGTTTCATGACAGCAGCCATAGGCAGTATGTAAAGGAATGAGCATAGCTGTGTTCCAACAAAAATCCCCTTACAAAAATAGACAACACGCCAGTTTGACCTACCCATGCTAGTTTGCCAACTCCAATCTTACCCTTTAAGTCCCTGCCAATGAGTGACAATGTTTTTATAGAGAAGCTCAAACACATATTTATCAAATTGAACAGAATTTAATAATGCCTAGTTAAAATGAATGAAGCACAGAAGAAAATGCTTAATTTAGTGCATGGCTATCCTTGCTGACAGATTCACCAGCCACTGACTAGAGTGCGTATTTGCCCATTTCTTACCTAAAGTGTAGGCTACGAAGTTGAGGATGCCCACTACAATCCAGACCCAGTCAGGCACATGCTTGTGGCCTGGTGCTGTAAAGGAAAGCAACTCTGAGTTTAATACAGTCTAAGTACAATCAGCATATCCTGCCAGGGGAAAAAGTTTCCATTTACTAAATAGAAGTTACAGTACTTTACAATACATTTCATTTTATTATTTTCTTATCCTCACCCGAGGACATTTTTTCATTGCTTTTCAGAATGAGAAGGGAGAGAGAGAAACATGGATGAGAGAGAGAAGCACCTATTAGCTGCCTCCCGTACATGCCCAGACAAGGGATTGAACCCACACAACCTAGGAATGTGCCCCAACCAGAAATCAAACCCACAGCCTTTTGGTTATGGGACAATGCTCCAACCAACTAAGCCACGCCAGGAAGGGCACTTTGCAATGTATTTTAAATGCAGAACCAGGTAAATAGTAAAATATATCAGTAAACTCTGAAAAACAAAAAAACAAGGTAACTGTCCAACCCCTCATAAACAATAGACATTTATTTTGAACTTTAATCATACTTCAAGACTGATTAACTCATCTTTACTTAAAAATTACTTATGTAGAATAAAAAACAATGTTTTTGGAGTTTGAGAAAATGCTTGTGTTTAATCTGATTCTCATTATTTATAGTTATACCACAAACATGTACTAAGGCTTCAACCTACACGCTCTTACTACATTAATTAACTAAATAAAAGACCTTCAGATTTAGGTACAAATTACCTCAACTGCATGATTCTGGCATCAGATTCATAATGAAATGTTTGGACCTGACTTCTTCCCAAGACAGAACAACTAAGAATCAGAAGGCCTGTCTCTGGATGGGTAGCTCATTTGGTTACAGCATCATCCCACATGCCAAGGTTGCAGGTTCAATCCTCAGTCAGTGCACATACAAGAATCAACCAATAAATGCATAAATAAGTGGAACAACAAAAATCAATGTTTCTCTCTCTCCCCACTACCCCCCAACAGCCCTTCCCCTCTTTAAAAAATCAATTTAAAAAAAAGGATCAGAAGGCCTGGGTTCTAGTCCTGGCTCTAAAATCAATGAGCACTGTGATCTGAATATGTCATTTAACCTCTCCTGTTTTCCATTTCCCAAATATACTGGGACTAGACAGTTGATTTGGTCCTTCAAGTTCTATGATTTGAGAAAATATATATTATATTTACATACTTTTAGTTCTTTTAATAACTAAGTAAATATTCTTAGAGAAAATAATATTTCTAGTTAGAAAGTAAACTTTTGAGGCTGTCCTGAGGATTAAAATACAAAATTTTAAAAATGCATTATCAAAACCACGCTTAATGAAATTTTTCCTTATTATTCATGGTATTTTATGATTGTCAATGTACAGAAGCTGTGACTAAAAGTTTCAGTTGATAATATTAGCTATGTATATTTAGAATTTCTATAATAGCAAAACTCCTAAGTGTTTAAAACTCCAATTTTTCCTACAAAAACAATGTTTTCAGTGATTGTTAATTATTCCAAGTTAGTCCACAAAAGTCTGCTGAATCCAGAACAGATGAATTATAATACTAAAACTCCTGACTACATCACTTATAAATATTCTTATTAGAAAATACAGTCTCTAACTAGAATGCCAAAAATACTCATCTACCTCCATCTTTCTAGTCCTCCAAACCCCATCAACCAGATGAAAAGGTAAAAATAAACCTTGTCTCCCACTACCCACCCCCATCCTAAACACACTCCACACTCCCTCCTATTGCCTAGGGCAGCGGTGGGGTGTGGCAGGTCCTCAAGGCAGAAATCAGTGTGAAAGAAGACGCTGAGTCCCACGTGGGGACAGGCTGAAAGTAGCCTTCCCCAAAGTGATTTTTTCCAGTCTTCCTCGGTGAGGACCCAGACTCTGCCAATAAATACTTCAACATCTAAGAACCTAGGAAACTGGGAATTACTAGCAGTAAGAATGCTGAGCAGAAGGAAAGAGACACTACATTCCCTTCAGAAAATGGGACTTCGCACCCATAACTAGAAAAAAGGAAAGAGTTACTTCAGGATTTGGTAGGTAGGGTGGGCTCTATCTGTACTCATTTTCAGGCAGTTTTACAGTCCTGATCCTCCATCTTATAAATACAGGTATTCTTTATTTACCAAAACCTTATGTTTCTGGACACCATATTTAAATTAATACCCAAGTTAGTTTCTAGAACTTAATAGAAATATACATACAGATTGTGAAAACATGTCTTAGCTTTTATACCCTCATTATACCCAAAACTTTTCAGAAATAAGCATCTCCATAAAACTAGAAAATAACCTTATCATTTTTCTCTATTTAGATGATTTAAATTTTACATTAAAAATCATAATCTGGGGAGGGGTGGGGGAAGGGCAGAAAGCTGTACATCAACAGCAATAAAAAGTTAAAAAATTTTTTTAAAAATTTTAAAAAGAAAAAAAGTAATAACCTTACCTGAAGCATAAAAGTCAGGGTCAAAGTATGCCATAAGCAGGAAATTGAATACAACCAGCAGAAAGCCAGAAAAGGTTATCAGATTTGGAGCCAGCCAAGTAGGAAATACCTATTTTTTTTCCAAAATAATTACAATATAGTTAAAGTAGAGAAATATCTCTGTCCACACGTACAATATGCAAATTCGTGTTATAATAAAAGCTATAATTTAAAATGTCATATACAGGAGTTATTTATAGTAAAACATAAATCATAATCTCCAGTTGATAGAAAAAAACACTATTTTATTGTTTTAAATAATTCTATAATCAACAAACTTTTACAATCATAACATTACATTTATTTTAGAAAATTTTACAAAATTATAAATTCTAGAATATAAACTAAGATCTCAAACAATGACATAAATCAAAACATAGGTGGGACCAAAAACACAGAATTTATTTATAAAAAACTGTGTATTTACTCCTACATGTTTGAACTTCAGTCACCTTCAAAGTACTCTCCATTTGATGCAATATGCCTACTGAGACTTTTTTCCACCACTCAAAACAGTTTTTGAACTCGATTTTGATGCCTTTTTAGTGCTTCTGCAGTTTTTTTGTTTCACAATGACAAAACGTTTCCTTTTGAGGACTTTTTTCATTCAGGGAAACAAAAAAAGTCACTGGGGGCGAGAACGGGCAAATAGGAAGGGTGGGACACAGGGTTTGTGCTGTTTTTTGGTCAAAAACTGCTGAACACTCAGCACGATGTGGGCAGGTGCACTTGTAAATCACCCATCGTGAAATGGGCAAATGCACTGAAAAAGTCTTCAAAAAAAATTTCACTGAAGCTCAACGCAGCCTCTCACAAACCAGCTGGTGCACTGATGCTAGTGGGGGAAGTCTACTACAAGGAGCCCGCCCTCCAGATGATAATTCCGGGGTTTTTTTTGGGGGTCCCCCTTTGTATGTGACTAAGGGAAATGAGACAGGAGGGGTAGTCTCTCAGATATCTCATTAAGCTGACCATTACATCTCTAACACTCCACAAAACAGTTTAAAATATTTAAAACTTTCTAAAACATAAGTGCATGCCTATTAATCACCTTACCTTTACTACAGTGTTCCAAAACGGGTGCATGACATACAGAGAGAGTGGATTGGAATCCACAGCACTGTACTGTTAAGAAATAAAAGAAGATACTCAGAGTTAATCCTTACATACTAGCAAACAGAACAATTTCTTAACTGAAAATAATAGCACAAAAGTAACTTGGGGGATATGTCTATTTACATGATGTCATCATCTCAATAATGAAAATGGAGGAGCAATATAAATGAGGCAAAAACTGTCAAGCATGTCCAGATATATTTTTACTCAATTAACCTTTATATTATCATGTTTCAGTAGAAAAATCTATAGGATCAGTAAAATGTACGCTATGTGCATTCAAACATAACCACACAACTTCTCAACCTTCTTCACCCCTCTCAACTTACAGGAATCTAGTTGTTTTACCACTCGATACCATTACTACTGCACTTACTAGTTGTGTGACCTTGAACAAGTTATTTAACCCGTCTGCTTCATTTCTTCACCTATAAGATGAGGATGATAGCCTTTACCTCAAAGGGTTGACGTAAGGATTAGATAAGTTAATATAATAATACACGTGAGGCACTTAGAATCGTACCTGGCCCACAGTAAGTGTTATATAAGTATTAGATATTATTATTATTATTATTATTAAATGTGTTTGAGCATCAAAAGAATAATGACAGACTGCATAAATAAGCAAAGGAAGATAATAACAGGTTTCTGGTTATTTTCCAGAATTCTCTTGTAGCCAAGTTTATTCCCCAATTATTGAGTTACTTAGTAAAAAATTCAAAGGAAATTTTAACAATCTCTGTATATAAATATGTAAAACTTCAAGAGTGATGTTTACAACTTATTCATCAGACACACACACACTAGAGTACTCCACTAGGTATGGGAAGGGACAATTCCCATCCTTAAGAAGTGGGAATATTACCTAATTCGTTCAGTCAACATTCAAGCAACATCACACTAGCCAAATGTTTGAAAAAAAAGTTTGTGTTTTGTACTTATGCTTGGTATGCATATAAAGAAAATAGTAAGCATTTGAGTATCTAATTTTTTAATCATAAAGATCAAAATTACTTCCTGAATGTTTTATGAATATGCAGGAAATATTTTCTCATGGGTGCTTCAAGACTTAAAAGTAGGATGGAACAACCCTGGCTGGTGTCTCTCAAAGGGCTGAGTGCCGACCTGAGAAATGAAAGGTCATCAGTTCAATTCCCAGTCAGGGCACATGCTTGGGTTGCAGGCCAGGTACCCAGTAGAGAGCATGTGAAAGGCAACCACACACTGATGTTTCTTTCCTCCCTCCCTTCCTTTGTCTCTAAAAATAAGCAAACAAATCTTTTAAAAAAAGAAAAGAAAATAGGAATGGAGAACACAGTTTGCCTCTGCTGGCCAGAGCTAGAAGCTATGGAGTTGCATCCAGACTCTCAGCAAAAGCCTACTTAAATGAGTATTACACTGTTCCTATCAAAATCAACTTCTACTTCATGGTTCTCTATTATCTACAAGCTTTCCACATAACAGATTCCACTACATCTGAACTTCTGCAGAATGAAGGAGTTCTCAACTGACACAATGTCTGAATTTAAGTCTTCAGATCTGAGGACACAGAACCAGTATGAACCCCTAAGGGCTGCCGATGACAAGGAGGGAAGGCCCTGGTCTCCTCCACTTCACAGAAGTCTGCACCCCGACCCACAGGATGTAGCCAACAGGTCAGATAAACTGGAAAACCACACATTTCAAGTCCACCACCTACTGCAAAGTATAAGAGTTGTAATGAGCCCAAATCAGAACAATAGCTAATCACAAAATAGCTAATATGATACACAAAATACAATGCTCTTAATTCAAATGTTTGCTGAATAAGCCTCATTCAACAGCTTTCCATAATTTGAATTAGATCTAAAAGAAGGTCCTTAACTGATGGTATTTTGATTTGAAAAGCTCTTTTTAAATTCTGAAATTTTAACTCTAAATCTCTATTTCAGGGGACCAGTAGAATTATGAAAAGAATATTGTGAACTAAATACAAGGCTAGTTTGTCAAAATGACTCTTTTACATTTAGTAATAAGCTGATGAACTCAAGTACAGTGAGAAAGATTAAGATGAGATTACAAAAGACAGCAAGCAACACACCCAAAGACCACTGTGTTTTAGCCTCATGCACCTGAGTGCTTTTTAAGGTCACTTGTCACTTTGTATAAACAAAGAAACTTGAAACCATCGTGGGAATCAATAGTAGGAAAGAAGAATGATTTGAACCTTCCATATGGGTGAAAAAACAAGTAAAATATAAGCTTTTAAAGGTGTTAAGCTAGATTTAGGTTATTTGGCAAGGCTGGCTAAATATATGTTTAGTCTCCATTGAAATGATGATTTGACGCACACCGGATCACCTAACCGAGAGGATACTCCGCTGAGAAGCTCTACTCTGCCTTGCCCGACCCTACAATCTGCCGGGTCAGGCCAGCTGGTGCCTTGGAGAGATGCTTGAGGACCACAGCCTGAGTCTGAGAGAATCGTTCCAGTGCAAAAATCTCAGAACCTTATGAAGTTAAGCAGACAAGGGTCTAATTTTTCATCCAAACAACATTCCTTCCAATATTTGAAGACAGCTTTCCCTGTCACACCTCACACATGTCTTCACCTGGAACATCCCATGGTCCTTTTGCTCCTCCCCTTTTGCCATGGTTTCCACCTCCTTCATCACGTAGGTCTAGCTCCCTAGACCAGAGGTTCAAAAGCATTCTCTGTCAAGGCCAGATCATAAATACTTTAGGTCTTTGTAACAAACACCCAACACTGCCAATGAAGCAGAAAAACAGTCACAGAAAATATGTAAACAAATGAGCATGGCTGTGTTCAAATAAAACTTTATTCACAAAACAGGCAGCCTGTGGGCCAGGCAACCCAATTTGCTGTTAAACCAACACACACAAAGGTGTGATCTGGGGCAAAAGGAGCGTTTCCAGTGGTATACTGAATAGAACAAGAACATGACTACATGCCCTTCCTTCTCAAAAACTTATTTCTCTAACTAATGCTGAACATATTAATATCCTACAGCAACACAGTCATCCTGCAGACTTACACACAACTTCAGCCACCTGAATCCCTCAGGCCCTTCTCACACGGACTACTAAGCCACCTTCCTCTGTGCTAATTCGAGGTTGACTATCGGAACCTAAGTGCAAGGCTCTGCACTTCCCACTTTAAATTTCATCTTGATAGACTCGTCTTTCTATCCATCCCCTCCAAATCTCTCCAGAGTCAAACTCAGTTACCCAAGGTAATAGTGACACCTCCCAAAACTCTCAGCATGTAAATTTGTCACGGTGATGAAGCCTTCGCTGAAGTCTCTGTAAAAATGCTAATCAAGGCAGAACTTCTAAACATCTGCCTCAAGGTTGCTATTCCTACATTTAACCATTTTCATTTGGGTATACAGTTCTGTACTGTCATCTCCATCTATCCGCTCACAAGAAAAGATATTCATAAAGTCTTAGCAAAATCCAGAATTACCTTCAATAGCATTTTGTCAAATAGTAGTTAAGTTTCAAAACTTTTTTTTACTTCAGTGCAAAGAAATGAAGCAGAGTCCACAACTGACTGTGATTCTGCCGGGCATTGCACTAGCCCACTGCGAAGAGAATGGTGGACAAGACCAAACTGCGTCCTGTGTTCACCGAGTCTACAGACTAGTGTGAAACAGATGGTAAGCAAGAAACAACTAATAATCGTAAGTTGTGATGAAACTGTGAAGGAAATAAAGAGGGTGCTGTGCATGAAGATAATGAACCAGGAAGTGTGCCCAACCAGAGTGGTCAGAGAAAGCTTCTTTAAGGAGAGGAGCATGAAGCTGAGTCCTAAAAGATGAGGAGACAGTCAGGTAAGGAATGTATGAGACAAAATAGTGAGTCAAAGAAACAAGACTCTAATCAGGACATTCTGGTATAGATTCCCTTTATATGAAGTTCAAAAACAGACAAAATTAATTTACAGCAAAAGAAATCATAAGAGTAGTTTGGTGACAGGGGCTGAATGGGGGCCTTCTGAAATTCTAGCAGTAATTCTGTATCTTGACCTGGGTGGTGGTTACATGGATATACACATGTGTAAAAGTTCATTAAATTATACATTCAAGACCTGTGGTTTTATATATAATGTATACCCAAAAAGCAAAAGAAAATAAAAAATATATAAAAGTAGGTTTACAATTGTTTATATGGAAAATAACACAATAAGCCGTAGCTGGTGTGGCTCAGTGGATTCAGTGCCAGCCTCCGAACCAAGGGGTGGCCAGTTCAATTCCCAGTGTAAGGCACATGCCTGGGTTGCAGGGCAGGTCCCCGGTGGGGGATGCATGAGAGGCAACCACACACTGATGTTTCTCTCCCTTTCTCCCACTCTTCCCCTCTCTCTAAAAAATAAATAAAAATCTTTAAGAAAAAAGAAAATAACACAGTAACAAACAATAATATAATAACAAACTATTTCACATACAACTGTAAACCTACTTTTGCCCCTGTAGGGCAGTTGGGGGGAGGGCTAGGGAGTCCCAACACACCTTCCAGGCAGAGAGAACAAAATGTGCAAAGAGCACGAAGCTAGAAACACTTGAAATACTGTTGGAAGACCAACGAATGTAGCTACAGCTTAGCACAGAAGGAAGAGTAGTTTGAGATGAGACTGGAGACCAAGGCGGACACCACCCAGCAGGACCATGGTGGGCTGAAGTTTATCTAAGCCCATGCATGGCCTTATTTATATTTTTAAAGGGTCACACTGATTCCAGTGTAGAAAATGGACTGGAAGGGGGAAAAAGGGAAAATGAAACCAGTTAAGACTATTAAGGTACACCAAGCAAGAGAATTACGGGTAACATTAGGAACGGCACAATAACTTCTAAATTACTTCTGAAATACCTTGTGAAATGCCCATTTTTGAAAAGGACATTAGAAATGTGAGTCTCCTCTTAATTTAAGAAGGAAATTGGCTCTAATGAAATAAAAACTATGGAACCACCTCCTTGAACCTAAAAGTATTTCCTTTATACAGGTGCTATATTTTAAGTCCCTTCTGTGTACTGATAAGTTACTGATATGAACTGACTCACCCTTGAACTAGATACAGAGATCTGGGTAACTTATTAATTAGACTGAGGCTACTGTCCCAAGTAAGTTGAGCATGAGTCCCATGCTCAACTGTGTATAGTTTGCAGATTTCTCTTGCTTTGTCTGCCTTCTAATTAATATGAAAATAGGACTCTTACTCTCAAATTATTTTTAAGACAAGACCTGTCTTTAGGCATCTGAAACAAACTTTATACTTGTGAAACATGTTTTAATTAACTGTGGAAATCTATAAAAGTTGGCTTGAATATAATATTATATTTCATCAACTGTACATACTGAGATGTAAGCAAACCCAAAATGACATTTCTGATTTTTAAAAATAATTCACAAAACTCTTATGTGCAAAAGCATCCGTGTTTTTAGGAGTAAAAAGCAAAACAGCCACAAAGAACTGTCTTAAGTTCACAAGGAGGTTCATACAACTTTCCAGATATCTCTAAAATGAAATAAACACATTATCAGCCTCTCTTAAGAACTCAGGAGAGAGAAAAGAAATGTCAACTCTCTCTCGCTCTTTGCTGCCCCTGCACAGTAAAGCTCAGTGTCTGGTAAGGCACTGGGAAGGTATGGAGGTCAGTTCCTTTCTGAAAGGTCTCATGACTCAAACATGTTTAGGTTTTAAGTTTTTACAGGGGCAGACACTCCCGCGGCCAACACGTGCCCTACCACTCCTGGAGCAGAGCTCTTCAGCAATGGCATTCCAACCCTCCGGGCTAGTCACTGAAGCCCGGAACATAAAACCAGGGCTCCCACTTGTTGCTCACTCAGCACTTACCAAGAGCTGCCTCCCACGCACCAACATGGGGCTCACTGAGCGCTGAGATATAAGGGCAGGTGGGAGAACGGAGAAAGCTTCCCAGCCTGACCCCTTCTGCTTCCACCACGCGGTAGTAGACTGAGCTCAATAAACACACCTGAGCGTTTGCACACACGAATGAACAGATGCATGAGTTACTTTGTATGTTGACTTAAGGAGCAGTAATACAGAATTAACCTATCAGTGCCAAGAAGTGTCACTCCCTTCACCAAATCTATTTTCCCCCAGAAACTGGACCAACTTTTAACTTCGTAAAGGGAAGCTCCTCTTCCTCTTCCCCTGCTAATAATACCACTTACATTCGTATTGTGTTGTATATTTAGTTTCCAAAGGAAAATTATTTGTATATCTGTCTCTTATTTGATATTTTAAGATAGTTAACGTAAATTATTCCTATTTTGCAGATGAAGAGATATAAAGATCGGAGAGTAACACAGCTAATCAACAGGAAGATCTAACTGTAGGTCCTTTCTGAGTCGTCTCAGAACATTTCTGGGAGACTGATTGCTTTGTTTTAAACCAGACTCCCCTGTGCTGGTTCAGTATCAGTTCAATCATGGGCTACCTAGGTCCCCTGTACTGAAATCATTATTCCCATAGCATCCCCCAATACACACTTTTCTGTTTTTCAATTTGTGACAGATACATGCTAAGGTCAATTTCTAATAAGTCAAGCTTTATCAATCCCTTCCCCTTAATGGTTCATTCCACTGCTTGAGGTTGGAACCTGCGACTTGCTTCTAACAGACAGAGTGTAGCAAAGATGGTGGATGTCACGGTGTTGATTGGATACATTATATGGCGAAGGTGAAGAGACGCCACCTTCACGGTACATTCCGTACGTAAGACTCCATCTTAGCAGCTTAGACAAGAGTCCACAGCTGACCTTGAAGAGCCAACAGCAATGATGTGAGCGGCCTATGGTGAGGGTCATGTGGCCAGGGAAAGAGGGCAACCCTAGAAGCCAGGAGCCTCAGGCCTACAATTGGAAGAACTGAACCTGGCTGAGGAACCCCGAGTTCCGGATGAGAACACAGCCCTGCGGACACTTCACTGCGGCCAAGGTGAGACCACAATCAGAGGGGCCGCCTACCACAGCCCAGGCTCCTGGCCCACAGAGGCTGTGAGACTATCGGTGTGTGTTGTTTTATGCCCCCCAGTCTGTGGTAAGTTGTTCCCCAGCAACAGAAAACTAATGCACAATTCTGAAAGCACTACATCGTTCTCTCTTCTGATAAAAGAGACCCTGAGGTTCCTAGCCACAAAAATCAAGACTACCTGATGTTTGAAAGCTAACTTACGAACATCCGAATAATACTTTCTTATTCCTTTACATTCATTTCTGGGTGTTACTAACTGCTCTTCTGACTGCAATACAAACAAGGACTTCTTTCACGAGGTGTTTCTCAAAATGTAGTCGCCAAACTGAACCAAATTCTTGGGCCCTACTCCTTATGTACAGAAGCAGACACTGTGGGTGTGGGGCCCAGCAATTTGTCTTTTACCAAATCCTCCAGGTGATTCTGATGCACTCTCAAGTTTCAGGACCACCGCTCTGGTGAAAACAACATCAAAGACTCTCCTGCCACGCCTCAGTGGGAGAAGCCATAGCGTCAGTTCGGTGGTCATCACCCGTATACCTCCTCACAATGATTCAAATACTGCATTTCTAGTGAGAGAAGTATAATGAAATTCAGCAAGTACTCACTAATGCTTACTAAATGCAAGGCATTATGCTAGGAACAATCTACTATGATATAAAAACACCAAATCTACACTGAAAATGGAAAAAAAAAGTTATATTAACCTTCGTACAGAAATAAAAACTTCCTTTTTTTTTATTCTTGTTTATTCTATTACAGTTGTCCCAATTTCCGCCCCTTTGCCCTCCTCCGTCCCACCCACCCCCGCTCCCACAGTATATCCCCACCCTGTTGTCCATGTCCATGGATCATTCATGCATGTTCTTTGACTACTCCCTTCCCCTTCTTCCCACCATCCTCTCCCCTTTCCTCTGGCAGCTAATGGTCTGCTCCCTGGTCCGTGTCTCCGGTTCCGTTTTGCTCATTAGTTTATTTTGTTCATTAGATTCCTCCTATAAGTGAGATCATACAGTATTCGTTTTTTACCACCTGGCTTATTTCACTTAGCATATTAGTCTCCAGTTCCATCCATGCCGTCACAAAGTGCAGGAATTCCTTCCTCTTTCCTTCTGCTGCGTAGTATTCCATTGTGCAAATCAAACGTGACTTTTAAGAACCACACCCACAGAGAACATGTCTCAGTAGCCATGTCACCAGATGTCACTTCATGTCACCAAATATCGTCACTTATATCCCCTGAGAAGTCAGAGAGGACGGTGGTGAGAGGGAACTGGAGAAGAGCTGGAACAATGAGACAGGAACACGTGAGTCATGAGGACAAACAGGTCTGCTGGCTAGACTTCATTTACAATAAGCTCTAACAAGAGATGAGAAGAGAGGACAAGAGCAGTAACAGTTCAGTGAAGAAACCTGAAATCCTTGCTGAGGAATCTGGATACTAAACTTATGACAAACACGTGGAAGGTTACACAGGAGAGTGAAATTAAAAAAAAACGTACTCTGCCTGTTGTACTGTCATACATGATTAAATATGTACTTTCTGCTGGTGTTACTCCCTGGGAGGGTGCCTGTACTGTACGCTATGTTCACAAGCAGGGAAGCATGAATGTCAGGTGGTAGTTTTATTGAGTTAATACTATACTTAGCACTATGTGCCAGGCACTTTATAAATATTAACTCTTTCAATTCCGATAATGACCCTATGAGATGGTACTACCCGAATTTACGGATGAGGAAGCCTGGCGCGGAGAGACTGTTACCTGCTCAAGATCACAGAGCTAGTAGTATCTGGGTTCTTTTTAACTTCGGTCCCAAAGCTAATTATTTAATCAAAAGCCTTTTATCTCAATCACAGCTAAGAGCAAATGAGATGTTCACAACACTTGACTAAATATAAGGCTAGTACATAAAAGCCCACTTGTCCCCACTAATTTACAACCGGGGGAAGAGAAATTAAGCCAATTCTGTTTTTGTCAGTGCACATTTCCCCATCCACAAACATCAGACACAAATTCAATTAAGCATGACATCGAAGGCCTTTATTCTAATGTTTATATATCTTGCACAAACACCCAGTAACTACAAGGCAGAATTTGTATTTAATTCTTAGATTTGAGAGGCAATATAACACAAAGTCTGCAGACCCAGGACCCAAATCTCAGCTGTGGGAACCTTGAGCACTTACTTAAACTCTGTGTCTCAGTGAAATGGGGAAAATAACAGCACCTTTACTTCATGAGGCACTTGTGGACATTAAATGAGGTAACAGATGTAAAGCCTGGCATATAGGAAATGCCATATAAATGCTTGCTATCATTGTCATCACCCAGTACTTACCAGGATACTGCTCTCACCACTGCAACTTTGCCTCCCTGAGCTCACTCAGCTCGGCCTGGTCCCTCTCAGACCCACCACTTCCTCGTACCTCCACCTTCCCGTGGTCATCCTGGTCTCTGTGCCTTCGTTCACAGCCCTTCTGATTGAAACATCTTTCCCCAAACCCCACTATGTACTGGACAAATTCTTATTCAGCAAAGAAGTTCTTAATATTTAAGCGTTTACAGCGGTTAGAAAAACAAGTCATCATCAGTGAACCGATATTTTGGAAAGAGTAAAAGAACCAATTCAAGATGCTTCCTCCAAAGAGCACCTAAAAATGTAGTGACCTTCTCCCTGCCATTTAATCTCTCTCCGTCTCTCTCTGCAGAGGTTTCCCATCCATCCTTTTTTCACTCCTTCTGAAAGACTCCTGTCTCTGCCAACTATGAAAATACTTCTATGAGACATTTGTAAATCTCTATTTAAGACTACAAAAAGCCTTTTCAAGCCTTAGTAATGTGCTTACAGGTGAGAGAGGCCACTTCCTCAAATCTATTCAAGGAGACCAAGGCACAACTAAAGAGAAGTTACATGTGAATTAACTGTCACATATCTAAGTAAGGCCATGAGGAACATGTAGTATTAGTCAGCTTGCAACCAGGATAAGTGAAAATCAAAAGATCAAGAATTTCTTGTGTTTCTACAGCTCAGGAACAGGAGAGAAGTGTTCTGATCTTTTCAATCATTACAGATCTATTCCTCCATAGAGAGCAATTTATCCACAAGTGATATTTCCTTAGAACATGAATTTTGTTTTAGTTTTAATTCCAAGTCCACAAACCACAGCTTCAAGTGGCCCTGTCCAAGAGTACTGTTATCCAGCAGGTTGATCGGCATTTATCATTTAAATTATAATTATTGCTCCTGTAAGATAGAACTCTCCTGAGTTTGGTTACTCATGGAGATGTTAATAACACCTCCTCATTGCACTATCAATAGAACTAAATTTTTGACTCAACAATGTTAGGTGCTATTGTTACCAAGAGCACCTTTCCAGGGTTAATGCTTTACAAAACCTTTACCTCCGTGACTGCCGCCTCCAGCCAAGTCGGCCCACCAGACAGAACCTGAGTCATCCCAGACCCCTCCGCATTTTTCACCCTCGGCCCCCACAGCACCACCACTGGTCAGGCGCCATATTCTGTCAGTTTACAATCTTGAATCATGGACCACAAACTCAAGTGTCCATAAGGGTCAGGCATGTAAACTGAACAAAGGAACTGCAAGAGCCTATGAACTGGTAGAGAAATGGGAAACTAGTCAGCTTCAGGAAATTCCTGTCAAGAAGTTTAGGTCCACCCTGGCTCATGTGGCTCAGTGGACTGAGCGCCCACCTTCAAACCACAAGGTCGCTGGTTTGATTCCAAGCGGGGGAACATGCCTGGTTGTGGGCCAGGTCCCCAGAAGGTGGTGTACAAGAGGTAACTGATCAATGTATCCCTTGCACATTGCTATTTCTCTTTCTCTTTTTCCCTCCTGCCCCCCTCTCTAAAAGTAAATGAATAAAATCTTTAAAAAGAAGAAGTTCAGGGCCAATGTTGTCCAATATTCTGGCTTATCAAGAGAAATGTAAATGTGGGTCAAATTAAACATATCTACTGGGCCAAATACAGTGGGCAGGTTAACCAGCTGCGACTGTGACCTCTACCTTTAGAATCCCCAACTCCCTTTCAAGCCCCATTGCTTAGACTCAGGCCCTTCCTCATCCCTTACCTAGGTTTGTGCAGGGGGATCCTACAAGGTCTGTCTCCAGATCACCCTTACCTCCAGCACCATACATTCATAGATTTATGAATTCATAAATTCATTTTTATAAGCTGCCAGGGTAAGCTTCCTAATATTAAAATCTGATCCTCTTCTAAATTCTTAAGTAGCTCCCCAAAACCTACAGCACTGCAATATACCCAAGAACCATCTGCAGTATTGGGTTGGCCAAAAAGTTCATTTGTTTTTTTTCCCATAAGATGCTCTAGTAGCACTTAGCTGTCTTTAACTTCATTCAAAACAATTTGGTTTGAGTGTACTGTGACAGCTGTTGTTATCAGCATGCATTTAAAAAAACTTGTGTGGCCATTTTAATATTGAAGATGGAAGAAAATAAGCCACATTTTCAGCATATTATGCTTTCATTATTATGGTAAAAATGCAACTGAAACACAAAAAAAGACTTGTGCAGTGTTAGGAGAAGGTGCTGTGACTGATCGGACATGTCGAAAGTGGTTTGCAGTTTCATGCGGAGATTTCTCTCTGGACGATGCTCCACAATTGGGTAGACCAGATGAAATTGATAGCAATCAAATCGAGACATTGATTGAGAACAATCAACTTTATACCACATAGGAGACCGCTGACATACCCAAACTATCCAAATCAATAAAGTTATTGGTAAAAATAAAAAATATGTATTTTGCAGAAAAAAAACATATGAACTTTTTGGCCAACCTAATATTTGCTTAACATCCAAATAATGGCAATCTAACTAATCTGAATCTCCCAAAGTGCGCCTGGGAATCTGCTTTAAAAAGCCTTTCCCTACGGAATTCTGACGCCAATAGTCCTTGGACCGTAGAAACACTCAGCAACAGAGTAGACTCCAAAACTCCTTTCATCAAACCCTCCTCCTCTGACAGGGCCTGCCTCGCTCCCCAGTCTCCTCCTCTCCAGCCACAGCACCATTACGCTTAAACATCTAACTTATTGTGGTTCCTAGAAACAATCTCTCCCACCTCTATCCCTTTGCCCTCCATCGCTGTCCTGTTCTGTGATGCCTTTTCTTCCCCTTTCCCTTGTTTATTGGCTGAGCTCCGTGAACTTAGCTAACTTCATTTAATTCTGTATAATTATTTACCTGTCTATATGCCGCCAAACTTGGTCTCTTGAAGGTAGGAATTTTAGCCTAGCTTAATTTTTGCAGCCCCAATGCTATGCCTGACACAGAATGAGCCCTCAATAAACGCTTATTGAAGAAGCAAATTAAACTGTGTGAACCAGTAAGGGTAAAGGCCAGATTCTAGTTCTTTAACATTACCACCAAGACACAGTCTCTCTTTACAACCATAATTGTAATAATTAATTCATAATGATCATGGTTCCCATAATCTGGTTGTTATTAACAGCCAAATTAACTACCACAACAGCAGAAACAGCTCATCACATTATATTCCTGAGACCAAACAGGATACTTCACAGAACACTTCCTCTCTGATGCAGAATGATACAATTTGAAACTAGCTGCTACACTATCAGTTAAAATTATACCTTCCCTAGGTCAGATTAGGTAAATCACAATAAAAGTTTCACCCTTAGATAAGTAGAAAAACCCTTCAACTACAAGACCTGTCCAATGAAAGGGTAAGTAGAGGAGAGGAACGTAAGCAGATACACAGCTCCCTTTTACCACACTTCCAAAATGGTTTACACTCCTTCACGCTTTCAATCCTCAATAAACATGTTGAGAGCCTACTCTGTTCATGTGCTAGACCTTGGTCGTGTTGAACAAGACAGCTACAGGCCTTGCCCTCCCAGAGCTCATATCATAAAAGAGAAGGCAGACACTAGTTACTTAACTGCTTAATAAAACTTCAGTAACACAACTGAGAACACAAGTGTTAGGAGAACACGTAGCACAGAACCCATCCATGCTTCCTTCTGTACTGCAAATCAACTGACAGTTTTTTATTCCAGAAACCTAATGCCCACTCTGCGTGTGCATCCCTTTCAGCAGTTATTCTGAATAACTGCCAGGTTTCCAACTGTAGCTCTCAGATGTACCTCCGGGGAAGATAAATTAAACTACTTTAGAAGTAATTTTTCCACCAGTTGCTTTTATAGTATCAATTTTTCTCCACATCTCTTTGCTCTAATATACAGGGTTGCATCAGGGAATAAAATAAAAATCTCTTTTGAGTACTCTGAGTTTTTAGTCATTTATGGGTAGAGCCGTTTTCATTCAGTGAGCACTCATAAAGGACTTACTGTCACAGACCGCACAATGGGAACGTGTGATCTTCAGGAAGAAAAGGTCTTGAGATTCGATTCATATTCCAGTAAAACCAACCACATAGATTTTTCATTTGGACTCCACCTTTGGATTCATCCTTTTTAATATGAACACAGTACTGAGTAAAGAACCCTCCACTAGAAGAAATAAATTTGTGATCTCTCCTATTTTAATAAAGAAGCTTCATTATAACTAAAATAAAATTAACAAACTATATTTTACTGAACACTGGATACTTACTTAATTGACCTTTGTTTTCCAGGATGATAGGAAATCTGCTGTCAGACACCGGAAGTGAGTCAGATACCAGAAGGGCAGGGGAATAGGAACAGAAATGCACACTAAGATTTTCTGGAAATTAGGACCCCAATCCAGAGAAAACTACTTACAAGAAAAAGTTGATTCCCCATTCCACACACTGCTGCAAATGAAACAGCTATACTACGGACAATGACCCAGAAAGACAGATCCTAATAATGAAGAAAAAGTTTTATATGTCAATATTTGTAGTACAAAACAGATAACAGAAGGGGAGTAGAGCTTAAGGCAAAATAGGAGGTTATCTGGGTTAATAACCTCCTTTAATGAAAGTTGTAAAGCCCTGGCCTGGGTTACCAAGACTCTGAAACTTCTTTCCACTTAAAATTTTAAGACAAGTCAGCAGCACCTCCGTTCAAAATGCGGTGGCACAATATTGCTTAAAAGCGGAGGAATATACTGTGTGACCTTCTAAGGTCCCTTACAGTTTTTCCAATCCCAGTTAAACGCAACCCACTATGACTTTGTGAGTTATTCATTCATTCCCCAAATGTGCACCGGGTGCCCAGCACGCACAGCAGCGCAGTGCTCAGGCCAGGGTGGCCCTCAGACAAGTCTGCCACTGGGGCATTACATGCTAATGGGGCGACCCACTGAAGAACGAATTCCACGAAGAAGCAGAGGGGGCACTACGAGCACAGGCAAGGGGAAAGCAGTCGTGAGGGGACGCTTCTCTAAGGAATCAACACTTAAGATGGGAAGATGAAGATAATGGGGGAGGAAGATACAACACTGAAGACCTGGAAAGCACGAGGGATTCGGGAGAGGCTACTAAGGCGGGCAGAGGCAGACAGCGAGCGGCGTGATGGGAGGCTGGACAGAGCCTAGGGCCAGACCACTCAGAAGCATGTCGTGAAGTTTAGGAAGCTTAGAAGACAGAGGAGGGTTTTAAGTGAAGAATGGCTGTGACCAGATGCTTGTTTTTTTAAAGATCACTGTGAAACACAGAAAAAGGACTGAAAGGGCAAAGGTGAATGTAGGTGAGCAACAATATTAAGCAGTACTGGGTTATAGCCCAAAGTATAAAATAAATATCCATGCACTCACACTAGTAGAAATGACTGAACAAATAAATATGCATTGGGAAGAAAAGACACATCTTCCATGCAGAATTCCAAATATAAATTATGTCTATACTCTGCCCTCAAGGTAGTAAGTGTGGGCTGCACACAGTGGCTGCCTTCCAGAGACAGCACCTCCACAGGGAGAAACCTAACAAACATGACCTCAGCCAGGTGGTCAAAGTCAACATCAACAGTGTAAGCCATGTTGACAGCATGTCCTCTTCACGACACAAGGAGAGGGCGCTTCACCTCTGCAGCCTTCCTCCCAAACACCCACCGCCCTCACCTGATCATGAGAAAAACATCCGGCAAATCCCAGCTAAGAGACATGCTACAAAACAGCTGACCAGACTCCTCAAAACTATCGAGATTACCAAAAACAAAAGTCTGAGAAACTGTCACAGCCAAGAGGGGCCTTAGGAGACAGGATGCCTCAATGTACTGTGATATCCTGGATGAGATCCTGGGACAGAAAAAGAATATTAGGTTAAAAACTAAGGAAATCTGAATAAAGAATGGACTTCAGCCCTGGCTGGTGCGGCTCGGTGGACTGAGTGCCAGCCTGCAAAATGAAAGGTTGCAGGTTCGATTCCCAGTCAGGGCACAGGCCTGGGCTGCAGGAGGGTCCACAATGGGGGGAGTGTGAGAGGCAACCAATCGATGTGTCTCAGACATTGATGTTTCTTTCCCTCTCTTCCTTCCTTCCCCTCTCTCTGAAAATAAATAAACCTTTCAACAGTACTGGCTTATAAAAAAAATAATGGACCGGTTAATAATGTGTACATTAAGTGCGACAAATGTACCATACTAATGTAAGATGTTAACAGGGAAAACTGGGTGTGGAATATATGGGAACTCTGTACTATCTGCACAATTTTCCTCAAAATCTATACTAAAATATTCTACAATTATTCTCAAATAAAGAGATTACTTAGAGTGTACGTGGGAGGTGTGGGTACTGGAACCAGTCTTCTAGTTCAGGATAAAAAGGACAGAACACCCAGCATCTGGCGAGGCACGGACTGATGGGCGGGGGAGAGGAATCAGAACGGAAGGTTACTACCCAGATTTCTCGCTCGGACCACAGGATGGAGAGAGGAGTCGTTCACTGGGGAGGGAGCAGTGACGACGAGCCAGGTTCGGAGGGAAATTTAACCATTTCCCGAAGGCCCATGATATGCCAGGCGCTTCTCAAATTCTTATAATCATGTTGCACGGCAGACACTATGATGATTTGGCGCCGAGCCAAGGAAATAAATTAGATTTCGGTTTCGGGTTTATATGTAATCCAAAGCCCGCGCTCTTTCCACTACAGAGTTCCTCCCGGGGTGCGCTCACTTCAGCTGGCAGCCCCGGCGCCACACGCTCCGCTGCGGGAGCCCCTTTCCCGGGAGAAGCGGGTGCATCAGCAGTATGGCCTCAGCAGTCGCTCCCTCTCCCCGGGCCTCGTCTGCCATCCCCATCTCTGAAGTTGTATACAAGCGAGGCGGGTAGAAAGTTCATTAAAATGAAGACAAATAAGACACCACAGACGGGAACTGTATCACCTCTCCGGGGGCTGCAAAATAATAAGGATGATGAAGTAGAGAAGCGAAGGGAATTCTCTCTCTCTACTCTCGTCGAGCAGCCTCCGAAGGAAAAGGCGATCCCTGGGTGAGAGCCGACTAGGGGGACGAGTCTAGTGTGCTCCCACGCACCTCGACCCCAAAGCCCGAGGACTCGGCAAGACCCCCGGAGAAACGCCCGCCAGCCCGCCCTGAGCCACGCGGCACAAGGTGACACGGACCGTGCCGGCTCCTCAGCCGCCTGGGAGAGGCCGGGACGAGGGGGAACGGAGCGTCCGCGGGGCCCGCGCTACCTTGTACTTATCAAAGCCAGCCAGTTGCTCCGGGCTCACGTATTCGTAACCAGCCATGACGACCCGAACACCGAGCGGCCACTCAGCAGCCACTGTCCACGACGAGGTGCGGAAACACCAGCCCTACCTAGGCAAGGATAGGAAGAACTGGGCTGGTAATATTGGTAAAAGAGCCGAGCTCCGCCTACCACGCATGCGTATCCGCCTCGGCCACTCCGCCACCTCCCAGCGCGCAAGCACCGCCCTCACTTCTCCCCACCCACCGAGGGAGGGTCCCTAGCCCGCCCACGCAGTCCGCCCCTCATGCCGTCGCAGTCCAATCAGCGTAGACAGAGCAACACTAAGTCCCGCCTACCAGGTCTCCTCGTCGCTTCATTCGCTAGCGTCAAAATTGGTGAGCTGAGGTGAGAAGAGAGGAGAGGTGAAAGTTCAGCTTCCCAAGGGGCTTTGCCCCTTGCCCCTAGAAAAGGGAGGGGATTACATGGTTCCCAGGTGTTTGTAGAGGTTTAGGTTGTCCCTTTAGGCTTGGCCGTAGAGTGATTGCTTGCGAACCAGTTAAACAGTATCTCAGGCAAGGGGGCTTAGTTCCCTTGAGCCGAAAAAAAGCAAAAGAAGTAAAAGAGCAGGAAAAGGGTCTGTGCCCAGCCCGCTTCCAGCTCCTGGCATGGAGGCGCGCTACGCGCAGGGGGAACTTGCTAAACCGGACTTGGAAAAGCTGGCGCGAGGCTTTTCGCGGCAGGGAAGGGGCTGGGAAGAGCACCGGAGACAAACCTCTCGAGTCAGCGTCCTGAACCTTGGGTCGCCTCACCACACTCTGCTCTATCAAAGTGCTCCAAATTAAGATAGCTCATATCTCCGGACCAGATAAAAGCTGGTCTCTAAGTCTCTAGGGGTTCTTAAATACGTTTGAAATAAGTATGTTTGCATAACTGGGGCCAGTTAGTTGTAGGAAGAAAACTAGATTGATGACTAGTATATCATAATAAAATTTAATGATAGTAATAAAATCAAAATTCAGATGACCTAATCCAGGATTAGTACGGGTATCTCACGCTTTTCAAAAATTCAAATTAGTACACTTCACTCTTAGGAAAGACCTACGTTAGTACAGCAGGTCCTCAAATAATACCGTTTTCATTCATCATGCTTAGTTATAACTTGTCAAAAAAAAAAATATGGCCGCTACTAAACTTGACAAGCTCAAGGGGAGCCCTGCATGACGGGCCTTACAAACGCAGACTGAAGGGAGCCGCAGAGATGGTCTGAACATTAAAATTCCTAACTACAAGCAGGTCATGCCGAGTAGTCACATCCTAGGCCTGTAGTTTCCTTGACAAAGGTCAGTCTTTACCTTAAGTGAGCCTGTCTGCCTTTGCAATGCCAGTCACCTCCTTTTCCCGACCTTTCGCAGCACACCCTGTGTGGTAGAGCAAGGGAACACCAACCCCTCACTGTTATCTGCTTCCTGAAATACCATATGGATGTGTTGTAAATGGCAATTATTAACTATCTTGTAGCCACCAGTGTAAAAGAAATAGGTGCCTCCTTTTTACTTTTTATCTAGTCCCTGAGATTTCCCCACTTTGCTTTCTCCCATCCCTTTAATCTAACACCAATTGAGTTTCCTGTAACCCTCCTTATGCCTCCTCCTTTGATTCTGATGGATAAAATAAGCTGAAAACTGCCATTCTCCAGAGCATTTTCTCAATTTGTTGCAGTTTTGCTCCCAGCAGTTGTCATCAGTTTGGCTCCAATAAACTGATAAAAAGTTCTTTCCAGATTTGAACATTTCTTATGTTGCCATACTGTTGTTGATGAGATGTAGGAACTTAACTCTTATTTATGTCAAATAGCCTCTAGTAAAGTTATTTTCAATTTTATGTGTGTTACTTTGTATGATTTGGTTATTTTGGGAGTCTGGGAATGCTTAAATTTAGATCTTTCCCATATACATTAGTGGTGATTGGTTTTTGCTTTACACCATTTTATTTTACAAAAGTCTTCATAGGAATGTGCTACTTTTGGATAACGGGAAAAATCTGTAATTCTAAAGCTCAGAAGTGGTCAACCAACATGAAATGAGGTCTTTGGTATCGAAAGCCACTACCTGACAAAGCCTCTTAATCTCTCTGGGTTTCTCAAGGAAGGGTAGTTATTTTGAGATCTCTCGTGTTTCTTTCATTCATTCATTCAACAAATACCTACTGGGGGCTCAATATATGCTAACTATATTATTATTTCTGCATGTCTTGTCTTCCCTTGTAAAGTATGAGATTCTTTCAAGGTGATGGATATAATACATGGTACATGGTAGATGATCGTTAACCTTGAGTGTCATTTAGGAATCTATGATCAGATCACCCTGTGAGGTTACTTTCTGTAGAACCCCTTTGTCATCCACAGCACCTTCTACATCTTGTTTTCCCATGTCCCATACATAGCCCAGAGGCTTGGAAATAATACACCGTCAACATATTTCCTTGAAAGAACAAGCAAAGATCTCTTCAATATTCTGTGAAGTGCCCAGCTTTGAGGCTGATATTAGAAATGTAAATCTCCCATTAATTTAAGGAGAAAATCAGCTCTAATGAAAGGAAAACTATGAAACCACCTTCTTGGACATAAAAGTATTTCCTTTATGCACGTTCTGTATTTACATCCCTTCTGTGTACTGACAAGAAAACTGAATTTATTACTGGTGGTGTTGGTGGTGAAATCAGACCTTGGTTCTTGAGTTCAGCAAAGAAAGAATTCAGAGCCAAGAACACAAATTATAAGAGAAAGTTTATTTAGAAAGTTACAGAGGTCGTAGAAGTGAGCCAGCTGGGCTGCGCAGGCTCAGGAAACAAGTTACAGAGGCTGAAGAAGGGCCCTCGGAGCCTGGGGGAGAGACAGGCAAAGGTAACGCCCCTGGGGTGGGAGGGAAGAAGAAAGGGAAAAAGGAAGGCTCAGGTGTGCTCCCGAAAGAGAGAGCACTGAATGTTCTTATGTCAACATTCTCAAATGACTTTTAATATAAGGCCTGTGCTTACCATCAGAAATAGAAACTTCATACTTGTAAAACATATTTGAGTTCATTGTGAAAAGCATAAAATGTGGTTGAATACAAACTAATAATAGTTCGCATACTGCACTTACTGCTAATCACTTTGGATGTAAGCAAATTCAAACTAACATGTCTGATTTTGTAAAAAAATGTCTACTGATATTTTCTTTAAAAAATACATATTTTTTTGTTTTTGAAGAGTGGTTCCAATGTGCTGCCTCTCTTCTGCAGAAGGTTGTACGACTTTGGTCAATTATAGGTCAGTCTGAGAGTTTCTAACGTGACGTGAGGAGGAAGTAGACCACAGGTCTGGTCATTTATTCAGGCCCTCTACTTACTTGCCACCCAGGTGTTGAAGATGAGTGACTGTTTCTCTTTTATAGACTTTTTTAAAGAGCATGACTGTCAAAAAATAATTATTTTTTAAAAATGATTTTGGGCCTAGTTTTACATTGGGCAAAGTCTTGTTTTCAGCATTCTTGAGGTTCTGGTAGTGACTCAGCATCTGTATTTCCTGGGCACAGAGAAAATTGATACCTCTCCACACACACATCCTCCTCCCCGTTAGCAGTGCCCTAGATGGAAGCAGAACTCTAGATAAACCAAGTCCAGATCATTCAGACAAGTAGCTGGAGCAGCATCACCCCCATCGTGTCTTCCCCTTATTGCCGTTTGCCTCGCCTAATGTCAGGTCTGCAGATACAACCAAAGGTAACTACTATTCTTTTTATGTAATTACTTCAATTTGAACATACAGCTACTCAAGGAACCCCATTTTTGAGTAGGGATCATTTTTGTCTTTACGGAAACAGTGAGATCTTTGGAGTTGAAATCCATGGTTTTGGTGGAATAGAAAGGTACTGGCGGAAAAGGAAAAAATAAAAACCTAAGAGAAGCAAGAGAGTAGGAAACAGCACTGTGACCCATTTTCCTGTACCAATCCTCAAAAACCTGGGGCAGGGGTTGAGACAAAGTTGCCAACATAGGTATCTACCACTTAAGGCTTTGAGATCTTCCTTGATATATTCAAGACTCTACATCCTACTTGACAGAGCTCCAGCAGAAGCTGGCTCTACTTTTAGGAAACAAGACACACAAATATGAAACAATGTATAAAAGCAGCAACTTCATTCTCTCCACCTGTATCTTCACTGCACTTAGCTGTGTGCCAAATCCAGATGCCACGATTGACCTTGGAGACACAAAGTTGGATACAGTGTGAACCCCAAGCAAGAAGTCCTTGTTACTACATTCCGTGAACGAGCAGTGCTACCTATCGGCCCTGGCTCTTCATGGATTCTCTTTCTTCCTTCCTCCCCTTGCCCCTTATCCCTTTTTTAAAAACTTACTGTTAAACTGTGAGATATTCTGTCGTGGACAGAGAATTGACTTAACGCCAGAAAACAAATGTTTGAAACCAAAAGAAAACTCTCCAAGTAGACTTTGAGATCTCACTGGGATTGATTTAATATTCTGATGAGTAATCTAGAAGGTGGGGTACAGAAACAGCTCTTTGAATATGTTTATACTGATAAGGAAACATCAGCAGGCATCCACTGCAGGGAAACACTTTAAAACAACTAAGCAGATGTCAGAGTGATTTATTGCCACAGAACAAATCACTCAAACTGAAATCCTAAAATAAAAGCCATTGTACTTGTTCATAATTCTGAGGATCAGCAATTCGGGCTGGAGTTGCCGGGGCAGCTCGACCGGTCCCACCGGTCATTATGTCCAGGGGGCTAAGGAGAAGCTGCAAGGTCTCTCGAGGCCTCAGCTCCGAAGTCCCTCGAGCTCTGCCAGACCAAGCAGGTCACAAGGCCAGCTCAGACTCATGGGGAGAAAAATAGAGTCCACCTCTTGATGGATGGAATGGCAAAGTTACCTGGAGTGGAGCCTGAACACAGGTGGGTTGGAGGAATGGTCGCAGCCATCTTTGCAAGCAACCCACCACCTCTGCTTGGCTTCTGTAACTGAAAGGCAGGACAGGAAGTTTCACCCGGGAGAGCTTTAGAAACCACTAAATTACATTCTAATTGCTTTTTTAATTTAAGTTTTATTAGTACTTTTTATTTTTTAGAGAGAAGGGGAAGGGAGGGAGAAAGAGGGAGAGAAACATCAACGTGAGAGGGAAACATTGATTGGCTGGCTTCTGTATGCACCATGATCGGGGACTGAACTGCAGCCCGGGCGTGTGCCCTGACCAGGAATCCAACCGCCTATCTTTTGCTTTGTGGGAAAACACCCAACCAACTGAGCCACACTGGCCGAAGCACATTTGATTTGTTTTAAAGTACTGAGAAAAAAGAATGACAAAAAAAAAATTTCGGTCACAAGGCCTTGTTTAGTCAACAGAAGCTGTCCCTAGCTTCCACACTCCTCAGTCGCCCTTCAACTTGTCCCGTCTGGTTTCCAGCCTCACCAGCTCCGCTGAAATGGTGGCTTCAGGCTCCTCCACTTTGTAGCAAAGGGGGGGGCACGTTCAGACTTGTTATTTCACATTTCATCGGCTTACACTGCCACCCATCATTTCCTTGAAACTTCCTCCTGCCCTGAATATTTTGACTTGCTCTTGTCCTTTCTTCTCTCTCTGATCCCCCTCCCAACACACACACACACACACACACACACACACACACACACAGTCTCCAGGAATGCAGGATTACTCATGGATCCTGAGTCATGTTGGGCTGTACTTCTAAAGCTTCTATTTCTTTGTTCATGCCCGGCCAACTCCTCCTCAGCCTTCAAAATTCACCTTAAGTTTCACTGCTTCCAAGAAGCTTTTTTGGTCCCAGTTCCTAAACTCCTCCTACCTGCCCGGACTGGAGTCGATTCCCTTCCTCTGTGCTGCTGCAGCATCGTGTGCACCCCTCTTTCTTTGCACTTGCATGTTATGAAACTATCTGTTTTCTGGGCTGTGGGTGTGTTGAGGATAAGGCCCTCATCTGTATACCCCTGAACTGTATACGCCATAATGCCTGTTACTCCATAAGCCCCTAGTAAGCTTTTGTTGATTCAAACTGAACTGCAAGGGAATAAAGAAATATATGTTGCTGTCAGCAACAAGTGCTAAAAAAAAACTCTCTATTCATTGACCTAGTAATCCCTCTTTGGAAGAATATGCTTCCAGGAAATAACCTGAAATAAAACAATCTTTGTTCTGAAGATTTGGAAGGAGCGGTATTTATCCTTGTAGAATTGCAGGGGAAAAATGCAGGCCATCATAATGCGCAAGGAAGTAAGCACCCAAGCTGTGAACTAGGGTAAGGCAATGTGATAAAATACACAGTCATTAAAAAGATAAGTGAGTGGGTTCATAAAACATGGGGGAAACTCACGAAAATAACAAGTGTTGCCGAGGAGGGGAAATTGAAATCCTTGAGCATCTCTGGTGGGATTGTAGAGTCCAGCCTTCATGGAAAACATTTTGACAGTTTCCAAAACAGTTAAACATAGAATTAACAAATGACCCAGCAACTCTACTCCTAAATACATAATCCAGAACTTGCATGGAACTGTTTATAGCAGCATTAATCATAATAGCCACAAAACAGCAACAACCCAGATGCTCATCAACTGATGAATGGAAAAAGAAAATGTGTACATCTATAAGTGAAATACTCTTAACCCCTAAAAGATACACAGGGTTGATACAAGCTGCACCGTGATACAATATTCTAAGTGAAAGAAACCAGACACAAAAGACCATGTGTCGTATGATTCCGTTTATATGGAATGTCCGGCAGGAACAAAGGTGCAGAGACAGAAAGGAGACTAGTGATTATCAGCAGGTAGGGGTGAGGGGACTGGGAGTAACTAATAGGTGTGGGGTTTCTTTCTGAGGTGATGAAACTTTCTGGAAATAGTGGTGATGGTTGCACGACAGTGTAAATGTACTAAAAGCCATTGAAATATACTCTTTATAAAGGTGAATTTTATGTTCAGTGAATTTTATCTCGACAAAAACAAAATGGATTGGTAGCATTATATTAAAAATAAGAGCATAAAATAGCACATATATATGAGTATACTTCTTACAATCAAAAATGTGTGGGGACACGCTCTCCTCACCAGGAGCACCCGTGCCTTTCCTTCCCCCTCTGTCTTGCCCCCCCCCCACACACACATCACCTTTGCCTTCCTCTCTCCTAAGATCTGAGGGCCCTTCTCGTGCTTCTGCAACTTGTTTCCCGAGCCCACACAGCCCAGCTGGCTCACTGTTACTACCTCTACGATGTCCTAAAATAAACATTCTCTCCTTTTTTAAAAGATTTTATTCACTTATTTTTAGACGGAGGAGAAGGGAGGGAGAAAGAAAGGGAGAGCAATATCACTGTGTGGCTGCTTCTTGCATGCCCCCTACTGGGGACCTGACCTGCAACCCAGGCATGTGCCCTGATTGGGAATTGAACTGGTGACCCTTTGGTTCACAGCCCACACTCAATCCACTGAGCCACACCAGCCAGGGCTAAATAAACTTTCTCTTATAATTTGACCCCCCCCCAAAAAATGCTGATCACCAAGGGGAAGACAGAGGAATGTCATGAATTGGGTGTTTCTAATTTATGAGGTTTTTATTATTTTAAGTAAAGTTATTCCAAGTTAGTACTTTAAAGGCATGTCTATAGAACATTATAGCAAACCATACAAACCTAAAACTGCAGAATGATAAAGTTCTACCATCTAGTGTAAAACTATAAAGTTCTATCATTTTATGAAGTAGGAGAGGATACATCACTGTGTTAACAGGGTGGCTGTTTAGGATACCCTATGTTTCAGTAATGGACAGATAATCAGAAGGATCTGATGTAAGTGTCAGCAAACTGCTCATACCGGGTTCCTCTCTCTGGTTTGACATGGAACAGGAAAGGCTAAAGCATCCCCGATTTGAAAAGTAAGCCCTGGAGGTGGCCACCCGCCAGTTCCCTCTTGAAAACAGTACGCAGGTAATCAGCAGAGAGTGAAATAGCGGCTCCCGTAGAGAAATCCAAAATAAAGAATGAGGGCATTAAGACAGACTCAAGAGCCCAAATTGCTACTCAGGAATATGGCTTGCAAACAAGAATGTCCATAAAAGCGAGAGGAGAATGAAGTAGGATAAAGCACTTTTCATAGGAAATTTTGAAAATCTCATCTTCTGTGTGAGTGCTTTACATTTTATATGTGATAGAAGTGAAGGCTTTTCTTTTAGAAATGAAAGCCTAAGTGTGCATGAGAAGGAATAATTCTCTTGTAAGAGAGGATATCTGTGGCTGGGGCACCTGACGGCCGGGGCCACCACCACCGTGGCCCTGGTTCTGGGGAGGAGTCCCTCTCACAAATGACCAGGGAGACTGAGGAGGAGCTGGAAGGCAATGACAGGAGCCAGATGAGACCCTGTAGGATTCTGACAGGGCTATTCCCAAAGAGAGCCAGGTCCAAGGCCAGGGCCATTGTTGACCTCTCCTTCTTTGTGGCTCAAAAAATGCACAGGTTGTCCAGGGCAGCCCGGGGGGCCAAGGCCACTTCCTGTGTGCCCCTGACTCTTCCTTGTGTCTTCCCAACAGAACAGCGGCAAATATAGTAACAGAGGCATCTTAGGATCCTTCTAGAATCCAACCCAGGGTTGTCAGGAAGAATGCTGGGGCTCTACCTCCACTTCTTGGAAAGATCTAGACTGTTACTGCTATATGTGAGCTGTCTTGGTGGGAAAATGAGAAATTCAGTAGTGTTTGAGTTGCTGATTATTTGAATGCTTTTCGTTTTTATTTTAAATGTTAATACATTGATCTCTTTAAACTTGGTGAGAATTCTCCATCCTTTATCTCACAGAGATGGCCCCAACTTCACCTGTGCCTTCTACGCGCTCCTGACCTAGGTCTTCTGCAGACCATTCCTCCAGTTCCAGTCACCCCACCCCTTTCGCTTACTCAATCCAAACCCAAGGACCCCCTCACTCTGCCCTCACAGGAAAGGTGCTGATGCCGTGGGACAGATGTACCCTGACCATTAACAACTGCTTGTGTTTTATTTTGGAATAGAGATGTTGGGGAGGGACATGCATGTGATGTGACACTGAGCTAATGCGTGACAGCTATAGGGCAAAGCAGACCCCGTGACCTTCTGCGTGTGTGGAAAGGATGGGGCAGGGCCCACAGCAGCAGCAACCGAGGGCACCCCAGCTGCTTTCCCTGTTTCCTCTGGGCACGGCGGCTATTAGAACTACGTGTGTTAAAAATAAATAAATAAATAAAAATAATGGGAAACAAATAATAGGAGGAAAAGTCAGCACTTGCTTTTTGTTTTTAAACATTAGAATGATTTAAACTAGATAAAAAGGAGGTATCTGTAAAATATATATTATACATATTATAATATACAAATACATGATAAACATTATATTTGGCATCCAGAAACTTATCTTTTAGTAGAAAAAAGGAGAAGGATCAATCATTGTTCTCTTTCTGGCCAAGACTTCATCCCTCTGTTGTCACACTCTCCGTTATCACTACAATAACTAGAAAGATGTCATGGCCTGGGGCAGGCTGCAGACAACTTTCTCAAATTCCAGGGACACTTTTGCAACAACTGATTTCCTTTCTGAGTCATGAGTTCAAGTGACAGAATGCTTGAACTGTAACCTAGACAGATTGGGAGACTTTCACCTGTTCTGTGTCACCTGGCAAGTGAATCTAGTTACACACCTGAATTAAATATATGGTTTTTAAAATTTCAATGACATTCACAAGTGACTACCCTTGTTTCTTAATGATAGCATGCAAAATGGGAGCAATGTAAATTTAATTTTAAAAGCAGAGTCCTTATGCCACAAGAACTTCAGAACATTCATTAAATAAAGAGGTTCTTGGGTTTGTTTGTTTTTTGAAGACCATTTATACATCATTTTAATTAGGTTAGCTTTACAAGCAAGTTGGAGAGGTTCTTGGGTTTTTTTTTATTCTTTAATTTTTTTTTTAAAGAAGAACTTCCAGTCAAGATGGAGGCATAAGTAAACACAGCTTGCCTCCTCATATCAAAATTGCATCTAAAAATTACATCAAAATTACAACTAAAATATAGAATAACCATCACTCAGAACCATCAGAAATCAAGTTGAATGGAAGTCTGGCAACTATGGAATTAAAGAAACCACATTTATCCAGACTGGTAGGAGGGGCTGGGAAGCAGGATGGTCCCACATCCATGTGTGATGGATAAAAATTCAGGAGGGATATCTCGGGTGTAAGGAGTCCTAGCCCCATACCTGGCCCTCTAGCCCAGGGTTCCAGTGCCAGGAAGATAGGTCCCCATAACTTCTGGCTGCAAAAACCAGCAGGAATTGAGTTGGTGGAAGAAACTGCTAGAGCAGTTCCCTTTAAAGAACCCACACAAGGACTCACTTAGACTCACTCCCTCTGAGCTCCAGCACCAGGGTAGCAGATTAAGAGGCACCAGGGGCATACAGAGAGGAACTGAACTGTCTGGCATCAAGGCAGGTGTTGGGGGACAAATATCTTTCAGACAGAAAGGCAGACAGAGGCCATTGTCCCTTTTCTGAACCCTCTCCCCAACAGAACCACACAGCTGGCAGGTGGGTGCCATATCTGAAACTCCATCAACCTGGCTAACACTGTTTGACCCACCCTGGAGATCCCCTGAGACTCCATCCACCAAACCTGTGGGCCCACCCAAACTGTTAACAGGGACTTTCCATATGAATGGCTGGTCTTGCCTCAAGCTTCACAACTTCCTAAATCTTATCAAACAAGCAATAGACAGCCTCAGTAACCCACTAGTTCCCACTACCTCCTGCTAAGTAGCCACAGGCCCAGAATGTGCAGCAGCCAGCCTAGGTCCACAGCTTGGCTTTGCCTGGGAATCTCCAAGCCCAGCATAAGTTGTAGCCATCTCAGGTTGTTTTATAGCTCAGGCAGGGTGGTCCCAGGCAAAACACAGGTTGGGGTTGATCTTGGCCTGTACCACCCGGGAAACCCCAGGACCTGCCCACCCAGTGGACAGCTACAGACCATGTAGAAGCACCACCAACCTGTCTCTGCATGGCTAATCCTCCATAGAGGAGGAAGGTTGGTGGTCAGTGGTCACAGCTAGTCCCTGAAGCTAAATGGCCTGGGTAAATTTCTCACATTGACCTGACAACAGCAACCAAGGCTCAATTACAAGAGAAGGGTATACTCAGCCCACACAAACGGTACACCTCGAGTACCCAGCTTGGGTGATAGGGGAGACTATGCCACTAGACCCTATGGGACACCTACTACATTAGACCACTGATGTAATGGTCTAGCTAATGCAGTGGTCTAGTAGCTACTAAAACAGGGAGTCAGCAGCTGTACCTAATACATGGAAACAAACACAGGGAGGCTGCCAAAAGTAAAAGACAAATAATCATGTCCCAAATGAAAAAAACAGATCAAAACTCCAGAAAAAGAACTAAGCAAAATGGAAATAAGCAATCTATCAGATGCAAAGTTCAAAATACTGGTTATAAGGATGTTCAGGGAACTTAGTGAGGACCTCAACAGCATGAAAAAAGATCCAGTCAGAAACAAAGGATACACTAATTGAAATAAAGTACAATTTACAGGGAATCAACAGTAGAGTGGATGAAGCCAAGAATCAAATCAATGATTTGGGATTAAGGAAGCAAAATACAACCAGTCCGAACAACTAGAAGAAAAGAGAATCCAAAAAAAAATAAGGATAGTATAAGCAGCCTCTGGAACAACTTCAAGCTTTCCAACATTTGCATCATAGGGTTGCCAGAAGGAGAAGAGAAAGAGCAAGAAATTGGAAATCTATTTGAAAAAAAATAATGAAAGAAAACTTCCCTAATTTGGTGAAGGAAATAAACATGCAAGTCCAGGAAGCACAGAGAGTCCCAATTATGATGGATGCAAAGAGGCCCACTCCAAGACACATCATAATTAAAATGCCAAAGTTTAAAGAAAGAGAGAATCTTAAAAGCAGCAAGAGAAAAGCAGTTGGTTATCTATAGGGGAGTTTCCATGAGACTGTTAGTTGATTTCTCAAAAGAAACTTCAAGCTCAAAGGGATTAGCAAGAAATATTGAATGTCATGAAAAGCAGGGATCTCCTTTTTCTGGGCATTGGTCTACCCAGCAAAGCTATCATTTAGAATCAAAGGTCAGATAAAGACTGTCCCAGACAAGAAAAAACTAAAGGAATTCATCATCACCAAACCATTATTATATGAAATGGTAAAAGGACTTATTTAAGAAAAAGAAGATCAAAACTATAAACAGGAAAATGTCAATAAATATATATCTGTCAACAACTGAATCTAAAAAACAAACTGAGCAAACAAGAACAGAGACAGAATCATGAATACAGAGAGTGTTTTGATGTTTGCCAGACGGGATGGAGATTTGCGGGGGAATAGGTGAAGAGGTGAGGGGGTTAAGAAGTACAAATAGATAGTTACAGAACAGCCGTGGGGATGTAAAGTGCAGTACAGGAAATGGAGTAGCCAAAGAACTTACATGCATGACCCATGGACATGAACATTGGTGGGGGGATTGCCTGAGGGAGTGGGGGGTGCTGAGTGGAGGGAGGGCAGTGGGAAAAATCAGGACAACTGTAACAGCATAATCAATAAAATATAATTAAAAAAAAGAAAGTAATATACTTATATCCATATGCCACCACCAGGATTAACAGATGTCACTCTTTTGCCATATGTGCTTCAGAGCTTTTTTTTAAATGTTTCAGCTAAAACTCCAGCTCTTCACCATCCTTTCCCTTTTGTGCCCTGAGTTAATGCTGTCTTGAAATTGTTGTTTATTGTTCTTATATTATTTTTACTTTTGTGACATATGTTCATGTTCAGATTTAATATAGTGTCATATTGTGTGTGTGTGTGTGCGTGTGTGTACTTAAATAACATCCCACTGTCCCTAACCTGTCACATTTTTTACAGTTAGCATCATTTTGAAATTGAGCCATACCGATACATACAGACCTACATTCATTTTAATTTCTGCACAGTTTTAAAGTATGGTAGTATATTGTAACACTATCTATAGTGTGTTTATTCATTCTACTACTTATGGACAGTAAGGTCATTTCCATCTCTTGGGTTATTCTTAATAAATTTCTCTTCTAAAAGTTTTAAAAAGTTCACAGACTCTTAAGAAAAAAAACATTCTGAGAACCACATTCACGAAAAAAGAACAACTTCCTTGTATATTTCTTTTGTGTGTGTGAGAACAGTATGAAAAGTTGAGGTCGTTTCATTTTTAAAAATAAGAACAAGGAACATTCACCTTTTAAGCAAACACTCAAAAGCAAAGTATACAGTTTGGTTTGTTTCATGACCAGAAAGGGAGCCATAAACACTTTCAGTTTCCTAATTGCCATATTTCTCAATTATCTTTATTTTCTTCAACAAGCAACCATTGCTGTGATAACTGAAAATCAAAGTCATTTTTATTTCTTAGAGATTGTTGTTTGCCTGCTTTTATATGTTTAATGCAGGTATTCTGTTGTTGCTCAAACATAGGGGGATCTTACTCTTCGGTGGGACTTACTCTTTAGCTCTGAGGTAAAGGTCCAAACCAATTCTACCCCAGCTTTAAGGAGACAGGGTGTGATTGCCTGAGGCGGGATACACAACCCACCTTCATTTTTATCTGACCTAGGTGGCATGTGATTAATTCACTTCCTGCTGGCAACTGTGCCTATCAAATGGCCCCTACCTCTCTCATTACACCAGTTCGATCTGAGGAGGCTGGATGTTATCCCGTAAAGGATATTTTAAAAGGAATGATGTGAGATTCTAAGAATACCTGAGAGTATTCTTAGCTTTTCTGTTTTCTCTTTTTTTTATTCTTAGCTCTTCTATAATGCATTCAGAAAAGTGTTTTCAAAAGCATGTAATAACAATGATTATAAGAACACTACCCATTTGCTGTAAAGAGAGCAGCATTTAAGGGATATGTGTGGCATTCTGTAACGCACTTAGGGATGTGTTTAAACATGAAATAAAACAGCTGAAAGCGCGCCATGTGCATGCCACTTTTTTGACATTTAATTCAATGAACAGTTTGTGCTTAGTCAGGAACTCTGGGAAATACAGAGTGAGACACGCTCCCCCAAATCCACAACCCAACAGGAAAGGAGGCACAAAAACTAAAGGAAAATGTATAAGGCATAAAGGGTTATATGGTTGGAAGAAAAAATGTAAATAATGGAATTCCTTAGAGAATTATCTCTAAGATCGGTCCTATTTTAACATGTGCGTTTTAAGTGTTGGAGAACATAGAAGAGGAAATTCCGAAGTTTATATACATCAATACATTCTTTCACGAAGGAAAACCACGGATAAGTTCATACTTTGTGATTGATTAACAACTAAAAAATGACATACATTCCAAGGGATCATTTAAAAAGCTAGTGAACTAATAATACAGTCAATATGAATGCATGCTAAAGAATGGGTTTTCATGTATCAAGTGTTCTCCCTCAAATATGACCCCAGAGAAGTGACTAATTATGTTTTTCCCACACCAAAATTATTGTGTTGGGCACACATGATTTAACAAAAGATAATGGCATAAGATAATGATAGAATGACTGTTCGGGAATAAGCCAGAAAATATCTCCTAATTTAGTCATAATCTTGGAACAGTCACACCTAGTGCTGAAGTTAGATGTCTAAAAATATGGAATTACAGGATTTAGAGAAATCTGCGGGCTCGCAAGTTCCATTTCACTGACACATCAACTTCATAGGACCATAAAAATCTCACTACTAAAAGCATCAGAAAAGATTTTTAAAAGAAAAGCAACCCTGGATTCACTTTTTTTTTTTTGGCAAGGCATGAAGATTACTGTGGTATGAACTATGAAAATATTTTGGTTAAAGTAGGTTTTCAAATTTTCATGTGAAAAGTCAGAAAACCACATTAATAAATGATCAGACAACTGTTCAGATTTTAGCAAAGGTCACCTTCACCCTCCACAACTTACAACCAGGTGGGGAAGTCCGAGATACTTAATCACAGGAATAGTTTGCAAAGTTCCATTTCTGGGGAGTGCCCTGGAGTCAAACGTATGTGTCTCCCTGAAACACATTTCCCGGAGCCCATACCGCAGAGTGCCAAGAGGGACGTGTGCAACAAGCCCGATCCACTCCCCGGATCTTATGCTCTTTCATGTAGGGCAGTTCCAGAGGTGAGACATTTTCTTCTTCTCTCAAAATTAAAGTTGAGTCCAAGTTTAGGGAATATGGTCAGTAAAAATAGGCTAATGTATAATGATTGTCCTTGGCAAAAAAACATGTATCAGTTCATATATAATTTGGATCAGGATTCACCTGCTTTCATGAAAGTTCACTCGAATATGTGCATATTTTCAAAAGGTCAAGAGATTTGCCTTGGGTTTCTACAGCTGAAGGGGTTCATCATTGTTTCTGCAGACTTTGAAATGAAATACCCACTGTAGCAAAGAATTTCTCAAGCATTGCAGTGTTTCACAGGTAAGTTTGCAGCTGGAAAGGTTATGAACTGCTGGCTGGCTGGTTAGGGATGTTTCCCCACCGTCCATAGAAGGGTTAGGATAAACCTGAGAAGCTTTCTTTCTACCACGACAGAGACAAAATAAATCATCACCATGTTCCTGAGTTTACAGCACACGGACAGTCTGTCATAGTTTCACTGATGTGGACATTTGATGTGGACATCTCCATCTGCTCTTCAATGGCAGAAAGAATGTGCACGTGTTAATTTGACTAGAGGTATTATTTCAGGGAAACGGGAGTAACTGGAGAGAGGATTTCAGGAAGATGACCCCACAGCGTTTCATGAACTCCTGAGATCTCTCCTGGTTGTGTGGGCATGGCCTGACCCTAAATAACACAGTATAGACTCACTCAGACCTGCGTGGAGAGATCGGTCATCACCGGGTCCCAGACTGGCCACTGGGTGGCGCACGTATGCAGTAGAGCTAAACATCACTGCAAAGACTTTGGAAGGGGAAGCGACGCTGAAAACACAATCCATGGGAGTTTAGTTAGAACTTGTGACCCCAACCAAACCAGGACAAAAATAGCAACATTTTCCATAGGATTTAAGCAAGATCCATGGTCTCATAACATAATATTCAAATGTCCAGGATACAATCCAAAACTACTTGGCATTTGAAGAACCAGGAAAAGTCAACTTATGTGCCCTGAGTGGGGACCAAACCCACAGCCTTGGCATAGCAGGATGACACTCTAACCAACTGAGCTACCCAGCCAGAGCCAGAACTATTCTTTTAATGCCACATAACATTCTGATACATGTCTCATGGAATATGTATGTAAAACTGTCTTGAGTACATGCCTACAAATGAAACTGGAAAAGCTGGTGTTCCTGCTGCCTGTCGCCACCAGACCCAATAAGCAGAGACAGGGACTGAATCTTTATGGGCGCTTTATTCACATGGCCGGAGATCTGAGAAGACAGCGGGTTATGGACGCCAACAGACCCTCTTACACTCCATTCCAAACAGCCCTTTTTATAAGGACAAGAAAAGTGTAGGTAAGGGGTTTGGAATTCAGGGGAAAGGTTAATCAGATAAAAAGCTGAAGCATTCTTTCCTCTGTTGACCATGGGGTGCCTCTTTATCTGTGCCCCGGGCAGTGGACATGTCCCTGGAGTATGGTGGTTCAGATCCCATCTTGATGGCTTGCAGTCCTCCTGGGGCACAGAGGTGAACTGCTTGTGGTCTCCTGGAGTCGGGGTGGGTCACACCTTCTGTTCCTGGAACAATAGCTTTTCACATGCATCAATTACTAAGCTTATTGACTATTACCTAACACTAAAATTTTCCAACTCTTGAGTCCCCCATTACAAATAGAAATCCAAGGATATTAAATTTAATAAATTTCAAGGCAAATATTATAATAAGTTACACCTGTATCCCTTAAAAAAAAAAAAGAAAGAAAGAAACCATGAAGGTCAGAAGGAAGTGAAACAACATTTTAAAATTGCCACAAACGTCATCTAATTTAACTCGTTTGTCTTACGTAAAACTGAAGTCTAGCCCTGGCTGGTGTGGCTCAGTGGACTGAGTGCCAGACTGTGAACCAAAGGGTCACCAGTTCAATTCCCAGTCAGGGCACATGCCCGGATTGTGGTCCAGATCAAGTCCCCAGTAGGAGGCACATGAGAGGCAACTACACATTTATATTTCTCTCTCTTTCTCCTCTGTATAAAAGAAATAAATAAAATCTTAAAAAAAAAAAAGAATTGTCACTCTCAATGCCAGAGTTTGGTAGAGAGGAAAGGAACTATTTATTCAAAAATTATACAAGTTTAGAGTAATGGTGGAATGTCACCATTAAATCCCAAAGTCCCTTTAAAACACCCACAAACACACATACACAGTCTTGCCTCCCCTTGCCAAACCAGGCCAATCAGGGGAACTGTATCTCAGGAAAAGAAAATAGAAGTCCGTAGCTCGGCTAGGCCCCTGTTCTTAATCCAAAACCATGTAGCACTTCCTCAGGCAGGCTGGTGGGAGTCTTCTGCACTCTTTCAAACCATGTGGCCCAGAGAGAGAGCACTCCGCGTGGCTGCTATATCTCGTTTTTTTGCTTTCTAAGCCACATGGTCAAAAGAGCCCCCTCTCTGCTCCCAAACCACATGGTAAAGCCCCAGCAGGGCTGCGACACCTGAGTTTAAATCCCAGCGCAGACCTTCCTCTGTAACCCCATTTCCAGCTCCTCTCGCACTGGGTTACACCTGCTGGTAGTCTCGTTTCTTCTGCCTTCTCTCTCCCACCAGTGTTAGTCCAGGTAGGTGCGGCCTGTCATGCAGAAGCCCCCTCCAAGCTGCTCTCGGTGGCACAGGCGCAGGAAGCCCCTCTGGCTACATTGCACCGTGGGTTAGGGTCATGCCCATCTCCCTGGCTCTGAGCAGGCACAGCTTGTAATATTGCTAAAACACCCACCAAGTTTTTCAGATATGCAAAGTAGCTCTCAAAGGCCCTGCTCAGCTTCCCTCATGCCCTGAGTGATAGCTGTGGGGGGTTTCTCCATTTGGGGGGATCTCTAGCTCAGCACCCCGTTACATAACTGGGTAAAAAGCCATGCACTTTCTCCTCCTCTCTGCACACTGTCCAGATACTGTGTGTCATAGTAGCTGTCGTGATCTCTCTGCCCAAATCGTATTTTGGCATACACACCGAGGTACATGTAGTCTTGGGGTCAGCAGTGGGCATTGACACGCATGTGCGAGTTCTCTCTTCTTGCCTTCTTTCTCCATTTTAAATGAGGTTTCATTTATTCATTTTCACAAAAACAATATGATCTTTTGCACATTGCTTTCATGCCTTTGCTGAACTTCAATTAGCTCTGACAGGTTTTCAGTGGATTCCTTAGGATGTTCTAACTAGGAGGTCACATCATCTGTGAGTAAAGATATTTTCACTTTTATTTTCCAGTCTGGATGCCTTTTCATTCTTTTTCTTGGCTATGCCCTTCAGTAGAATATTTCTATGACCTGTTCTGCTGCTCACAGGCCTGTTTCGGCTCCTTGTAGATGTCAGCTGAGTCCCAAATGGTCACATTTGTTGAATTAAGGGCCTCTCGATAAGTAAGGCATTCATGGGGTGACTTCCCAAGGACACCTCAATTCTCATCCACACACTTTCCATAAACTCCTATTTGTGTATTCTATTAATTTCCTTTCCTTCTTAGAAGTCTTTTCGAAGAATCATCTTCCTTGTAGAATCAAATTCTATCTTATGTTATTTGTCATTCATTTTTGTAGCCAGACGTTTCTGTTGTTCTGTATTTAAATTACTCTACCTTAATCCCCCTGTCTAGATGCCCTAGACTCCGAGTCCGAAGACCTGGCCTTTGGTCTTCTGGCTCTGCCACTGACGAGCTCTGTGGTCTTCACCAAGTCCATTTCCCCTCTTGGCTCCTTTTCCTTCTCTGTAAACTGAGAGTTGGATTGGATGGTATCTCAGCCGAGGTCCCTTTCCACCCCAACAACCTATCCTTTAATATTTCTGATAACTCAATGCTGTGCCGGGTGGAAAGAGACTAAGTTAGGGTTCACATAGAACAGAGGTCCAAGCCACCTTTATTCTTTAGTAACCGATTAATAGTTTACATAGTAAAGGAAGGTTTCAGATAACTTGTTGGGATTCAGGGATACAGATAAGAGAGGCCTGGGTTGTAAACCTTTGTCATCAAAGGCCCCAGCTGACATGGCCAGAAGGGGTCAAAGCATAAAGGAATAGGAAGGAAATCTTCTTGGACCAGTGTGCAACTCGCTCAGAGAAGCTGTCAGCAGGGGTAAAAACTTATTGGTTTCTAAATGCCATTCTGTATATAGAGGGACAAAGGTCAATAGCCTTACGGTTGACCTTGGACTTGGGAGTAGGTAGGTGGCAGCAATGAGCACCTGTTTGTCTGAACCCCACCCTAGGCTGAAGAACTGATTCAGCCTCATGGGCACTTCCTGACAACTAGGGACACGTGGGCACAGCTGAAGGACTCTGAACCTGCTTGGTATACAAGAAAGAAGTTGAGACTTGATATTTTTATTAAGGTTTTTTTTTTCATCATAGAATACAAAATGGAAAACTACAGAAAAGAAGAAAAAGGTACAAATCCTACCATTTAGTTACAATGGAAAGGATAAAGTCAGCGCCATTTGCTCCCATGGCACCATTTGCAGAGCAGGCCCATGACCTTGTTAAACACGGTGCCCTTCTCCTCTCCTGAGCTTATGTCCCCAGGACTGGAAATTACTGGGAAGCTAGACCAGAACGTGATTAACTGCTCCCTGCAGCCACGGGCAGCACGTAATATTGGAAGAAACTGCAGCCTCGAGTGGTAATGCCCCCAACAGCAATGCCCCCGCTTTAATCCTATTATAACTCAATAAAAACGCCAAGCCCCACCCCTCACTGCTGTGCGTCTCTCCCCACCATGCCCCTCTCCTTCCTTGGATAGTGAATAAAAACTTTATTTTCTACACTTTCTTCTCTTGGTGGATTCTTTCATAGCCCACGTCACCAATTACCCTAACGACAACCACTGTTAAGGTCTTGATGTACTTCATTTATTTATTGATTCCTTTAATGCAAATATTACTTAAGGCCTCTTAGAGATACTTCACTATTTTTCCCACCATAGTGTTATGTTGTTTGGAAAGTCCACATGGACTTAGCCTAGTCCTTTGGAGTGGACACAACCCATCTGCTTTCACAGACCACTCTGCCTTGAACATCCTTAGACACGTATTTGTGTGCTCATGGGCAAGCAGACTTCATCAACTTGATTGTAATCTGTATCTCGTCTTTTGCTCCTTGGTAGCCAATGGAGTATTTTCTTCTTACTCATTTGCATTTTTTTATATCTTGAATTGGATGTTTTTCTATGTTTATCAAACTATTTATTTTTCAGTAAGCGGCCTGTTCCTATTTTTCTACTTATTTTATATCTTACTGATGTGTAAAATAAAAAATTCTTATGTTAAGAAGATTAGCCCTTTCAAAGGAAACAAGAGAAAAACAAAGGAAATTACATCAAACTAAAAGGGTTCCGCACAGCAAAGGAAACTATTGACAAAACAGTAAGACAACCTACCAAATGGGAGAAGATATTCATCAGTAATACATCAGATAAGGGGTTAATTTCCAAGACACTTAGCATAAAGAACTTATACAACATAACACCAAAAAAGCAATCCAGGATCTGAGTAGACGCTTCTCCAAAGAGGACATACAGATGGCCAATAGACAAGTGAAAAGATGCTCAATGTCACTAGTCATCAGAGATGCAAATTAAAATCACAGTGAGATATCACCTCACTCCTGTCAGAATGGCTATGCATAAATGAACACACGACAAGTGTTGGTAAGGATGTGGAAAAAAGAGACCCTCGTGCACTGTTTGTGGAATTACAAACTGGTATAGCCACTATGGAAAACAATATGGAGTTTCCTCAAAAACTTAAAAATAGAGGGAATCCCAGCCAAACTGGAGGAGCAGGCAGAAACACTTCGCTTCCTCCCACAACCAAAAGGATAATGACCAATTTAAAGACAAAAAAACAAACAGAAGTGCCAGGAAATAAAACAGCAGGGAACTCTGACAAGCAAGGAGATAAAGAAACACTCATCCAGACCAGTAGGAGGGGTGGAGATAGGCAGCCAGGCTGATGGAGTGGGCGGTTCCACATTTCCCTGTGGATGAACCGGGAGGAACAACGGGGGAATGAGACAGACTGTGCAACCCAGGGTCCCAGTGCCAGGAAATAAAGCCTCAAAGCCTCTGACTAAAAACACCTGTGGGGGTTGCAAAGGCAGGAGAAACTCCCAGCCTCACAGGAGAGTTTGTTGGAGAGACCCAAAGGGTCCTAGAACATACACAAACCCACCCACCTGGGAATCAGCACCAGAAGGGCCCAGTTTGCCTTTGGGGAGCAGGGGAAGTGACGGAAAGCAGGGTGAGAGCCAAGCAAGCGGCACTGTTCCCTCTCGGGCCCCTCCCCCACATACAGCGTCACAACGCAGCGTGGGGGTAACCCTGAAGTGGGAAGTGGGAGGGGAGAATGGGGGGAAAGTTACAAGGAATAAAAATCATAATTAGTAGGAACAAAACAGACGGGGAGGTTAAGAACAGTGTAGAAAATGGAGAAGTCAAAGAACTTACGTGTACAATCCATGGAAATGAACTAATTGGTGGTGGGGTGCGGAATGTTGGAGGGTAAGATGTTGCAGGGTGGAGGGGAATAAAGGGGAGAAAAAAATGGGACAACTGTAATAGCATAATCAATAAAATGTACTTTAAAAAAACTTAAAAATAGAACTACCTTATGATCCAGCAATTCTACTTCTGGATATTTATTGGAAGAATTCCAAAACACTGATTCAGAAAGATACATCCGCCCTTTTATTCACTGCAGCACTGTCACTAGTGCACAAGGTCGGTCCAGAGCATATCCAGACATGTAATATGAAAAACAGAGACATTTGTTGAAGATATAAGACAGAAGAAACATTGTACACAGGACAATGACACCTCAGTCCCCTTCCAAGTTATGACCTTCTTGAGGAAATCTGGTTCATTGGTAGTGATTTGAATCAAGTCATCAGCACCTGCAGCACGATGTTCCTTCTGCTCTGGTAGCAGAAGCCATGGAACGAATTTTGCCTCCACACGTTTCATGCCTAGATCCTGCGTCAAAGTCTCAGACACAATAGTTTTGGGGATCCCCGGATCAGCCTCTAGTTCTCGCACTGTCAGGTGCCGATCTTTGTTGATTGCAGCCTGTACACGTTCAACATTCTCAGGTGGTGTCCTCGTCGCAGGCTTTCCAGAACACGATCACTTTCAACAGACTCTCGACCATCTGGGAAGCATTTGTGCCACACTTTTATTTGTGCTGCACTCCTGGCATCATCCCCAAAAGGCTTCTGAGTCATCTGAATGGTTTCCATGAAGGAATGTTCAAATTTAATGCAAAATTTGATGCAGATTCATTGCTCTATCCCCTCGTTCATTTGAATGAAACAACACACAGTGCACATGCTCACTCAACAGCATCTACCGCCCCCACTGACTAGTACAGCGATGTTGCCATTGGTCACACATGCACATTCCAGTCCATTCTCCTTGACTGCCAGGTTACATCGATGTCCCACACACTGTTCTTGTTACATTAACAATGGCTGGGCTTTTTCTGGTATACAATGGAATATTACTTGGCTATTAAGAAAGAGTGAAATCTTACCATTTGTGATAACATGGATGGACCTAGAGGGTATTATGGTAAGTGAAATAAGTCAGACAGAGAAAGACAAATACCATATGATTTTTCATATGTGTGGAATCTCAAAAGCAAAATAAACAAAACAGAAACAGACTCATAGATACAGGGTACCAAGGTTGCCAGGTAGAAGGGGGCTTTGAGGGCTGGGTGAAGAAGGTGAAGTGATTAAGAAGCACAAAGCGGAAATTACAAACTAGACGCATGGACGTAAAGTACAGCACAGGGAACATAGCCAACACCATTGTACCATATGTATGGTGCCAGGTGTGTGCTAGACTTATCAGGGTAACTATGTCATAAGTTATATAAACGTCTAACCACAGGCCGTACACTTGCAACTGATATAATACTGAGTGTCAACTGCAACTGAAAAATTAAAAACTAATAGGAGTAGCCCCTCATGCAATCATCTGGCTACAAATAGGCTGTCTTTTGCCTTTTTGCCCTAACCTTCTCGTCGCAAAGTTAAATCTTTTTCAAATGTCTAATTCATTTCCTTTCTGGCTCCTGGGTTTTGTGTCTTGTTCAGAAATGCCTTCTTCATTTCAAAATTATTTTGTGAAATTACGGGATAATTTCTCCTAGTATTTTCCCAGACTGTTTGTTACGCTTAAGTCTCTGTCTGGAAAGTGTTTGAGGAGAGGCATCAGCTCTCATGTCTGTCTCTTCTAACCTTGACTCTGTGACCCATGATCCAGCTTCCTGGGAGTTCCAGACAATCCAGATTTTCCCGGATCCTTGCAGATGTGACTGAACCTGACTTACTGACACATTGCTGCTGGTTGTGACCTTGGACCCCTGAGTCCTCTCCTGCTCCCTGAGTCTTGGTCCAGACCCCCGGGGGATCTGGGCAGACTCCTTTCATGGGGGTGAGTGGGCTTCAGGTGGCCGCCCAGCGGTCTGGATGCTCATTGTCCTGGTCTGGGGCGGTAGCACTTCCTCTGTAAATTGGGCCCCGGTTCCTATCCACTGCTCCCTCCCATCCCACCTGTGCTCTGCCCCCAGCTCCTCTCCAGGAAATTTGCATCATGCGGCAGAGGGAGGGCTCTGCTGGACTGCTTCACCAGCCATGGTCTGCTCAGCTGCCCCCCTGCTCCTGCTGGCCACGACTCTGCCCCTGGTGGGGTCACCAGGGACCCCAGCGTCCCCACCTGTGAGTAACACTGCGGGGAGGACCCCAGGAAGGTCTGCAGAGGCAACAACGAGGGACATCGGGTGTGAGGGGCAGTACAGGTGTGGGATGAAATGACAGGTGGAGGGGAAGGACTTGAAAAAAGAGGCTGGTTTGTTACAAGGTCTCCGAGAGTTCAGTCTGTATTCCAGAGTGGGGGGGTAGCTTCGTTTCTTCATTCGAGTCCCTGGGAGGTCCCAGGATGCCGGCTGCACTTCCAGTCAAGCTTGCAGTTTAAACATGAACAGAGAACCTTCCCAGATTTGGGGACATTGGCACAGAGGACAGGAGAGAACCTGAGGAAAGGCAGCGGAGTCTAGAGCAGTACTTTTTCATCTGCGTTTGCTCCCATGTCGTATCTCTGTCTCCATCCGTATCCTCATCAGCATCCCTGTCTGTTTTTAGCTAGATATCCACATACACGCACAATTCGGAGCATCAGGGGAGATGGTGAGGAACAATTTCTAGGAACCAGGGACTATTTATTGGAAGATGCTGCCTCTGCCCACCCCAGTGGCAGTTCCTACGGAGGGAAGAGAAGTTCTCAAACCTCTGGGCCCCAGCCAGCTCTGGCCAACCCTTCCCCTCCCCCTCCCCCTGGAGCGGCAGGCCCAGCCATTTCAATTAGCCTGGAGGCCCAGGGACAGGGGAACTCAGGAAGGAATTAAGCAAAGCATGTTGACTCTCTGGGGTGTGCCTAGTTCCTGGGTGCAGGCTCTGGCAGGTCCCTGGAGCTGTATCCCTCAAACCTCCTGCCAGAAGTCTACTTCCCCCTCCTGATGTTCCATTTAATTCCAGGCAAAAAATAAAAATAAAAATTTAAAAAGAGGCCCTTCCAAGACACTGTGTCATGCCAGCAGGTTAGCCAGGCTGGCCCCTGAGCCACTTGGGGAAGAAGCTGTCCTTGAAAGAAACCTGGGGTCAGCCTCTCCTCAGAGGTCTCTCCCCTGCGCTCTGTTCTAGGGACCCAGTTGGGTAGGAGGGGAATCTGGGCAGCAACTGGACCTGGAGAGTGGAGCAGGCGGTGAGTGGATGGAGGAGGAGGGGCGGGAACAGGGAGCGAGGTGGGAAGAGAGCCCTGGGAGAGGCCGCGGCGCAGGGCGGCGGGTGAACAGAGAGGACCAGACCCGCGCTGCTCAGGCCAGTCCATGCACCCCGTCTCCAGCCGCGTGAGGCCTTGGGAAGCTCGTCCATCGCTGAGAGCCTTGTCTGTGAGATGGGGGCTGTTGCGAGGGTGACAGAAAACGGGTGTGCCACAGCCAGATGAGGAGCCACTGTCCTTGAGTCCTGGCTGTGCCAGGACCACTACAGGAGGGGGCCTGCTCCGGGTTCCTGGCAGTAACCAGCTAGGCGTGGGAGCTGGCCCGTATCCCCTTTCCCCTCCTCTCCAGCGGCCCCCTCTCCTCCTGTGGAACCGGTCCTGGCCTCCGTCTATGTGCGGCTGGATGTCTCCAGCGAGACCTGGCGGGGTGCACTCTCAAGGCCCCTGACTCTGTCCCCTGCCCCAGCTTCCTCTTCCCCAAGAACTCTCACTGGCCTCAGCCTCACGACAGGTAGGGGGAACTCCACTGGGTCCTGCCTCTCAGGGCTGCTGGTGGTGTGGGAAGGGGGCTCTAAGTGAAGGAAATGTGGGCTTCCCAGCCCTCCTGCAGCCAGCGTGTCTGCAATGCTCCCCATTTTCTGGAGGGTCTGCATGGCCCAGCTCCTTCCTCACTTTCCTACCAGACAGACCCTTCCCCTCCTGCTCCATGGCCCCATCTTGTAACAGAGGGCCCAAGGGGCAGGTGGTGGGGGACCTGGACTTCTCCACCCTGACCCCAGGTGCCTTTGGGAGTGCATGACCTCTGCTGCTTCGAACCCTAGCTGAGCAGGCAGTCCCAGCTGTGCCCATGACTCTAGGATGCTCCAGACACCCAGCCCCAGACCTCCCAGGCATCCAGCAGCCACCGGTCCTGCCAAGGTGGCCTTCTCAGGTAGCCTGCCCCCTTCTCACTCCCTTGCCTGTCACAGAGTGCGCCACCAAGTCAGATGGGTTTACCCACTGTTCTTGCCTGACTGGATACCAATGGAACACCAGTGCCTGCTCCCGTCACGATCCTTGCCACGCCCCCTACAACCACCAGCCCTGCGGCTGTGTCGTCCTCAGCCCTCTGGAAGCTGGGTACTGCCAGTTGCTGCCACCTGGTGAGGAGAGTGGAGAACTCGGAAATCATTGGGCCCAAGTGAAGGAAACCTTCCCTGTGTTTTTTCTTTTTCCTCACTGACTCCTGTATTTCTGCCAGCTGGCCCAAGGCCAGAGGCTCCTCTGGGTGGGAGAAGACGCCAGCCATCTCAGCAGGTCACAGGCCCCCAGCTCGGGACCTGAGTAGAGAGACTCATGAGCGAGCAACAGGGCTCTGGAGACACCCTGACAAGGAGAGAAAGTTTCCCCGCTGGGAGAGGGGAGGTCATGGGTCAGAAAGATTCCCTGTTTGGTTCCCAGTGACAGATGGGTCTTCCAGGCTGGACTGCAGCAGCCATGCTCCTCCAGGCAGAATATAAAATAAAAAATGCCAGGGGCCGGGGGGCGGGGGCGGGGAGCGAGGAGGGTAGGAGTCGGAGGACGGGGGAGCATCACAGCTTAGCTGCATGGGAGCCCACGAGTTCCTGCTGCAGTGATCCCCTGTCCCCTGCCTCCTTTCAGTCCCAGGCGCCCTGAGCTCAAACTCCTGGCTGCAGATGCCGGGAGACACACTGAACTTGACCCTCCTCACGAGCCACGAGACCACCAACCTGAACTGGTTCCTGCAGCACCGCACAGGGAGCCCCATCCTCCTACAGCCAGGGACACAGGTGTCCCTGACATCTAGCCCAGGCCAGACTGTCCTCCACATCTTCAACATCTCCCACAAGTGGGAAGGTAGCCGGCCTGTCCTTCCCTCCTCCTCTCTCTTCCCTGCCACCCCCTCCTCCCTCCCTCCTTCCTTCCTTTCTTTTCTCCTTTCCCTTTCCCTTTTCATCTTCCTATTTATTTATTTTGGGGAAATAAAGGCTAAGAGTCCTGTTGATGTGAAAATGTATAAAGGAAGAATGCTGCAAATATGGTCTCAATTTTAACTGAAAACAGACAAGTTCTTTTCTTCCAGCCGTTGAAATGGTAGGGGATGGTGCAGGAAAGGTGTCTGCTGGAGGGGAAAAGGTTCACTTTGTTTTTATTTTTTTAATATTTTATTTATTTTTAGAGATAGGAGAAGGGAGGGAGAAAGAGAGGAAGAGAATTTTCGATGTGCGAGAGATACATTTATTGGTTGCCTCTCATCCGCGCCCCAACCTGAGCCCAGGCCCACAACCCAGGCATGTGCCCTGACCTGGAATCAAACCCATGACCTTTCGGTTTGCAGGACCGTGCTCAACCAACTGAGCCACACGATCAGGGTGAGGCAGATTCATTTCAGAATTCATGGCTACAAGCTAATAAACAAGGGTCAGGAGCCTCTTCTCCAGTTCTCTTCTTCCCCCTAGAAATCCTTCGGGGGGGGGGGCACCTTGCTGTGGTTGAGCAGAGCCCAGACTAAGAAGGCCCTGTGTCTGCAGGCGAGTACATGTGCCTCTTCGAGGCCCAGGGATTCACATGGGAGCTGTTCCAGGTGGTGAGGGTGCCCCTGCAGGCGGCAGATGTGACGCGTCTTCCAGACCAGCTCTCAGTCTCCTGTGCTGCCTCCCCTGGCTTCCAGCTGAGCTGCTGCATCCCACCCACACTGCTGGTCTACGTGGCTTCCTGGAGCCCTGGAGAGGGCAGCGAAGGTACGCGAGGGGGCTGGCTGCCTGGGGCGGAGGAGAGGGGGCAGCCTGTCTTCTCCAACTCACTGACGCAGAGGCCACAGCTCAACGTGGGAGTTCCATGTCCAAGTCCAACACAGTTTTCACCCAGCAGAGCAATGACTTTCAACCTTTTTCATCGTGTGGCACACATAAACTAATGACTAAAATTCTGTGGCACACTGAAAACTATATATTTTTGCCGATCTGACAAAAAAATGGGTATAATTTCAATTCATTCACACCAGGCAGCTGTTGTAGTGTTGGCAGTTGTCCTTTCTTTATTTGCCAATCTAAGGGAACAGAGGTCAGTGTCCCTGACTAGTCGGGTGTGATGTATTTTTTTTTAATGTTTTTTTTTAAAGATTTTATTTATTTATTTCTAGAAAGGGAAGGGAGGGAGAAAGAGTGAGAAACATCAATGTGCAGCTGCTGGGGGCTGTGCCCTGCAACCCAGGCATGTGCCCTGACTAGGAATCGAACTTGCGATGCTTTGGTTCACAGCCCGCGCTCAATCAGGTGTGATGTATTTTAAAAATTCCTGTGGCACACCAGTTGAAGTTCTCTGTGACAGAGCAATCCCAGTTCTATCAATACAAGAACCTCATGGGTGTAGACGACTTCCTGCCCAGTGCTTTCGCCACACAGTCCCATCACACGCCCTGAGGTTCCTGTAATGATGGCCCCATTTTACAAAGGGGGACACTGTGCCTAGAGTACCCAGGCTAGTTAGCAACCCTCAGGGGCCTTCGCCAAAACCTGAGCTCTGCCTTCCGTGACTTGATGCCCGCATACTATTCTGCTCCTGCACACTGCTTAATCTACTCCTGAAACTGCTAGAAAAAGCGAACCGGCAAATCGGGGCCTGCCGGCTTCGGGGTCAGTTCCTGGTCTAGTGACCGACAGTGCCCTTCTCTCTCTCACCCTCAGCCTCCTTATTCAACCAGCCAAGTGACCAGTGCCTTGTGCTGGCCATTCAGCACTGCCCTGCAGCGGACACTACGTACACTTGTGACCTGCAGAGCCCAGGACTGACCCCTCTCAGAGTCCCCATCTCTGTCACCGTCATCCAGGGTACGTGGGGCTTACGGTCCAGCGGGCTGACCTCTTGCCAGCTGGCCCCGGGAGCTCCTCCTGGACATTCCCCTGCCCCGGGCACCGGGGCCGGGCTCCAGAGCCTGCTTCGGGTTTCCGCCCCCGGAAAGGCTCAGCTAGACTGCAGTTCCTGACGTCATTCCCCAGATGGAGACATTACCTGTCCTGAGGACTCCTCAGCTGTTGCCTGGAACATCACCAAGGCCGGCTATGTGGCACAGGCCCCCTGTCCCATGAACAGGACGGGCATGGTGAAGAGGACATGCGGGCCCGACGGGGTCTGGGGGCCTGTCCACGACAGCTGCACAGACACGGGGCTCCTTACCTTGCTTCAGAGAGCCCAGGTAGAGCTTCTGGCCCAGCTGCCCACACATTACACCCTCCATGACCTGCCCCTTCCTCTGCCCCTTCCTCACTCAGGACCCAGCCCTAGGCTCCTCTCCTCCTGAGGCCCAGCGCAGAAGTTACTCAGCTTCTCTGAGTCGGAGCCCTAGCAGAGCCAGGAAGTAGGTGTGGGGGCATGAGAGTGGCCAGGACTCTTGTGGCAGTGAGGGTGCTATTCCCCAACCTTCGTCTATCAAGGGTCTCTTCCACTAACATTGCTGTCAGCTCCATCCACGTGGCTTACTCTGCTCTCTGCTCCCTGACCCCCTGGGAGGGGTGTAGCTATGGGGAGGAATGAGTTGGATGGGGGAGGAGGTGGCCCCTCTCTGGCACGGACTCACTCCCCGCCACCAGCCCCATTGCTGTCCTGTCTGTCTCAGCTGCTGTGGGCAGGCCAGGGCTGTCCTGCTGTAGAGGTGCCACGGAGCCTGGCAGAGCTGTTGGAGCAGACAAGGGTGGTGAGCTCACCCTCTGACTTGTTGGCACTGCTGGGCACCGTGACATACCTTGCCAAGGCAGTGGCAGACACCGGAATACAGCTTAACCGCAGTGCCCTGGAGGTAAGGTCTCTGATCCACAGCAGGTGCCAGCTGGGTGGAGGAGGCTGGGAGGTTTTCACTTTTGGGCGCTTTTGTCCCTCTGACACCACCATGGGCTGTCAGATGACAGACCGCTCCCATGGTCCATCGCTCCTCTTGGACACCAGTGTCTAAGTCCACGGAATGTGGAGAAGGCTTGATGCTGAGAACACATGCGAGATTGCCGACGGTGTGTGCAGACATGAATCCAGAGGCACACATTCACGAACAGATATGTAGATATGACATGACTTCCCCCTACACACACACTCACGCGCATGCGAGCACCTGCACAAAGACACTCAAACACAACTGGCTTTGCTGGGCCCCCCTAAACCAGCTGTCAATATAGGCACCAGCTGGTGACCCGTAGGCTGCAGCCAAAAGAATAACTCGGGGGGCTATGACACTGCACGCCCTTCATGTCTGGGAAGAGGTGTCGCGCGTGGGTGTACAGGCATGAACATGACTCTCTAGTTCAGGACATTGTGCCCTCTGCCACCATTCCTGCTTTTCAGACATATAGGGGCCACAAAATTGAAGAAGGCCTCCTTAGGGCCTGGCTGACCCCAAGGGATGGAGGGGGAAGAAGGGTTGTTGAATGGAGGGGTGGGATGAGCTTCAGGAGACCACATACTTGAAGAGACTCCAGTGGTTAGCTGAACAGCACCCCCATTCTTCCTGTCTAGAAACTCCCCCCCAGAGGTCTGTCTTCTTTTCCCCCTTCCTCTCCAACCTTGGGTCTTGCGGTGAATGAGGAAAGTTAGGCTTGGGGGCCTATGTACCCTAGGGCCCCTGGCTCAGTGCTGAGGGTGCTAGCGTTCCTCTCTGTTGGCTGTGACAGGCTCTCCTGAAAACCACTGACAAGGTTCTAGACATGGACACCAGCCCTCTGTGGACTGCGGCCCAGGTGCAGACACCCTCGGCGAGCTCAGACCTCCTGCTGGCTGTGGAGACCCTGGCATGCAGCCTGCGCCCACAAGACCACCCCTTCACCTCCAGCTTGCCCAACGTGGAGATGCAGACCCAGCTCCTCAGCCCCACACTCCCTGCTGACTACAGACTCTCCTTCTCCACTCAGCCACCCCTGCGGGCACTGATTCCCAGACACTCACTGGCCCCCCTGGTTACTAGTGACAACAACATCACCATGACTGGCCTGGTGCTGCGCAAGCTGGACCGCCTACTACCCTCGAACTATGGACGAGGGCTGGGGGACTCCCTCTACGCCACTCCTGGTCTGGTCCTCGCCCTCTCCATCATGGCAGGTGGCCAGGCCTTCAGCCAGGGAGAAGTCATCATGGACTTTGGGGACAGAGATGGCACCCTTCACTGTGTCTTCTGGGACCACCATCTCTTCCAGGGCGATGGGGGCTGGTCAGAGGAAGGGTGTCAGGTGCAGGCAGCCAATGCCAGCTCCACCACTCAGTGCGTCTGCTGGCACCTCACCGCCTTCTCCATCCTCATGTCCCGACACACTGTTCCAGAAGACCGCACCCTGGATCTTCTGAGTCATGTGGGCCTGGGGGCCTCCATTCTGGCACTGCTCGTGTGCCTGGGCGTGTACAGGCTGGTGTGGAGGGTCGTGGTACGGAACACAGTTGCCTACTTACGCCACGCAGCCCTACTCAACATGGTGCTCTGTCTGCTGGCCGCAGACACCTGCTTCCTGGGAGCCTCACTGCTTCCTCCAGGGCCCGAAAGTCCACTCTGCCTGGCTGCTGCCTTCCTCTGTCATTTCCTCTACCTGGCTACCTTTTTCTGGATGCTGGCTCAGGCCCTGATGTTGGCCCACCAGTTGCTCTTTGTCTTCCACCAGCTGTCCAAGCGCCGAGTGCTCTCCCTCATGGTGGTTCTCGGCTACCTGTGCCCCATGGGGTTTGCAGGTGTCGCCCTGGGCCTCTACCTGCCTCGAGGGCAATACCTGGGAGAGAGGGCATGCTGGCTGGATGAGAAGGGAGGGGTGAGCTACACCTTTGCAGGGCCGGTGCTGGTCATCGTGGGCCTGAATGGGCTGGTGCTAGCCGTGACCATGCTGAAGTTGCTGAGACCTTCGCTATCAGAGGGACCCCAGGGGGAGAAGCGCCAAGACCTCCTTGGGGTGGTCAAAGCCCTGCTCGTCCTCACACCCATCTTCGGTCTCACCTGGGTCCTGGGCCTGGCCACACTGCTGGAGGACGACTCCATAGTCCCTCACTACGTCTTCACGATTCTCAACACCTCCCAGGTGGGTGGTGACAAGGTGGCTGTACCTTGTGCCGTTTTAGACGTTCTAAGTCACTGCCAGTCCCTTCTCAAGGTGCTGTCGTGGTGGAGCAGAGGAAATATAGCTCGGGAATTTTGGAAGGCACAGGTTTGGGTGCCAGTTCCTCCACTGACTGGCTGGATAACTGGACAAATCCCTCTGAGCTTTGGTTTTCGTATCTGTGAAATAATACCTGGTGTTGCCAGGGAATCATCAGCACCCAACCCTTTGCTAGTCCCTTCGCAACCGTAGCAGCAATAACGGCACCAGAAGGGCCCTGTACCCCAGTGATGCTGACGTATGAAACCCGAGTAAGACAAGAGGACAGAGGCAAAGGAGGAGGGAAGGGAAGGAGTGGGTTGCGGTTGATTCCTTCCTCCTTGACTCACTTACCCCCTTCTCCCTCCTTTCAGGGCGTCTTCATCTTATGGTTTGGCTGCCTCATGGACAAGAAAGTGAGTCTGCCCACCCCACGCCTGCCTGACTCACAGCCAAAGGCAAGGGCTCCGGCTGCCGTAACCAGGCATTTATCTCCTGCAGGTTCAACAGGCTCTACGCAGACGCTTCTGCCGCGCGCAGTCCCCCAACTCCACCATCTCCCTGGTGAGTTGTTGCCTTCAAATCCTTCCTCCCCCAGAGGGCAGGTCAGAAGCAGGTGACCCACAGCCCTTCCCCAGGGAGACGGGCACCACTAGAGGCTGAGAGAAGACTGGGGTCATGTTCTAGAGCCAGCATGCTCCAGGCTCCAGCTGTCCACAGTGCAGAAAGCAGCCTGGTCAGGAAAGTCAGAATCAGGTGCCCTGGTTCCTGATCACAGCCTAGACTCCCAGCGACTCTCTCATCCCTGGTTTCTCCATCTGACCATCTGCCTCTAGTTACTAGTTGAAGGGAAAAGACAGGATCAGTAGGCACGGGCCTCACCGTAGCTGAGAGCAAAGTGCCCCCTCACTGCAGCCCCCAAAGGAGGGCAGGTGAGAATGTGAAAACGGACATAACCTCGTCAAAGGCGAGCTGGCAATGATCACCCTGCAATTGGGCCTTTTCACCCCTCCCTAGGCCACCAATGAAACCCACATCCTGGAACACAGCAAAGGAAGAAGTGAAAATGCTAGGTGAGGATGAAGCTTTCTTGGGAGCAGCGTGAGTGGCATGAGCAGCTTCCTGGCAAAGCTGTTGACGGAAAGCTCCTCTTCATATACATGTCCCAGCTCAAAGAGGGGAACAGACTCGGCTACGGTAGACATTTCTCCGTGAGCTGGGGAGGTGAAGGCCTTAGTGAGCAGAAATGACGGCATCTGCTATTGCTTTCCCAGAAAGCTGGAGGGGGTTTAACCACCGACAGCGCTGACTCAGTTCACTCTGAAAATTCCTTTTCATGCTATTAGATATTTAATTATCCTGAAAAATCTTTGTTTGTTTTTCCTTCAAGATTTTACTTATTTATTTTCAGACAGAGGGGAAAGGAGGGAGAAAGAGAGGGAAACATCAATGTGTGGTTGCCTCTTGCACACCCCCTACTGGGGACCTGGCCCACAACCTAGGCATGTGCCTTGACTGGGAATCGAATTGGTAACCTTTTTGTCCTCGGGTTGGTGCTCAATCCACTGAGCCCCACCAGCCAGGGCAAAAAAAAAAAAAAATCCTTGTTTTGAAGGAATTAGCACTGGTGAGCTTGTTGTCCAGAGGAAGGGCGATCTGCGAAGATAGGGCAAGGTTTCCTTTTACCGGCCCAGAGCTTCAGGGCAAGTTCTCTTGAGGGGAACCACACAAAGACCCCATGTTCCCTCCGAGGGAGTGTGGGGTGTGCGCTTGAACCCACCAGGACGGGCAGGCCCAACACCCTGAACCCTTCCCCACTCCCAGAGCTCAGCCCTCCGGAAAGCCAGGCTATGTTTCCATTAGCCACACTCATCCCTCTGCACTCACCTGTCCCTGCCCCTGAACCAGCCCAGCAAGAAGAGCACAACAGACTGGCTCAAGCTCTCTCATGAATGGACCCGGCTTTGCTGTAAACATTATCAAGATATCAGAGTTTAAAATAATTGCAAGTGAAACTGTCTCAACCAGTTTTTAACTCACCAACAGTTTATGTTACAGATATAGTTGATAGAAATGGTTTTAACTACTCAGTGATTTCTCCTTATTTCTTCTGTACAGTTACGAAGAAAGGATGGCTTAACGGACAGGAACTCTGATCTTCCAAACATCAAAGGCAAAGGGCAGAATTTGGTTGGTTTGTTGTCAAAATTCAAGGAAAGGTGAACTTGATGAGCCCCTTTCTTTAACATTTAAACACATCAACATAAACTTGTTTCGCAGACACTTGCACGTCTACACACAGTCACTAACATGAACGCATTTGAAAGAAGGTGCTGTGAATTTTAAAGCAGGAGAAAGGTACCTCAGACTGCTACAAATTAAGAGGAAAAGATGACAAACACATTTAAAAGTGACAGGATTAGGCTAAGACTAGATATGGAGAATAAGGATTTAAGAAAAGCAGACAGCAAGACATCTACCTGAATTAATTTGTGGATTTCACAATAGATAATGACAGGGTTCGAAGAACTTTTAAACTAGATAAGTGAAACAATTTTGATAAATGAATCTTTGTGAATTACAAATTTCATGAATATTTTTATAAAATGGAATGGGGACTTCTTCTGTTGAAATAAAAAGGAATACCACATACTGTTGAAAACATTTTTCTTACAAACACTGTACCTTCACTTAATGATTTGTGTGGATATTTAAATTGCGTATGAACCAGCCCGAATATTTCTCTAAGTGGATTCGATCGTTCTCTCACGTGGAAGGTACCGAGTCACCAGGACAGTTGGGATGTCTCCAGGCCTAGGGCTCGTTGCAGGCCCCAGGGGAGGCAGGCAGCCCCTGAAACAGGGAAGACTGTCCTTGCTGGTTTCCCTGGCAACATGGACATGTCTCAATATCACTATCACTTCGTTAGTATTTACAGTCTTGATTATTTTCAATGATAGATTTATTTTCAGAATAATTCAAACAATACACGTTGGAAGCAGCAGAGACTCCTTTTCTAAGAATGCTTTGTAGAAATATGTTCTCATTTTCCTTCTCAACTGACTGCACACACCCTCCGCATGCTCTGCTGGTAAAAAAAAAAATGCATTTTAGAATTGATAAGTGAAATGACATTAAGCCTTGGTCCACTTGGCTCTCACCACAAAAAGGAAGGAAGGACTGAAGAAGGAGGCTCTGGAGTAACTGTGAGGTTTAGTAGTGATTCCGTTTCTGAGAAGACGGCTTAAGGGAGTAAGCAGAACAGAGAAATGCACCAAGGATGTGCGCTCCAGGGTTCACGTCCTCAGAAGAGAGGCACCAGTCAGGGCGTATGGATACAGAGGGATGCCATGCGGTCACTGGAAATGATGTACATCTACGCCTCCTGACATGGAAAATGTTTAGGCTACACAGCTGTGTAAAACCAAAGGGGACCAGAGTAGCATTATGCGAGGCAATTTTGCTCCACAGGTCCAAATAAATACATATGTGTTGGAAAAAAAATATATCAAACTATTAATAGTGGGTATCTTTACTTGATTTTTCATCTTCTCACTCTATAAATATTGAATTCTTTTACAATAAGCATGCATTTTTATACTAGAAAAATAATAAAATGATTTTAAAAATGTTCTGTTGAACACATTGCATATTTAAAAATAGAAGCTTGTGCCCTGGCCAGTGTGGCTCAGTTGGTTGGAGCATCTTCCCATAAACCAAAAGGTTGTGGGTTCAGTCCCTGGTAGGGGTGCATACAGGAGGAAATGGATGTTTCTCTTACACTGACCTCTCTCTCTCTCCCCTCCTCTTTCCTTTCTGGCATTAACAACAACAACTTGACAAGCAAAGAAACAAAACTCCCTCTGGAATTTCGGTTTGTATGGAGTGTGGGCTACATTAGGGTCCCTGAGAAAGCTCTGAGCCCCCTGTTTGGAATTCTGCTTTGGGAATCAGTCCTGTCTGGTGGTCCCTTAAGTACGGAAGGAAAAAGGGCCCCTAGCTGAGTTCATTGCAGCCACAAACATTGCCAACACGTCTGAACGCCTCTTCTCTTTCACAATGTTTTCAGAATAGTATTTCTACCATTTTTGTCCTATTCCCACATTCTCCCATTCCTCTCAATCAGTGATCCCTCTCCATCAAAAAAGCAGAAAACACCAGCTCAAGTCCCAAATAAACCACAGCGGACACAGGCAGAGGGACCTCTGAGCCGTCCATTAAAATCTGAGACAGGCTGGGAGACCTTGGTACTGCTTTCCACCCCTCAAGACAGACCAGAATTTGAGAGGCTTGGAGGAATCAGTACAATTCAGAAAGGATAGGGGGAAAAGATGGGCTGAGCATTAGGATTCTTCTCTCTGGAAACATAGAAACAAAGAGGGCACAAATTTCTGTCTGTTTTGTTGGTTGCTGTAGCTTCAGCATCTAGAGTAGTGCCTGACACATAACAGGCACTCAGTGAATTTTTGCTCAATGAATGAATTATACAGACCATGGGAAGACATGAACTTTTACTCAGAAACAGACCATCAGAAGTGAATTGCTGGGCCAGGGATGGGGCAAAGAGGGAAGCAAACCTTTTGAAGTTTGATGACAATGAAAGAGGATGAGGGAAAATAAATGCTCCACTCCCAAATAAGTTATTTGGTGGAGCAGGGGATCAAATTAAAGTTTTACATGAAAAAGAGAAGCTTAAGTTGGGATCTTGGGATCAGTTACCCAAGTTTATCTAAGAATGGAGGCATCCATAATAAACAACACGTCATGACGGTGAAAACAACCTGGCTTACTCTTGCACATATGGAATGTTTTGAAATACTGTATAATTGTGCCAAGTTGGCGAACCTACGAACTGACCGCAGACCCACGACAGAACTGAGCGCCGCTGAAGCTGTGTGTGCCTCTCCAGCCCAATTCCACTGCCCCCACCCACAGGTAACCTCTGTTCTGAGCGTTTCCCTTACCTTTTTTCTGAGTTATTTTTTATTGTGGTAAAATACACATCAAATCGATCACTTTCACCATTTTTCAGTACATGGTTTAGCAGTGATTTAAGTGCATTCACACTGTCACGCAGTGAAGCTTCAGAACTCATCTCATCTCTCAAAACAGAAGCTCAGTGGACACTAAACAACCCATTCCCCCTCGTCTGGCCCGACAGCCGTCATTCCACTTTCTGTCTCTGTGAAGCCGGCTGCTTTAGACGCCTCACATAAGTGGAATCACACAGCATTTGGGTTGTGTGCATGTGTGTGTGTGTGACTGGCTTATTTCAGTCAGCGTAACACCCTCAAGGTTCATTGGTGTTGTAACTGCGACAGGGTTGCCTTCCTTTGTAGGGCTACCCAGCATTCTACGGTACGTCTGTTATTGTGGGATTTCCATATGAACAACTCTAAACCCACTTTTGCCCGGCCCTGCAGGCACATTCTGTTTATGTACTGATGGACATTTGGGCTACTGATAGTATAGGCCACTGTGAAATGCTACCAACACAGGTGCACAGGTACCTCTTTAGACCCTGCTTTCGATTCTTTTGGAGATACGAGTACACCCAGGCATGGAATTGCTCGAATCACATGGTAATTCTACTGTTAGTTTTTTGAATAAATGACATACTGTTTTCCAGTGGCTGCACCACTTTGCATTCCCACCAACCGTGCACAAGGGTCCCAATCTCTCCACATCCTCACCAACACTTACTACTTCCAGGTGTTCTGACAGTAGGCATCCTAATGTCTACTATCAAAAGTGGGAAGTGGTATCATCGTTTTGATTTGCATTTCCCTATGATTAGTGATGCTAAACATCTTTTCATGCACTTATTGGTCAATTGTATACCTTCTTCAGAGAAACGTCTATTCAAACTCTTTGCCCATTTTAAAATTGAGTTAATTTCTGGTTGTCGAATTATAGGATTTCTTTAAGTATTCTGAATATTAACCCCATACTGAATATATGATTTGCATACATTTTTATCTCATTCCAAAGGTGGCCTTTTCACTCTGTCTTTTGATGTCCTTTTTAATTTTGATGAAGTCCAATTTATCTATTTTTATTTCCTGTGTTTTGGGGGTTGTAACCAAGAAATCAGTGTCAAATCCAATGTCACATAGCTTTTCCCCTTTTAAGAGTTTTGTAAGTCTAGCTCTTATATTTAGGTCTTTTATTCATTTTGAGTTAATTTTTGTATATGGTGAAAAGTAGAGGTCCCACGTCATTCTTCTACATGTGGATATACAATTTTCCCAACATGATTTGTTGAAAAGACCATCTCACCCCATTAGTTTTGTTGTTGTTGTTGTTTTAAAACTTCGCCTGAGAATACGTTTACTGATTTTAGGTTGCGGGTTCATTTGATCCCTGGTAAGAATGCAGATGGGAGGCAACCAACAGATGTTTCCCTCTTTCTCTCTCTCCTTTTCTCTTCCTCTAAAATCCATAAACGTATTTTTAAAAATTAAAAAAAAATAGATTTATGTTAGCTGAGCAATGGAGGGTGGGGTGGGAGGGAAGGTGTTATTCTAAAGCAGGCCCCTCTGTTCCTAGCAGCCTCATGGTTGACTAAAATGGTTAGAAGTTACAAATGAAGACTCAAAGGCAAAATCTGCCCCTAAGCCAAGAGAACCACCTTTTGTCTACAAAACAAACAAACAAACAAACAAATAAATAGGGCAAATAGTTCTCTAATACAGCTCCACTTTATTAAGGTTAATCAACACAGTATTTATGTATCTAGACATTTACTATAAGTTTTCAGTGATGTTTACAGTCTGAATTATCTTTCCATAATTAAGTTAATTTAGGCACATTGGTTTGCATTTTATAGAAAATACTTAGCTTTAGGTCACAAATAGGAATGAATATAATTTGCAAATGTTACAAAGATGATTCCAAATTTCAGCTATCCTCTTTCCCAAATTGCAACCACTTGTTTAGTCTTTAATAAAAATACAGAACAAAAACAAATGCTTAAATATAGCACGTGTGAGATTCTGGTGACTAAGAAATCCCTGAAGGAGCAGTAAGCCGTGATTACTGGAAAGCTCAGAACACTGGGAAGGCTTAATTGCAAAGTATTTAACAGAAGGCCACAGATTTTGTTTTCCTAAGAGGTGCTAGGAACTACAGATGTCACTTAGTAATGCATTGAAATGGCATTGCCGAGTGTGAGTGTTGCACAGAAACTCCAGGCCACCGCTTCTGGATCCGTTACTTTGGATAAGCTTCCACGATCATCGCATGGCCCTGTGAAGGAAAGTGAGTCCAGTTAGAGCAGTGAACTAGGAGTCCAGCTGGTACAGAGGTATCCAAGGACAATGGGGAAAGTACGGCTTTGGAGTTTGATGCTGGCTCTGCCATTCAAATGCTGTGTGATCTTGGGGAAGCCATTCTGATCCTCAAGTTCATCTACAGAGGGGAGCTCATGGTACCCACTTCATAGTGTTTCTGTGAGCACTAAATTCGGTAGCATATAACACACACACACACACACATTTCTATACATCCGCATGCATGCACACGTGTGCACACCGCAGTCTGTCTAGCAGAGTTGGATTCCCAGCAGATGCTCCGTAAGTGGTTGCTGTCTAAATGACAAGCCATGGGGAGGCTTTTTTAGCTGCACAAAAATAAACATAATATAAGGAATGTCAACAACAGGAGATTTCTAGATTAGAAAACTGAGGCTTTGAAAGGTTAAGTAACTCATCCAAATCCACAACGTTATTAAACAACAGGGCCAGGATTTGAAACCAGGTCCAGATGATTTCAAGGACTCTTCTTCACTACTCTACTCAGATGAAGGCGATCCGAGGACCCACAAAGGGAAGAATGTAGGAAAATCCCTTCTCCAGTACTCTGCACAGTGCTGTGCACTGGTTATCTCCCTAGCTGAAACCAAGCGCAGAAATTTATAATTTCATCAATCTAAATCCTATCTGACATCCAGTCACTCTATCTTTTCGACTACGATCAAACCAGCTAATAGCTTAACTAACGCCCTGCTACTTGGTTCAATGCAATACCCATAAATATTTATTAAGAAACTTACTACATGGTGTCTGTCTTCAACTGTATACACTATAGCTCAAACCAAATTGCTAAATACCTTGACACAGGGACAAGGGAACAGAAAAGAACAGGGAGGGAAAGGTGTGACTGACTTTGGGTTACCCTAGCAAGGCTCACGATAAGGCAGCGACTTTCTTCTCCAGCTTCATTTAAAATGCATTGGTTTCATGTTCCAGAAACCACAGATTGCTCCAGGTCGGCGGTTCTCAACTAGAGGTAATTTTGCTCCTTACCCTCCCCAGAGGACACCTAGTAATGTCTGGAGATACTTCTGGTTGTCCCAACTAAGTGTACATGGGAAGGGAGGTGTTGCTACTGGTATGTAGTGGGTAGAGACCATGCCAAACATCTTAAAACAACACACAGCATGACCCCCCACAACAGAGAATGATGGCCCAAGATGGTAGTTCTGCCGAAGCTGAGAAACCTGCTCTAGACTCACAGGGGTGGGCTCCTCCTCTGACCTAGTCATGCTCACGCCTGTCTGGCCCTCGATGAACAATGCCAAACGTAGTCTGGTTTCTAAGATGCATCGCCCTTCTCCTCACTACACTGTGACTTCTAAAAGGGACTAGGCGTTACTCTTTGTTCATCCACAAACATCTAGTATTGTGTTACTGATACTCCAGGCGCGAGGGAACGAACGCTGCAAGCCGGAGGGCACGCGCCCATTGAGCCGGGCGCCGCACGCAGCGCTGTGCACCAGCTGCCTTCCCCGTTTAAACCTGGCACAGAAAGGTAAGAGGGAGGGCTCTGGCTCTACCTGATGGTGGCTTTCTGTAAAAAAGTCACACGGGTTAAAAAAAAATGCTTTTGATCATGAAGTCTAAAACGTTCCAAACTGTAAATAACTGACCCCTTGTTTCTTCAAAGTCTCTGAAGAAATGCCATAGAAACTTAAAAATATAGAATGTTTATACTTTTACATATCTTATTTATTTATCTTGATTAGCCACAGGAAGTTTCTGTAACTTGAAGGAAAAATCAAAGGTTCCGATCAAGGTTAAAAAAAAAAAAAAGGTTATAGCCAGCCTTTCTTTTGGATTCTGTTCCCAGAGTGAAATGCTGTAGCAGGTAGGAAATTGTACCTTCCTGTACCACAAGTAAAGCAGGTAAAAAAAAAAAAAATCTGTAGAATAACATAATTTCCCTCAGTTAAATAGCAATAAGTTATCCAGAGGTAAATTAATTCTCCAATTAAGATATTGTTTAGTTCTCAAGAAAGACAGTTTACTTCCTGGAGAGATTCTGTAGATAAGTTTCATATAGATAAGTGACTAGACAAATGAATAGAAATTTATTCTTAAAGAAAACAAATCAAAGTGTGAATAATGAGTAGTGAGGGAATTATAGGTAATCTAAGTTTTTTCTATGTACTTTTATATTTTCCATAATTGCCATAAACACCACATATTTCTTTTATAAACAAAAGATGTAAGCATTATTTTAGGAAAAAAATAGCCTGGATTTAAATAGCATCTTCTTTTCAAAGTACTATCAGAATTAAAGTTGTACCCCCTCCCCCCCTCAAAAACTAGGCTACTTCTTTTTTGGTTACATGCCATCAGAAATACTGCTCAGAAAATGCTTCAAAATAAACCTAATCAAGCATTCTTGGATGAGCCTGTCTTTTTTCCCCCCAAGACAATGACTTTCCAGAAGCTCCTGTGACGTACCTGCCCTCCAGCTGCACACGCAGCCACCAAACCAAACTGGCCTCCTTCCTTCCGTAGTCTGTTGGCGGCTGCCATGACCAACCGGCAGCCAGTGGCTCCAAAAGGATGTCCGAGGGACAGCGACCCACCCCAGTTGTTAAACTTCTCCAAGGGAGGAGTTCCAACCTGGCTCACGTAAACACAGACACAAACATAAAGATGAGTTTACTAAAGACAAGAATTAGACCATGCCCTTAGTAATAAGAAGTAACAGAACTAGAGAAATAACTACAAGATACATCACAAATTATTTTTCTGCAGAAGAAAATTCTAGGTCAATTCTGAAAGTCAAGGGTCCATTTATTTTCCTCCCTCTGTCCCTCCCTCCCTCCCTTCATTTTTTGATGAGATGTCTTCATAGATTTCATCTCAGTGCCCCCCATTTTTTTCCCAGATTTTGTTTATTTACTTTTAGAGAGGGGGAAGAAGAGAGAACCAGAAGGACAGAAACATCAATGTGCAAGAGATACACTGACTGGTTGCCTCTCGCACGCCCCCTACTGGGGACTGGGCTGGTAACCCAGGCAGGCCAGGGCATGTGCCCTGACAGGGAATGGAACCAGCGACCCTTTGGTTCACAGGCTGGCACTCAATCACTGAGCCACACCAGCCAGAGCCAAAATTTATTTATGTATTTTGCTTCTTTCTCATCTAACATTTGAATAAGAACAAAAAACAACCTAAAATTTTACTTTTATTTTCCTCTAAAGAATTTTGCAAATGAGAAACATTAATGTAACACAAAATTCTTCACAGGAGAAGCTTTCCACTTCCTATTTTTACTGGCAGGTAACTAAGCTCCAAATATTCAAGTGCCCTGGAAGGTCAAGCCTATTTTTAATCAGAAACTTACCTTGGTTTTCCTACCCATGTAGTTTTGTGCAAACCAATCAGAATCCATGGCTTTAAAATTAGCCAAAATCTGACCCTAGAAGGGAAAATAATTCATAAGGACCTTGTCATTAATGTCTCTCGAGGCCTTCTTTTACACAAGTTATCTAACTTTAAAGTTGAGCAAATTTTCAAATCAGTCTTCACTGAAAATCTTCTAAAGAAACAACTTGGTGCTTTCGAAGGGCGTGTAAGCGAGAGCCTCAAGGTGTGTCTCTACCACCGTCCACGTGGCCCTGGATTCGCGCCCTGCACCCTCCAGCAGTGCCAGCACTTCGTCGACGAAGCTCTGCCTCCGCTTTACGGATATTGCCAACCACGCCTTGCGCTCTCCCAGACCTGACTACACTTTTTATTACCATAGCTCTTCAACTCGACTTACTGAGAAAGCTTCGTGAAATTCAAAAGCATCAATATCATTCATTGTTAATCCTGCCTTTTCTAGAACTTTTGGAGTAGCATATGTTGGTCTGAAAAGAAGAAAAAAGTAGTTATGTTAGAACTTTAATTTTTAACCCAAGAGCACATTCCCATTCCCCAAACTGCGCCTTCCACGGGCATCAGACGCCCTCCTCTCACGCGCAGACTCCACGGCACCAGTGTCTGTGGTGGGGGTGCGACAGTGCACTCAACAGACATGGCCTCTGCTCTTAATGCAGCTGATATTCTAAAGGCAGGGAAACGGATCATAAACAAGTAAACAATGAAAGAGAAAGACAAACTAATAATGTGAAGAGCTAGAAGAACAGAGTTCAAAGGGCAAAGCACAGGAAATGGCGTGGCCAGTTTAAAGGACACAGTGGAGGCCAGTCAGCGTACAGCCTTGTGAGGGAGGGGGAGGTAGTCTGAAATGAGGAGGCTTTTGTAAAAGGCTCTTCTGAAGATTGTGTAGCAGAGTGTATAGCAACATGAAAAAATACTTACATGTGTTAATAAAAAAAAATACAAAGCTATATAAAACTACAAGAGAAATTATATGAATAAGTGGAAAGAATCCAAAACTATACAATGATATCCAACATAGAGGATTATTATTGTTTTTTTTTTAATCCAACACATAAATCAATTATGAATTCAGGGCCTAATATACTTTAAAATCTGTATAATAAATACTTTTGATTATAGTCCAAGCATATATATACTGCCACCTACCCGAGTAAAAGTTGATCCTTTGGATCTTGAGACACGTACACAAAATCCCTGGGTCAAAAATGGAGAGGTTAGCTCCAGTAATAAAATAAAGAAATCAGAGGCAATTTATTTAAACATTTACTTTACCTCAAATATGCCTTTGGCTTATAACCCATGGCCAGAGCTTTTTCCTCTGCCATAATCAGCATTGCAGAGGCACCATCGGTCTGAAATGTTAATCAGAACAATGATTTAAATTGTTCAGCCTGTCTGGAGGTCTTTCTACAACCTTCTCCTTCTGTGTTCTGTGCCTGAACCTGCCAGCTGGTTACAGTCATATGGTGATTCCATCTGACAAAACCCCTTCGTTTTCTCCATCCAACATCCCAATTCAAACACCCACACTACAGAGTGCCAGACCCCGATATGGAAGATACTCCAAGTATCACAATTACCACAGTGGAGAATAGGTGTAAGTATACACATATTTAGAAACATGCATCTGTAATAAGCTTAAAACAAAAGCCGTTCGCTTTTGGCAGAGAATATCAGTAATTTCATGCATTAAAACAAGCTGTGATTTATTTATTTTTCTAGCTGCTCCCTGCCTGTGGCTTCTAGGTGATATTCTTCTACTAATAGTCTCCAAAAGCAAACCAATGGGAGAAGGGAGACAGGTAGGCAGCTGAGAACATCAGAACCATGATCTTCCCTCTTTGGACACAACCCACACGCTTTTCCCTAATTTATAATGGAGAAAATGGGGGACAAAGAGGTACCACTAAAAAAAAGCCCTTCACCGGAACTTCAAGAACTAAAAAGAAACCCAAAATTCCATAGAAAAGGACACTATTCTGTAGTTTGTAAAATAAAAACAATTTCTACCACATTTTAACATATTTTTGTAACTCGGCAACCCTGAAGAGACTGCGTGGGCACCACCAGAGGGTGGCCGTGGAGTCTGCAAACACAGCTTAGCACACACACAATGTACGGTGTACGGACATGACGTTAGTTGATGTGCCGCTGTGCAAAACTGCAATGGGCATGATGCAGTACACACTTCCAAAACCCATGCATCGGTGACGTACTGCCTCTGATGGTTTGTGCTTCTGGTTTTCAATAACTAGGCCTGCACACTGCAGGAGTAATCATGAGGATGCAGATCTGCAGGAGCGTGGCCCACACCACATGGCCCCGTCATCCGGTTTGGTTTTGGAAATGGTCATCTAACCAGTCCTCTACCACTCAGGCTTCACAGGCTGGTGCACCACCCTGCTGGAGCTCCGCCAGGTACCCTTCCCCCCGACCAAGAGCAGCCTTTCAACAGTCACGTACCCAGGCCAAATATGTCAAACATCCGCCTATGTTTCTGGACATTATGTTCAGGGAGGGGAGATAACTTGTAAAAGAAATACTGACCAGGCCGACTATATTCAGAAGATTACGCTCAAGGTGGTAGGAGAAGGAAAACCACATCCCTTAAGCAGAACAGAATGAACAGGGATGATTAAATGAGCGGGAGCCAAAAAACTAAGGAGGACATGAAGCCACTTGCAAGTAAGTAAAATAACAACATAAGATGAGGGTGTATTTATTTCAAGATGGGAAAATGATTTGGGAGTAGAAAGCATCATCTCCTAACAATCAGAGCTGGAAGAGTCATCTTGTCTCTCTTTCTGCTCACTTCCCATGTCTTACAAGACTCCCCAAATTCATATCCTATGTTCCCACAGTGCCTTGCACTCACATCTTGATTTTGCATTTGCTACTCCTTTTGCCTAGAATGCCTTTTATACAGTTCTTGAAATGGCTTGTATTCTTCCCTCAAGATCTGCTGCTCAAGTGCTACCCTCCCCTGGAAAGCCTCTCTGACTCCCCCGGATATGCACTTCCTCTAACAGCCCGCGCTGACAGCCATCACAGTGCTTTCCCACTCCACTGCAGTCATCCGCTCTTCTTCCCTCCGGTGCCCGGCATAGGCTCTCAACATTTTTTGACCACTTCAGTGTTTGAGGACAACAGCCTTTTGTATCAGAATGGTGGCCGGACCAGATGACTCTAAGGCCTTAAAAACTCTGATTCTATTTTAATATCATTTCAATGAATACATTTTTAAGCCTCTATCCTTAATACAAACAGACATGCCTCCATCAGGTTCTCTATCGAGAGCACATAAATATAAAAGTCACCAGTAAACACATAGTTACCAGGAAGGAAGAATTCGCAGCTGTCACTGTGCCGTAGGGCTTGACAAATGCAGGTTTGAGTTTGCCCATCTGCTCCAGGGAGGAAGGACGAATGCCATTATCTTTGGTAACTGTATCTCTTCCTATAAAAATATAAACTTTTTAACTCTAAGGAACTACAAGCATTATATATCTTCTCTAGAGAAATAGGCTTTAAAAATGAGAATAGCCTTGGCTGGTGTGGCTCAGTGGATTGAGCGCCAGCCTCAAAAAGTCACAGGTTTGATTCCCAAGCAGGACACATGCCTGGGTTGCAGGCCAGGTCCCCAGTCAGGGGCGTATGAGAGACAACCAATTGATGAATCTCTCACACATTGATATTTCTCTCCCTCTCTTTCTCTCTCACTTCCCCTCTCTAAAAGTAAATAAATAAAATCTTTAAAAATAAAAATTACAAGAACAAATGAAACGTAAATCATACCTACTAGCTAAAAAGAAAGTCCTTTATAGTTATCATGATATTATCAAATTTTAAACTAAACCTTTAAAACATTTGGAAAAAAATCTAATTTAACAAAAAAGGGACACCCTATTTTCTTAAGATGTTCATTTACATTTGGCTATTGCGTATAGAAATCATATGACTAAAGAAAAAATAAGCATGTACATAAGAACTAAAATATATCAGGAAGGTATAAAAGGAGATTCGTATAAAAACTTCTCTCTTTAAAATATTTACCTATTGTTCCCTGACTGGTGTGGCTCAGTAGGCTGGGCATCAGCCCGCAAAGCAAAAGGTCACCGATTCCATTCCCAGTCAGGGCACACGCCTAGGTTGCAGGCCAGGTTCCTGGTTTGGGGGAGTGCTAGAGGTAACCTATTGATGTTTCTCTCCCTCTCTTTCTCCCTCCCTTCCCTTCTCTCTAAAAATAAATAAATAAAATGTTCACCTATTGTTATGCCATAAATTGAAACTTGAGTCCACATTTAAGTATAAAGGCTGAGTATTTTTGGAAACAGAACCTACAGATGAACTGAAAAGTCACTGGGGGTCTTGGAGTTTCAGGGGCAACTCAGACCTCCCTAACAAATGTCATGAATTCCCCTCACAAAGGAGAGCAAGCCGTTTTACCTGGTACTTTGAAGGGCACAATGTCGGAAAGGAGGCCTTCATCCTGCGCCTTCTTGGCCAGGCTATGCGAGCGCAGTGCGTACTCATCCTGTTCCAGCCGAGAAACAGCAAAGGCGGCAGCCAGTCGGTCTGCTGAGTGGCCCATGGTCTCATTGGTGGAGAACTCCGCCACCGCAGGGAGCTGGGAAAGGAGCAGTACAGGACCAGGTACACGTCACAGGTGTTACACTACACCCGTTATTTGGGGGAATCAAAATCTGCTGTCCATCAAGACCAAGACAAGCAAAGCTCAATGGAAACAGGGCATCTCTAAAGGGGGCTCACAAACTCAATTTTTCCAACCATTTTAACCCTTTTTTTTAACCAAAGAGTTAACTGTGCCCTGTAACTATCAGAGCACAAGTGAACCTGTGCTGTCTTACCTAATGCGAACACAAGTCTTTATGTAAGAGCTCCCCAGTCTCACCTCGGGCGCCAGGAAGTTCAGTCTGAACCTAGAGAGTAACGACAGTCGCTGACCCAGGGTCTTGGCCTTGTTGAGGTCGAGCATCATCTTCCTCATCTTCCTCGAGTGACGGATAGGGATGTCAGACATCAGCTCCACCCCGCCCGCCACCACCACGTCGCACTGGCCCGCGGCGATCAAGCCCACACCTACAGGGCACAGGGCGAGGCACATGAACGTTGTTTGAGAGATCGAAAGGCCACTGATAGTTTAAGCTTTTCAATTTAAGAATTGTAGGACAGTCATCAGCATTGTACAACATCTGTACTTAAGGTCTTTATCTTTTCAGAGGGATTAGGATGATTTTTTAAATGACTAAAAATACAACCATCGCACTAGAGAAAAACAAGTTCCATTCAGGCCACACGAACATCTGGAGATACCCGCCGGACCAACTCACACACACACCAGAATTGTACTCCAAACCAGAACCTTCAGCACATTTTATATGCTCCCAGCTTTAGTTTTCAGATATTTTTACTGTAAAGAGAATCTCAATTTCTACTATAAGACAAAGAAATTCTGGGTTTTAAGATGTAAGGCAGCTTCTTCCCTCTTTATGGCCACTGGCAAGTACATTACTGCCGGAACGGGGAGTGACCCTGGTGCTGGGTGGGGTGGAGAGCCCCAGCCCCAGACCCCCCACCCCCCCACCCCTGCTTCACCCCCTGCCACCCATGGGGAGGCAGCCCGTCGTCTGGCCTTGAAGCCGCAGAGAGAACCCACGACTGCTGCATCTCTCAGACTGCCTATCTCTTCACAATGACAATGCCACAAAATGTCCCCCAGTTTTACTCAAGTTTGCTAGGAGAATGTGTAACTAACTAATAAAAAAAATGCTGAGCTGTGGGGAGAAAGGAGAAGAGCCAGCTGTACTATCTGAAGCAGTGATTTCTCGCTGTGGCGATGGTGGATGGAGGAGGCCACACTCTCCGTGGCAGGGTATCACTTCAGCGTCACCTGGCGTTAAAACTCAGGAGGTCATACACTATTCATGCCTCAAATTCAGAAGCACCTCCCTAGAAACGTACTCCTCCAGTTGACAATACAAAGATTTAAATATTACCTTATTTTTTAAAAAACACAAATTCAGAGATCTGTGTTTATCACTTACTTCTGTTATGAGTATTTTTTAACGATGGAATCAAAGACAAAAGAGAATTACCATGAGTCTCCTGCTTCCCCCAAACATACCTGTGGTCATGGCTTGATTGGCAGAGATGCAGGCCATGGTGACAGTGTGAGCAGGGGTCTTGTCGGAGAAGCCCGCGCCGAGGGCAGCCTTCAGAAGACACAGGGAAGGAAATGACCGAGTTACTTGTAAATGACGCTTGGAGCACTACTTCCCCATGTGCTCAGTCAGGAGAGGGTTTGAGCTTAATATTCTACACGGTAATATTTAAGATAAAATCTAGTCCATCGCAGAAATGTTTTACTCATTTTTCACCTGGCCATTAACTGAGAACCACTCTGCAAAGCTCTTGGGAGCGCGTTTCTAGTGTGGTGTACTAGCCCACAACATGTCATCTAATTGCCTGGCAACGCTCTGCTCAGAGCCTTTGAAGATATCAATACATGATTTGATTTTACTGTTCAAATAAACCTAAAATAAACCGTTAAGAACAGGTGATGAAATGGTAAAATGTGTCATAGGGTGGGGTCCTCATGATCTGTGTTCCTACAGTTCAAAGCCTTAGCAGCAAAAGCAAAAGTCCTCGAACATGAGAAAAATTCACAAAGAACTGGCCACCCAGAAACAGTTCTCCCCTGCGTCCGGGCCCACCTGACTCCCGTCTCTACTCAGTCAGTCTCTCTCACTACCGCCTGCAGCCTCAGGCGGCACTCTGCAGACCCACTGTGAAGTCAAACAGGGAAACTGGCCAAATAGGCAGGAGTTCAAGTCGACGGAGAACCTTGGAAAAGTGCCTGAGCCACCAGTGAGCCTCTGACCAACACGGGTCAGACCAGTCAACGCCTGGAAGACAGAGCTGGCCAGGATGACACAAGGAGCTTCAGAGAGAACAATCTGAGGGGCCTTGAGAAAAACTGGGACCCCATGTCACCCCCATGTTACAAAAATGGCCTCCATTATGATGGCACAGTAAAGTTAAATGTGAAATGAGCACCTCTATTATTTTATCATACTATTTATTGGGGATATTAGGCTGCCAATAAACCAAGAAATGCCTGACTCTGTGGTTCATGTAAAAAATTAAAGAATAGGTACAACAATAAAATACTTATTTTTATATTAAACTTTCACTGTAAAAATAACACTCTCAACTCCCCACACTCCACCACTATCATCACCGTTTACTATGAAACTCTAACATTGTGGGGGGGTTAATTTTTAGGGGCCTTTTTCTGAAACTATTTAACTATCCTCAGAATCCAAACTCTCCTATAATTTGGTAAAATAAACATGTTTCCAAAGTCTATAAATTAAAGAGGTTCAATGCTACTTAACTGATTTCCACCTTTATATTTATACTATCTGTACACTCCCACAACCTATCCAATATAAATATGTTACAGTTCTGTACATGCAACATGACCTGACTCTGGTCTTTCCAGGTAGGTCTGATACTAAGTGACCAACTAATTTTGCTGAAAACTACTCCCCTGCCAACTACACGTCAGCCTCTCCATGTAAACCAGTCCACAATGAAGAGAGAGGCAACTTTTCGGGGGTGGGGAGAGCTCCTCAGTGGGGCAAGTGTAAAGGGCACTCAGGTCACAAGAGCCAATGCTCACGAGGTCCTTCCAAACCTGTGTGACAACACCCTTGGCCCCAGCTGACTCTCTGGACAGAAGGCGCTTTAAATAGAAGTGGTTGTTGGTGAGCCTTGTCCACGTGCCCCTTCTATTTAAAGTTGGAGTAGCTCTGACGACAAGCTTAGGCCCTAGATAGTACACTAAGGAGCAAGCGGAAAGGGCGCCTCTTAGTTAAGTGAGAGAGCAGGGAAATATGCGTCAGTCAAGCCAGATTCGTGTCAACTCAGCACCGGAAGTTTTTTAGGATTTCATATTAATTTTGTACTAATATACACAATAAATTCCCTGAAAGTTATTTCAGCTTTTAGGTGACACATCTCAACTGAATCTTTCCCTACAGCCACTGCAAAAATCATCAGAGTGCAAGCAACTGGTGTCAGGATAGGACAGAGAAAGGGGATCTAGCTCATGTCAGTCAATAGCTGAGATCTGCATATGGATGTAAAGCTTCTAGAAAAATAATTAAGGGAGCCCTGGCTGGTGTGACTTAGTGGATTGAGTGCCAGCTGCAAACCAAAGGATTGCTGGTTCAATTCCCAGTCAGGGCACATGCCTGGGCTGCAGGCCAGGTTCCCAGTTGGGGGCATGTGAGAGGCAACTGACTGATATTTCTCTTGCACAGCGATGCTTCTCTCCCTCTTTTCCACTCTCTTCCCCTCTCCCTAAAAATAAATAAAATCTCTTTTAAAAAATGTGAAGGCCCATGGAAAACATAAAAAGCAAAGGGGGGGGGCCTCTTCCTGTTCTTACTTCTTTCCTGACTCCCAATACACAGTTGATTTTTGTAGCTGCAATAACACCAGGCCCTCAGCAGTTAGAACGTTCACTGACAGGGGAAAAGGTGGAGCAGAACAGACACTTCAGTCCTGCTCATTTTCCCTTCTCTGCGCCGACAGTGTGGAGGAACTGCCCTCACCACTATACTGAACACAGTAACGTAGCAGGCATAGACTAGAAATAAAACGTTTGGCACACTGAAATGTGCTGTGAAGCCAACTTTGTCCAAATAATACTTTCAAAGAGAAGCCCAGGAGATGTGTTTGTACTATTCACCACGAAATGCCTGTAAGACACGTCACACAAGTTCCAAGGTCTGTCATTATCTTGGTTACCCAATCAACACTGCATGGAGTTATGCCAACTAGGGCAAAAGTAAACTCTCATAAAACAGTGTGTTAAACAGTTGACCTATGTGTCACTTAGTCAATGGAAACAAATGAATAAGCAAGGCTACCTTTAACAAAATCCATGTTATGAAATTAGCTCTTTGCAAAATGTTAAAATTTTAAGTTAATTAGAAGCCACGCTTTAACATTTATAAAAAGCACATCAGCCACACTCTGCTATAATCTCTACTTTCCTAAGAAAACAGCTAGACAAATTAACATTTCCCCAACCAGCTCAAATAACTGATTTGATTTTTATATAGTATAAATATATACTAATAAAGTATAGTGTACATCATTTGGTTTATGGTATAATTCTTTTACATATTAAACAACATTCATTATTCAAGTTATAAAATCACACTGTAAGTCAGATATAACTTTACTTAATGGATTTTAATTGTTAGAAAATAAAAATAGATTTCATTTATCTATTTTTAGAGAAAGGGAGAGAAACACCAATGTGTGATTGCCTCTCACGCACCCCCTACTGGGCACCTGGCCTGCAACCCTGGCATGTGCCCTGACTGGGAATTGAACCCATGACCCTTTGGTTTGCAGGCTGGTGCTTAATCCACTGAGCCACACGTGCCAGGGCTGGATATTAATATCTTTTAAAGAATACATTCTATTAGTAGAAATAAAATTGATTCTCCTATCAATCTCTTTAAAGAGTGTAAAGTTTGTTTTACTCACCTCTCTAGCTACATTGCTTGTTTTCACTTCCTGTATAACTGTGCCAAAGATGATATAATCGACAACTTCCTTTGGGACATTGGTCCGTTGCAACAAACCCCTGAGAGTGGAAGTGCAAAGCAAAGAAACAGTTAACACATCACGGTGGTGCAACAGATCATTTAAAACACTGCACTTCTTTCAAAAGGTTAAACCTTGAATTTAAAAGAGCAGAGACTGTATCTTTTCCTTAATTTGACAAGCATGTGGCTGGCACCTTATCAAAGAAGAAATGAATGAAACAGTGATTTAAAAAGTCAACATGTGATACTTGATTGGCAATGAGAAATTATATAGAAAGAATAAAAAATAATTTGGAATAGGAAAAAATAAATAAGTAAACACAGGAATAGTGGGAAACAGTATTCAGTAGAAAGAGACGAGACAAATATAAAACCAAAAAGAAGCAAAAATCCTAGATATGTTTAAGTTAATGTTTGTGTGTGGAATATAAATTTGAAGTATCAATGTAAATATATACATATTTCTAGTTCTCTCCACTGATAGAAACTAGCAGGAGCAGGAATGAGCACACCCTAAATTCAGACTTGGCTCTAAATGCCATGCCCCATTAAGGAATCAGAACACTTTAATAAATGACTGAGACCGGGTCTAAGGTAGAGAAAGTTTAAAGTGAACCTCATTGATCTCCTTGTGCTGGAAATAGGACAGCACTCAAAGACTTTTGGATCCGTATCAAAAACAGGAATATAGGTGTACAGATTTGTCAAAACTCATCACACTGTACCCTTGAAATTTGTGCATTTTATTATGTGCAAATTATACCTCAAAAAATAACATTATACTAAAAAAACAAAAGGGCACAGGAGCCAACATGAAGGAATTTCAGCAGTTATAATGTGGGATAATCTCGACTACAAAAAGAATAATGACTAGTCTGGGCTATAACAGAAGAAATAAATGAATATCTGTAAGTCCTCATCATAACAAAAAAAAAAAAAAGGGAAACCGTTCTTTATAGAAAAATACCAGCCAGTAAATGTAGGAGGAATAACAGAATTGGAAATATCACAAATCCGTAATAATTGATTCAGGCAAAAATTATCAATAAATGCCAACACCATTTGGTGAAAGGTTGTCGGGGAACAGGACATTCACACGGCACTAAGATGGCACTTTATAGATTACTCACTAATTGCAAAGGGGAACATGCTACCTTATTTTTAAAATCTGAACACCACCATGACCATGTGGTTAGATTTAGTATCACATCTCATGTGCCTCTTGATGGCAATACCCATGTGCTTTATTCATGATGTTACAAAAAAAAAAAAAAAAGCTTAACCTGAATATAATCAAGCCTCGAGATCTAACTTCCAGTTTACAGGAATTCATAGAGGAAAGTTAAATATCACCATGAGAAAATATGGAGAGTAAGGGACATTTATAGCACAGCTAGCCTGGACTTTTCAAAAAATTATTGTCATAGGGAAGTGAGTGGAAGGAGAAAGAAATTTTCTAAATTACAGCAGACTAAAGAGACATATTCAAGTGTAATATGAACCATGACTGGGCCTGGGTTTGACAAAAACTATTAAAAGAAAAGACATTCTTGGAATAATTGCGAGGGATTTGACTATGAACTCTATATTAAACATTACCATGAAATCATTGTTATTATCTTAGCTATGGTAATGGTATCATGGATAGTAGAAAAGGTCCTTACTTTTTGGAGATAAACACCAGAGTGTTTAGGGCTGAGGTATTTTTTTAAAAGATTTATTTATTTATTCATTTGTTTTTAGAGAAAGAGGGAGGGAGGGAGGAAGAGAAGGAAACATCAATCTTCTCGCACACCACCAGGGACCTGGCCCGCAACCCAAGCATGTGTCCTAACCTAACCAGGAATCGAACCAGCAGCCTTTCGGTTTGCTGAATGATGCCCAGCCCACTGAGTCACACTAGTCAAGGAATTTAGGGCTAAAGTATTAAAATGTTGACAATTTACTGTCAAATGCTCCAAACTATATGTTATACATATAGCAAATATGGCAAAATGATAACAATGATTAAATATAGGTGAAAGGTATATAAACATTCACTGTATTATTATTTCAGTTTTACTGTACATTTCACATTTTTTAAAATAACAAGTTGAGGAAAAACTTGCCAATCGTCAGCCTGGGACTATAATTAAAAACAGAAAAATAGCCCTGGCTGGTGTAGCTCAGTGGATTGAGCACGGGCTGCGAACCAGGCATCGCAGGTTCAATTCCCAGTCAGGGCACATGCCTAGGTTGCAGGCCTTGTCCCCCAGCAACCGCACATTAATGTTTCTCTCTCTCTCTCTCTCTTTCTCCCTCCCTTCCCTCTCTAAAAATAAATAAGTAAAATCTTAAAAAAAAATATGGTGGCTTTGAGGAAAAGATCACTTTTATTTTTGATATGCTGAGCTTGAGGTGTCAAAGAAAACGGGTCAGATTTAGAGATTTGTGAGTCCTCTACATAAAAAAAAAAAAGATTAAATAGATGAGACTTTTAAGAAAAAAACATGTACACAGAGATAGTCAAAGCTCTAAGGACTGAAACTTGCAAAATACCTTTAAAAAGAGAAATAGGAAGAATTCTAGTTTTGTTTTGTTTTTTTGAAGTAGAGAAGAATCAGTCAGGAGCTGGAAGGGAAATCATAAAGGCATAATATTGAGAAGTCAAAGGAAGACAATTTCAAGCGCATGTCAAATGCAACAGAATATAAAGAGACTGACGCCTGAGAATAGACTGGTGCATTCAGTGATCACAAAGTCACTGCTACTAAGAAAAGCTTCCCAAGTATAGTTACTGTAGAGCAGTGGGGATGGAAATGATTACTGTGAGATTAAGGAGAATAAATGGAGTAGCAACTGTTGCTTTCATTCTTTCTTCCTTTTTGTTAATCCTCACCCCAGGATACGTTTATTGATATTAGAGAGGAAGGGGGAGAAAGAGACTGAGAGAGTGAGAGAGAAAAAGAGAGACATCGATGTGAGAGAGAAACATTGATCAGTTGCCTCCTGTACGTGCTCCCACTGGGGATCGAACCCACAACCTAGGTATTTGTGTGCCCTGATCAGGAATTGAACTCGCAGCCTTCTGGTGTACAGGTCAGTGGTCCAACCAATGGAGCCACCCAGCCCGGGCTGCTTTCACTGATTCTTTAAATCTGACAAGAAGAGAAGAATCAAAACAGATGGGCAGAAAGGTCAACCGAAGTTTCAAACTAGGAAAAAAACCTATGGCTGGTTGAAGACACAAAGGCAAAAAAAAGCATCAATGGAAAATAAATGAGATAATGCCTTATATCCACCGGCTGCTTGAATTTGGGTAGCATATGTAGCTAAAATTAAGAATAAATAGTCCTGGCTGGTGAGGCTCAGTGAATGGAGCACCAGCCTATGAATAGAAACGTCCCGGTTTGATTACCAGTCAGGGCACACGCCTGGGTTATGGGCCAGGCCCCTAGTTAGGGGTGTGCAAGAGACAACCAATCAATGTTTCTCTCACACACTGATGCTTCCCTCTCTTTCTCCCTCCTTTCCCTTCTCTCTAAAAGTAAATAAATAAAATCTTTAAAAATATTAATAAATGAATATTGTAAAAGCTAGTAAATGTCTTCTTATCACATAAAAGTTAATATATCCTAGGTATGTAAATTCTATTAAACATGCTATTTCAAGTGAAAACTGAAGAAAAGTGCTTTTAATGAAACCGCATTTACTTACGAAAGTGCTGCTCTAGCCAAATCATGTGGCATCAGGTCTTTATATCTGGGGAAAGAAAATAAATAATTTAAACCTAAAGCCTACAGTTTTACTAAATTTTTTTCCATTCTATTTGAAATACCTAAAGACATCCTCTAACCTATGCTGCTGCAAATGCATTTATCTTTACTATCTAAGGCAGTCCAGCTCTTCAAATGAAGATACAGTGTGGCTTGCCACCTGTCATCCTTAAAAATCTGGTAAGGCTTAACTCTGACGGAGCAAAGAATCAAAAGCAACCTGCCCAATGTGTTATTGTCCAGCATGACATACGATAAATATTCTTTAAATCCCACCTTTTGAATTTTCCTGTTTAAAATAGTATGTACTTATTATTTATTTATTTAGTGATGCCCACAGGGGCATAAAGGATATATTAGGACATTTCAAGGAATGTTCTGTATTGAAGTAATTTGAGATTTACAAAGGAAAGGGAAAGAGAGAATGGACTTCCTGCCTACCCTTTACTCCTCTATCTCAAATGCTAGTATCTTATATGACCAAGAGGCACTCGTCAAAACCAAGAAATTAACATTGGCATAAAGCATTCACTAAGCTACTAAACTTTATCTGCACCCCACCAGTTTTTCCACTAACACTCTTTAAATGTTCTGTTCCAGAATCTAATCCACGCATTTTGTAGTCATGCCTCCTCAGTCTCCTCCAATCGGTGAGCTTCTCAACTTTCCTTGTCTTTCATGACCTTGACACTCGAAGATCAGGGGTACGGATTTGGGAAAAGAACATCACAGAGGTAAAATGCTCTTCTCATTGCTTATCAGAGTGTACATACCATCACTATGACTGATTAACGGCAGTGTTAACTTGGCCAACGTGGTCTTTGCTAGTTTTCTCAACTATTAATGCTTTTCCCTTTCTTTACTCAATTTGTTAGAAGTGAGTCACTGGTCTGGTCCTCACTCAAGGGAAGGAAAATTAAGCTTCACTTCCTAGTGGCAGAAGTAACAGAGAATTTGAGAACGTATGTTAAAATCACCACAGTAATAAGAAATATTTTGGGGAGGAGAGGTAGAGGCTATGCTACCACCTTGTTTCTTCTCCACATTTCTCACCCGCTGATTTTAGCGTTAATTCACAGATCCTGCTCGTAGCAATTACTACTGTGGTGTGCTAATGCGGATTCACTTATTTTCCCGTTCCTCCTACATTTATTCATTGAAATCCTTCTGTAAGGAAGACTTATCTTTCCCTCTCATTTATTTATGTATCCAATCATGTATTTATGTCAGATTGGACTCACGGATATTTATTTTATTCTTTGGGTTATGATATAATACTATCAATTTATTTTATTGATCAAACTGTTCCAGGTCTGGTCATTGGAAGTCATTTCAGGTTGGTCTTGTGTCCTTTTTGACCTTTTGACCTGCAGCCACCCTTCTTTTTCTTAGGCACTTCTTCACCTTCCGGCACAACAAAACGTGCCAGGCTGCTCCTGCGTCTCCTCTGGCCCCGACCTCGTCATCCCTCCAGGGAGCCAAGTTCCTTATATTGAACAACGAGATCTAAGTGTGAACTTGGTGTGTTTGTCTAAACATCCAAAACGAAACCCCCTTTACTTTTAAGTCAAATATTTAACCATTAGATTGAATTAGAAGATTAATTCTTTAAGTTCCTGGAGATTAAAGCCTAAAAATCTAAAATGTTTTTATTTTCACTGTGACTCACAAAAGAATCATCAGTAGTTTTCCAATTTTTTTCCAACACTCTCAAATTTAGACCAAAATAATTTGGGGAAAAATTGTGTCATTTTTTAAACCATAAATTATTGTCTTATGGTCTTCATTCTCATGCTCCTGTACCCCTCTCCCCCAGGACGACTGACAGACTCTCAGATCCCCCTCCTGGAGTCTGTTCTTAGGAGTGTTTCCCAAACACCTCACCTCTTAGAAGTACCTGTTCTAACAAATATCACTCCAGTTGAAAGCAAAGTTTCTTCAAATTGAACAGAAAAAAATATTTTTTCATCTAGAAAATGATCTTCTGGTATAGAAGACTTTTTTGTGACCTCAATTATAGCACCAATGACATACCTAAATGATTTGACTTCTTTGTAAATTTTCCCCTCTACATTATTTTAGTCACTTTTATTGTTTATATGAACATTGTCTTAAAATTTTTATGCTTCCTTCCCTGACACAGACACTGGCCTGCAGTGTCCGTTGCATTATGGATAAGATATGAGACAAATTCACACAGACTACCGAGTCCCGTGGAGGAAAAGGGATGGCACGGCCACTCTCTCAAGTGGAGAACACCCCAACCATGCCTTTGACAAGCTTTTACTGGGTTCAATTTGCACAGGAATAAAATTCATCAATCATTGTCAGGCAGAAATGATTAAACAATAGATAACATTCAAAAAACTCTGAGGGCCTATTTTGAGTCAGGGTCAAATAGCTAAAGGGTCATAAAACTTTGGGGGAAAAACTCACTTCCTCCTTGGTCCCTTATTATTTAAATTGAGGGTATTAGCAAAGTAGTTTTCATAGGATTTTATGCATTCTTTCTTAAGCCTGATTTCCCTAGGGAACCTGCCCTTCCCAGCACAGGGCTGTACCCACCACTGGCATTGTTTCAGGCTTAAGACAGGCAGGGGAAGTAAGGCAGCCAAGAGATTAGGAGACTTCTTGCAGACAGAATGAGGACTCAGGCTATGTTAAAACTGAGGGGTGAGGGTCCATCACTCCCTTTTGCTATAGCCCCCCAAGTCCTTCCCTGGGGGCCCCCATGATCATGCCTGTCTTAGGTCATCCCTCCCTTGAGGAATCTTACCCGTCACTGGCTAACTGATCAAGCACTGGGGGCCAAGCAAGATGAAGTAAAAGGAGCAAAGGCAGCGCCTCTGCCAGGGAGATAAGCGTTGTCTCCTTAGTGGCTTACGGTCTGAAGGCCATCCACTCAGCCTTAGCCATGGGGGTGACAGCTCCCAAAACCAGGCAGAGCGGTTCCCAACACTTCCCTATTAACCATCACTTCTTATATTACTCAGAGTTTATCTATTCTCTCTACCACTAAATTGTTCATAAACTTTCTTTTTTTCAATCAGGATCCTGAATTAAACTACAACATAACAATAAACAACAAATGGAACAAAGCCCATACTAATGTGCTGAATACCACAAATCAACCTTTCTGCAAATACTAATTACCAAAAAATAATGTTTAAATAAATAATTTAGCTGAGTGTGTTCATATTTTTAACAGCTAGTAAAATAGTCATAATAAACATCTACCCAGTAAACAAATAGCCCTTTCAAAAAAATGTCTTCCTAGCCAAGAACTTTCTCTTGATCGAACTTTCTCTTCAATGCTGAGTACTAAGAGGACCCCATCTCCTCACTTTCCGGCAGCTAAAGCTTCAGATTCTTACTCTTACTGCTGTGTCACTACAGGAGATTATAGAAACACTGTCAAATGGGTTATTATACTGAAAAAAGACGGTAAATGAAACTGTGCCACCATTTTCTTGTAGCATTGCTTCTATAAGAAAATACTCTCTAGGTACTAAGTCATCGGTTTAAAAATGTTTACTGTCTGTGGATGTCTCTACACACACACACACTCACATACACATGGGTGTGCATCTTCCACAATTAATGGTATTATACATGCTGCTCAGCATCTTGCTTTTTTACACTTATTTTCAACATCTTTCCATATTAGTACATAAAAATACATCTCCTTATTCTTAGCAGATGCCTAACATTCCCCAGCATGTTTTTAAGTTCATTACCAAAATCTGTGATCAGCTTTGGACTAGGCTTCACTTGGGCACAAAAAAGTCTAAGAACAGCAGTTTGGTTCTAGGGAATTTTCAGGCTGATCTAGCATCGTTCTAGTTCTGTTAATATATTCTTGGGGTTGTGCTATGTCAGGGTCTGGACCAGCCCATCAGCTCTAATCCTGATCATTCCCAAGAAGCCAAAGCAGTGGATTAATGGCCCTTCAGAATGCCCATGGGCCCATGTCCTCGGTATTCCGATTTTTGAAGAGGCGCAGAAACAATGTACTTATCTCCAGATAGGAAAGGATATCTCTGCTGGAAGCAAGCTATCAGGACCCACACTAGGTTTTCAAAGCAGGACTAGCTCAGCCTAACACTACACTAGGCTTGTTAAAGGATGAAAAATAAATTTGCCATATTATTTCACCACTGGCTTGACTTATTCTGTATTAATTTCTGAAAATGTTATCTATATATTACTTAGTCCACTAACTACAACATTATTACCTACATTACAAAGACCATTTTTAACAATGCCTTAAAAGAAGAAATAAATAGACTATGTGAGGTGAGGGATGTGTTAATTAACTTGACATCGCACAATGTACATTAAATTATCACATTGTATATCTTAAAAAAAAACATAGCCTAAAAAAAAGAAAACCGAAGAAAAAAATCACAGCCTAAATTGATACAGTTTTTATGTGTTAATAATACATCGACAAAATGGGGGGAAAAACAATCATCTTGTACGTACGAAGTGCCTGACGTCAAGAATGGAATGCGAACTCCATCAACCACCACGATGTTTCTCAGATTGGGTTTTGCCAAGGTTTTCTTCGATTTAGGTTGTGCAGCTTTAAGACAAAGTTCAAAGAACTATTAGTGAACATATATGAAGTCAGATGACCTTTTACATTTCTAAAGATAGGCCTTCTACAAAGAATCACATTATTCAATGCCATTCACCAGACCACTTCTACATACGTGTGTGGTTGTGTGTGTGTGTGTGTGTGTGTGTGTGTGTGTGTAAAGACTAAGAAACTGATCAACATTTATGAGTTTGCAAATAATATTTAAGGTAAATACACAGACTATACCTAATGATGAGGGTATGTATACCATTAACAAAATTGCTTCTTTTTATCAAGTGTTTAACAATCTATTGATATCAATACCACACTGAGCAACTAATTTGACAAAGAAGCCGTTCCTTAATATTAGAATCAAAATAACTGATGTTGTTAACTCTTTCCATAGCTTAATACTCTTGCTTTTCCATAAAGAAATATAGTATCAATGAGTGAATGAAAAGGAAGGGGTAACACAAGAGATTTTAGAAAGGAAGGTATCTTGATGACCAATCAGATACAGAAAGAAAGGAAAACAGGATTGTAAACAAATCTTAGAGACTACGAAAACCTAGCCACTCTACGCTGGAAGAAAGATGATCTCATGTTTAAACACGCTACTTTTAAGGTGATGAAGACATACAGGAGGACGTGGCCACTTGACAGGCAGCTAGAGATGCAAAACTAAAGCTCTGAAAAAAAGTGAGGTGCAGACGGGACAGCCATGACTATGTGCAGCTTTGTACAGACAAAAAAAGGAGAGACATATTTGGAAATGCCTGCTCACCCACAGCCCCCTCTAAAGGGTGCTGCCCTGCTATAGTCCCTGCCAGAAGCAGCCACACACACCGTGTCCCTAAGTCCAGAGCAAAGCTGATTGGAGTCAGGACAGGTAATGGACCACCAAATGTCAATCCACAGAGCAGTCAACCAGTAGCCCACGTCATCCACTGAGAAGTGATAAGCTGTGCCCGTCAGACTCTTTCTATTAGGAATCGAAGCAAAGACGTATAGAGAGAAATGCCAACTAGCTGAAGCTGAAAGGATGCCATGAGGAAGAACTAGGGTTTCTGCTGCCCCACAGCTGTGGCTTAGAAATGCCTTCAATGGACCAGCCAGTCCGAAAGCTGAGGACTTTGGTAACTGGATTCACAGGAAATGGAACATTAGTTCTATTCTATTCAGACTGTTTTGTTCATATTCTGAACAAGTAGTCACTAACTTAAAAATAAGGAGACTCAGGCAATTCTAACAAAACTAGAATTATTGGGGTTTTTTTAGACCAAACTAAAACACAAGGAAGTGACCAGCTCAAGGCCACATTGCCCAGAAAAAGGAAGAACTGAACCAGAGCAGAGGCCTTCTGAGCCCCGGTGAGGTGCTTTTTCTACTACATTATCATCCCTGATAAAACCAAAGCCAGAAGCAACAGGGTGACACAGACCTGGCAAGGAGAATGCAGGATGAATTTGTTAGGGTGTTTTTAGTCTTGGCCAATGAGGATACACGCCTACAGCAGGTTCTGCAAAATATGTTTTCAACACAAAGATGTCTAATTCACTGGGTTTACCAAGTGTCTAAATGGCCATGTAAAAATCGAAAAATTTCCTTATTTTTTCATTTCACATTGGCCAAACCACCTTCTTATATTACCTAGTTTCCCAGTTGTCCCTGTTTCGAAACCACCTTCTTATATTACCTAGTTTCCCAGTTGTCCCTGTTTCGAGAATGCATCCTCTTGTATATGGGACAATAAGATATCCTTTAACAGAGAAGCCTATCATTGCAGATTTAAAATGTTAATGTGTGACTCGACAAGTCTCAAAAGTGTTAGCTAATCATCTCCAGGACTGACAGCCAATGGGTGAATAAACTGACCAGCAAGGCTCAGGGAACCTCTGTAAATCCACCGGCTCCAAACCCCTGAGCACAGCCTCCTGTCAACGTCCTCAGGCCCAGCCCCATACCACGCATCATCATTACTGATTGGCCTTACATTATTTTAATTTAAGAGCAAGCAATAGTGATATTCATGTTGCTCATGAAAGAGGGAAATCTAGCAAATCAGTTTTGGTTTTCATTCAGAATTCGCAAATCTAGAATTTAACATTCAAATCAGAAATGTTTTGGGCCCTGGCCGGGTGGCTCAGTTGGTTAGGGTGTCATTTCTATACACCAAGGTTGCTCTTTCGGCCCCAGTCAGGGCGCATACAAGAATCAACCATGAATGCATAAATAAACAACAAAGCGATGTTTTTTCTCTCTCTCTCAAATCAATACATTAAAAAAGTTAAATAAAAGTAAATCAGAAATGTTTATCTTATAAATTACAGTACCTGGTGCTGCTCGTAGCTGGGAGGAACAGCTTAGAGGTCTTACAGCTGGAAGACAAAATAAAGTGTTTACAAAAAAACGCAATTCAGCATCTGTGCAAGATGCTTACGAATCCAAACCTAATGTTAAAAAAGAAAAGAACAAACTCAACTTACAAACTCTGAAGGCCCATTGTGATGTGCTGGGAAGGTTTTTAAAAGTGTAAGTCAAGATGGAAGTCATGATGGAATCTGAAAAGAGGACAAACACATGTCCTGGGTTATTCGAGTGATTTGCAGCTATACTGTAATCCATGATCTCTGATAACCTCACCCATCGCTACTAGAAAATGCTGTGAAATTCAATCTATTACCAACTACCCTTCCTCTAATATTCTTGTAACTACACTGATAGAGCTTTCATAGTACACAAATCACTATTCTAAGCATTCTAAGCATTAACTCTTCAAGCCCTAACAATGACCTGTGAAGTAGGCGTGATTATTACCCCTGTTAAGGGATGAGAAAACTGAGGCACACAGGGATTGGCAACTTGCACAAAAATCCACAGTAGTAAGAGGCAGAAGCCACCAATATTAATCTCCTGATTTTTACGTTTGTATTGTGGTTATACAGAATGCCTTGAGGTGTGTTTGTTTTTCAAGGGAATACACACTAAAGCATTCAAGGATGGCGCGGTACAATGTCAGCAACTTACTCTCAACTGCTATAAGAAAAAAGCTCACCTACTGCACTTGCTACTTTTTTATAAGGTTGATATTCTCAAAATAATAAAAATATAAAAGCCCTACTAAAGTAGCATACCATGAAATACTGTGAAGCAGTTCGAAAGAAAAATGAAGCATAATGATACACATGTTACACTGACATGGAAAGATATCCACGATACACAGAGTAAGTGAAAAAATAAGCTGCAAAATGGCATGTACAGTAAGACTCCCTATGACACAGACAAAAAAGAAAGTCTGTAAGGCTAAGAGTCTATACATGGAAGGGATAAAGAGAGGCTTTCATTTTCTATTCTTCTGACTTAAGAATTTTTACAATGAGTGCTTTTTTATGTACAGTACAGCTCCAGTTTTATTTAAAATCTATATTTAAAAATGACAAAAAACTACATATCAAAATGTTAATAATTGTGATCTGAGTGGTGGAATTATAGGTGTATTTTTCTTTATACTTTTCCGTAGTTTCTGAAAAAAAAAGTTATACAGAATATACATTCTATCAATAATTAATAAAAAATTAGGAGAGATTTCAAAAGAAAAAGGGAATAGGCAAACTACCCCACGGGAGGGCTGACCCTTGTTATTCGCTCTAAACTTTAGGAAACAGACCCAAGGATTTGGGGGGCATGGAAGCTGTAGTGTAAGGCCCTACTGAGTGTGGAGCCATGGAAAGCTGAACGAAGTTGCAGGGACCCGGGAACAAGGGAAAGAAAGAAGGGGCTAGGCAAGTAACGGGATTCCGGCATCATGAAGACACAGTGTAAAGCTCAAGAGCACGGACTCTAAAGCCAGGCTGTCTAAATCCGAACCGGGACTCCACCCTAGCTGAGTGACCTCAAACAAATTACTTAACCTTTCTCTGCTTTAGAATTAAGATAATTCCTCTGCAAAATGCATCTGTAAGATGCAGATAATTCTAGTACTTACCTTATAGGGTTGTTGTAATAAGTTAATATATATTAACTTATTATAACATATAATGTATATCATTAACTTATACAATACATATAAGTTAATATATATATTAAAACATTTAGAACACCTGATATAGTAAGAGGCATACATGTGTTTGCTATTAATATTAGTGGGTGGTGGACTTGGTTTCCCTCCATATAAACCATAGCGAGAAACATAACATTTCTGCCTTGACGTAGTTCACTATTTATTGAGAATACAGGGAACAAAAAAGTCAAGAGCCAAACTATAACACATGGGCCTCTAGCTAATAACAGTTGTTGCATTTTTTTTTAAAAGAGCTGCAAAGCAAAACAAAGCAATTTATGACAAGAGGTCAATGTGGGTTTGCAAAGCCTAAGCTATTCACTATCTGGCTCTTTACAGAAAAAGGCTGCCACCCCTGATCTGAATTGTAAGCGCTACAAAAATCTTATGAGTTAGAGGGCCTTTGGAGGTTACCAAGAATTCTTTCTGGAAAAGTAAATAATCACGGGCCATCCCATTTCTGCCTTAAGTGCTCAGAGTAATGCAGAACTCGCTATTTGACCCGAGTTTTAAACAGAAATCTTTTTTTCTACACTCATTTCAGCCTCAACTTCCCTGCCAATTCCCTCTGCCCCTTCTTGCTTCCTCTCATGTGGAACTTTCAAAGTGCTGAGAATGAAACGCAGATTTATGTCTGCATCCTGCCGCCGCCTGCCACCTACCAAAAATTTACATAACTCCCTGAGCCTCCCAAATTTCATCTAGAAAGTCCAAATAACAATACTTCCAGGATTGTGCGGATTAAATGAGATGCCGTGAAAGTGCCCTCAATGCTACTAGCTTTGGAAATCAATCAGCGAATTTGAGGACTCAAGCCCGTCTTCCCAAAACAAAAATAGCCACTGTGCAATTGCAGAGCTCTTGACTAGAAGTTGGTAGACCAAGGCTCTAGTCCTGTTTCTGCCACCTGCAGCCACGGGTAAAATCACTCCCTGCGATTCAGGGGCTTGGGTTTCCTCAGCGATGAAGTGAAGGGGATGAACGACCAGATAAGTACACGGCCAGGTCCCTTCGGGGTTGGAAAACCCTCTAAAGTGCTGGATATGTTCCTCCAAAGAGGATGCGGGGATGTCTCCTTCCACAATCGAATCCCGAAAGGTCAAAGGAGCCAGTCCCACCCCTGGCAGCAGGAATCCGGGTAAACCCGCGGGGCCTGTTCTGAGCCTCTACGGCCGCTACAAGCAAAGCAGGGGAAACAACAAACACTGCGGCACAGCCCTGCGCCGTAGGCCGACACACACACACAGAGGAGTTCGTTCGCAATCGGCGGAAAATTAAAACACAGGTGACGCCGCTGCAGGGAGCTACAGACAGAATGCCCCGTTCCCCGCACTAATCGATTTGGTCCTGGAGACCTCGGCTGGCCGAGAAGCTTCCTTCCGCTGTCGGGAGCCCCGCTCCTCCAGGCAGGAGTGGCGGCTGCAGGCAATGGAGCAGCAGGTGTGGAAAACTGCGGATCTTGCCGAGGGGAAGACGCCAGGCGGAAAGCCGAGCGCGCCCACCGTCTCACCTGCGTCCGCTCAAGCTCCCGCTGCTGGCAAGGTTCGGACCCAAATGCCAAAACGTTAAAGGACTTAGAGGCGGGTCCTGCCTGGTAAGGACCCCTCACACCCGCAGGCGGGTTCCGCCGACAACGCGGGCCTTTGGGCTGCCCGTCGACTGCCTGACTGGAAAACCCCGCACTGTGCCGCCTTCTCGAATGACCTCCTTCCTTCCAGCGGAGAAACAGTCTTTTACGCTCCGTTAGCCAGAAGTAAAGGGCAGATTTAAGCGGCCGGCGACAATTGAGCATCGCTGTTTTAGTCAGGCAATGCGTGAGGCGCCTCCTCGGGGCCAGGCTGCGGGAAGAAAAGTCTTCTGCCCGGTCCCCAGTACTTGAACCTCTTTCCACTTTCGTCCTCTTCTGCTCAAGATGGTGGCCTCTCGGGCAATTGGCAGCCTTAGACGCTTCTCGAATGCCTCCAGGACGCTCCGCTGCCCAGGTGAGACCCGGCCGAGGGTGCCCCGGAGCCCCGGACAAGACGCCTGCGGGGAGTGGGCGGCCTCGAACCCGGGTTTCCCACTCGCTGCCGCCTCCCAGTCCCCGCCTGTGGCCCCTGCCCTGGATTAGCAGGGGAGGGATGCTGCCCTGCGCCCGGTGTCTTGTGTCCTTGGGAAATGACTGTCACGTCCTCTTTCATGACTCTGAGTCCTTCATCGACTTAAGGATTCGTAACCCCTAGCGTTTCTGAGTCCTGTCCACCTCGCTCTGGCACTTGCCGCAGATCTCCCTGTTGCACTCCTGGGCTCACGTTCCTCTGATGTTCTTTAACGATGGCCTTGAACCTGTCCCTACGAAATTGGGAGTTCCAGGCCTGGGGCGCTCCAGTCTGTCACATCTTCATGCCTCCACGGCAACTTGCCGGTAACCAGAGCTCTCTTAAAAGCTTCTTGGATGGAATTAACCAGCCTTGCAAATGACTGCCACTGCCTGCTCCTTTCTCTCAAAACCGTTTTTTTAAACCATATTTTAATAGGGAGCTCAACTGTGCAGTTCCAATCATCCCAATCCGTTGAACTTCAGGGCGAGGTTCTGCAATTTGCTAGAAGAAACATTTTTTAAAATATGCATTCGTGTATCTAATGGAATAAAATGTTAGATAATTTTAAGAATTCTTTCTAATCTTGTTTCTAATGATAATCAGCTTGCATTGGCTATACCATCTTTCTCCAAACTGATGGCGAAAGGGTGAAAGTGGATGATTACTGAACTTCAGGTATTTTCCTCTCATCTCAAATCTATAAGGTGAAAAGTGACTTTTTTATTGTATGATATTCTTAATACCGATTACTTAACTAGAAGTTTAATTTGTAATATGCCTTCCTCCTCCCGAACCACAAGGGTAGTGTACTGATTTTAGACAGCTGGCTGGAGTCTCCCTGTACTTTAAGAGCTTAATTTTATATATTTTTTAAGATTTTATTTATTTATTTTAGAGAGGGGAGGGAGAAAGAGAGGGAAGTATCAGTGTGTGATTGCCTCTCACGCTCCCCCTACAAGGGGCCTGGCCTACAACTCAGGCACGTGCCCTGACTGGGAATCAAACTAGCGACCCTTTGGTTAACAGGCAAGCGCTCAATCCACTGAGCCACACCAGCCAGGGTTAAGAGCTTAATTTTAAGTGATTGGATCTTTTTCTTTTTTATTGCAACCACTCTTTTTATTCTGCTACAGGACTGGGTGTGTGTGTGTGTGTGTGTGTGCGCGCGCTAATCATAATGATAAAAAAAAAACCCTAAATGTAAAGATTGGGAAAAGGGATTAAGAAAAAAGAATCACCCATCTCTTACTTTTCACATAGCTACTGTTAGAATTCGGTCATGTTACCTTACAGTTTCGTTTTGTTTCCTGTTTTCCAGGTTTATGATTTAACACTTTAGAAAAATCAAATGCATGTTTTTGAATTTGCGTTTGCATTGGTTTTAAGGTACTTCTCATGGATTAGCAGCCGAGTTGGTAATCAGGTCCTGTGATTTCTAGTCATTAACTAACTGTGTGACTGGGCAAACACCTTACTGTCACTGGGTTTTATTTTCTTCAACTATAAAATGAATGATTGAGACTATGAATTTACTTTCAAAGGAGAAATCCCCTGGCAGAAGAGTCTGGATTTCAGTCTGGCTCTGTCTTTTACTATTGATGATCTTGGGCAATTAATTTCTGTCTTTGTTCTCACTTGTGAAATGGAGAATAATCTCACCTTGTGAGCATTAAAGGAGTCACTCTAGATGTAAAGCAGTTTTTTTAAAGTGCTCAGTAAATGTTAGCTATTACTAACTTCCTGCTCTGAGGAACTATGATTTTATATATCTGAGAATTTTTAAAGGAATTTTTACATTTTACATATATAATTAAAAGTTACAAGCTTAGTTTTTCTATTTTTTTAACACAAAAATATATACACACATACATTTTTGCATTATGTTTTCACCAGTAAGAAACTATGGCTCATTATAGATATTGCCACTTTTAATAGGAATTTACAAAATTTGAAAAAATGTTTAGAGAGTGAATTGTAACAAGTGGTATAATGTTGTCACAGGAAATGGATTAGAGGCAAATACTTTAGAAGACATATATTTAAATTTAACCCTCACTTCCTTAATCCTATTGTGTTCTTGATCCTGTCTCTGAATGTTGAAGAAAACTGTTGGTTGTAACAACCAATGTAACATTTTCATATTTGAAATTTGTGTTTGCGTAATCAAACTTTCTTTACTGCTGTAGTATTCACTCTTGGAGGTGTCTTCTTGAATTACATTGTTAAAATGATTAAAAAATGGGACAAAGGTTTCTCTGTTGCTGGCATGAGAGATATAGGCTAAAGTTCACGCGGCTGCTCTCACATACCGTATTTTTAGAACTATAAGACACATCTAGGTTTTAGAGGGGGAAATTTTTTGAAGCAAAAAATGTGATGAAATATATAATAACCTGTGACCCTGCTCCACTGCCACCCCCCTGCACAGTAAGCCAGGTAAGCTACATTCGGGCTATAAGACACACCTCCTTTTTCCTCCCAAATTTGGGGGAAATGCATCTTATAGTCCAAAAAATACGGTAAGCTCTGTGGGTTAAGTACTAGGTAAGGCTAGATTCCAAAAGCAAAACTGATTTGTACTACAACTTGACTGTGTTTTGGAATTCTTTTCCAGATACGTTTTTACATGTACTGATTTTTCTCTGTTTTTTGTCTCAGATGATTTTGAGGAGGTATTGTTTATGTGCTCATGTGTGTGTAGGCAGCAAAGGCAGGTTAGTGGGTAAGAGTTTAAAATGGTTTAAAATATAAGCTAATGAGCACTAACCTGTTTTCTCAAATATCTGGTCTGGCAAATAGCAACCCATGCCCAAGCCCCCTCACTGGCTCCATTTTCTTTTCTGTATAGGTACTTATCTTTTAACATACATATTTACATATTTGTTTCTTTTTTTTAATCTGCCTTTTCACCCATCCCTCCCACTCTGCATTCCCAGCCAATCTATTCCCCACTTGAATCCGCTTTACCCTGTTGGAGTTAGAATTGCCTATTCCTTGCCTCCCCTCCTGCTGAAATTTCTACTTTATTGGCAAGCTGCTTTTTATGCCAGGCTTATTTTCACCTCTTATTTATCTCTTATTAGTAGGAATTAATTCTTCCCAGATATCATTTCACCTGCTGCCGTAGAAATGCAAGCTCCACAAAAGCAAGGATTGTTGTCTTTGCCTGCTCCAGGCACCTAGAGAGTGTGGCACTTGGTAGGGCACAGTAAGTGTTTTGTTGTGGCATGAAGAATGACCGTGAGGTGATGTTGGAAAAGATGACAGTTCAGGAAGGGAAACACCTGCTACAGATACAGTGATTACAGAACAAAACAGTAGATAATAAAGATAAAATTTTTTTGCACAGAAGGGAAAGAACATTGTAGACAATCTTGAAATAAGGCTTTGTGGGAAAGGTTGGAGCCATGATACAAATATAAAGAAGGAAGAGTGAAAAATACAGACGATGCAGGTTTCAAATGATGGAAAAGCAAAGAAGGGAAGCATGTCATTAGTCAAGTAGAGGCACAAGGGATTGAGGAAGCCGCTGGCTGCTTCTCTCGATTTACTTCGGTGTAGCACTGTGACTTCCAGGAACTTTAAAATCATTGCGTGACTCGTATTCTTTATGAGAACACTGAAGTGCACTAAGAGACTTGTGTGTGGCCAGTCAGCTAGTAAATGATAAACCTGACGGTCGAGCACAAGCCTGTGACTTTCTGGTCCCTCATCTTTGCTCTAGAGGCGCCTGACTCGGATTGCTTGAAGAAGCAATGCCAGAGAACCACAGATCACGTCCTTGTGGTTCTGGTGCCATCTGCACAGTTTTCTTTTCCTTTTAAATAACGTGTTGCTTTGCCTTTCAAACCAGCAAGATCCTTGGCTACTATTTATGGCCCTCTCCTAATCCACTCCCTGTCAGTGGGTTCGGATCCATAGTTTCCATGTGCCCACATGCTTGCTGTCTACTTCAGTTAACCTTTTTGTAAAAATACAGACGCTGAGGGCCAGTCCCCTTAAATTCTGGTTTTGTGATCCCAGGTTATCTGTCACCCAGGAATTTGTGAGTATACTTGAGCCTTCCCGGCTGATTCTCATACCCAACATAGTTCTGGAATCACTTTTCAGCTCTGCTCTGGGAATCCCAGACCCGCTGGATATGTTAAATAGCTGTCTGGTGTGTAATAGTTTGGCCCTGTAGGACAGTGTTCCGCCCCAGAGGGGTCCCTGCCGCCTGGGCAGATGTAGACATTCTAACTTGGGAACTGGGTGTGGTTCTAGAGTTTGTTCCTAAGTCACGTAGACAGTCCTTTTGGTCGAATCGATTTCTAAAATTGCATTTAGAATGCCACCATAACATAAAGCGACCAAAAGTCACTTGATGTTATCGTCCACTGTTCTTGATTGGCATTGCATGCTGAGGCAAAGTCTTGTTAGACTCTGGGTTTGCCATGCCAGATAGAGGAAGGGATTTAGAGAATGAGAGAGCAGGCAGGCACAGGCTGGTGCAAAGGTTATAGGGATTGCAAATTTAAAACATAATAATAACAGCACTTCTAAGCTAGTGATATTCCATATTCTCCTAAATTATGTTTGTGGATTCCAAGCCTATATAACCCCTAATGTAGCCCAAATGTAGTATATTTTGATGAAAACTAGAAATAAAGTTTTAATGCCAGTAGTAAAAATTAAATAATATTGGGGAAAGCTGGTATAATTAGAGGAGACACATGAAGAAACCACTGGTTATTATTTAAGTACTAGTTCTTTACCGCATCCAATATTACTTTCAAACTCACGCCTTTCCCCAGGCACAAGTGTTTCACGTGTACTGCTATTACAGTTGTCAGTTATTGAGGGATGATTTGTTTTTATTGTTAGACCCAGAGAAAGAGAAAACCTCTTCCTATGATGACTGGACTAGATTCGGAAGATGTGTGTAGGGAGGAGTGGGAGGTAAAGAGGTACATAGGAGGCAGGGTTTGAGGAGGACCATAAATGTGAAAGGCAAGGGAAGAAAGAGCAGGGTGTTTTTGTTTTTTTTAAAGATTGGAAGTTGTAATTAAGGGATATTAACTCTGTGCTGGCCTCGGAGGAGCTGGGTTACAGCATCCAGCAAGGTGTTCAGATGAGAGCACAGCAGAGGGGAGCCTTTAGTGCTAGAAAGGAGGTCGGGTAATGCCCAGAACAAATGTGGAGTTTTTCCCTAGAATTCCCCAGTGTTCGTTCCTGCTCCCCAGAGTCCAGATTGAAGGACCCTCAGTTGGGACTTTTGTGATGGTTTTTGCTCAGAAGATAGCAACAGCATGCTGGAGAGCCTTACGTGGTGAAGTGGCTGGGAAAGAGGAAGGAGAGAGGCTAGTCCTCGTCATCCCCAGATAACAAAGTGTCTTGGTGGCAAGCATGTAGACTTTTCTCATTAGAAATGTTTAAAACAACAAAGTGCGATGTGGACTGTTTTATTTATTAGTCCCTAGTGCCCCTTGATTTTACTTTTGATAACCCTGGAAACTCCATCTCTCCGTAAAAATGCAAGAGGATATGGCTGAAGAACTCTGTTGAGATACATTTGGAATACATTTGGAACTGATGTTATGGATTACTTTGTAGATAACTTGTTTCTTAGTGTATACATTTCCTATCGGAGCCGTAACAAATTCCCTCAAATTTAGCGTCTGAAACAGTACAGACACAAATTCAGTCTCTTGCAGTTTCGGATGTCAGAAATGAGTCTCGCTGGGCTAAAGTCGAAGGTGTTGGCAGGACTGCATTCATTCTGGATGCCATAAGAGAGAATCTGTTTCCTTGCCTTTTCTAGAGGCTGCCTACATTTCTCAACTTCTTCAAAGCCAGCAAAATGCCACCAAGTCCTCCTCATGCTGCCATCTCTCTGATGCTCTTTGCCTCTGTCTTTCCATACGTGATCCCATTGGGCCCAACTGGATAACCCTGGATGGTCATCCTACACTTAAGGTTACCTTATGAACAACCTTGATTCCCCTTTGCCATGGGACCTCACATACTCTTAGTTTCTAGGGACGTGGATGTCTTCGAGGAGCCATTCTTCTTCCTCCCACACTTGGTATCCAAACAATCATTTGTCCTGGTAATTGAAACAAACAAAGATGTGACAATGGTCACAGTATGGCCTAGAACACATAGTTCTGATTTTGTTTTTCTGTTACGTATAACAGGTACTCCAGAAATACTGCTTTGTGAAATAATTAAGTTTGAAATCTTTTTTCTTACAGGTTATATTTGTCGCAACTTTACAAGGTCATCTGCATTGCTGAGTAAGTTTAATTTCTTACTGACACGTTTACATTGCTTTGTAGATTTATCTAGCAATAAAAATGTTTACAAATAAATTTTCTTTCTGTTTTTAGCCAGAACCCATATTAACTATGGACTCAAAGGGGATGTGGCCGTTATCCGAATTAACTCCCCCAATTCAAAGGTACCTACTTTAACTTGCTGCAGTTCGTCTCTACTAACTACATTTGTGAATGCAGTCCCGCTGGGAAAGAAAGAAACCCACCAATCTGGCGGTAACCTTCTCATAGGAATTTACGGTTTTGATGGTTAAATTGGTTTGACAGGTTGCCACAGGAATAGAGTTTTCTGAAGCAGAGGTCCATGTTTAAGAATTCTTTCTAGTTGACCTCTGATGTCAGATTACCATCAAGGGTTAATAAAACTAGCCTTCTGCTGCAGGGTAGAATGATGACTGATTAGATAAGAGTTGACTTATTAAATAAGAATCAAAGGACAGTTTTTTGTCTGTGAGAATCAAAACCGACCACCTTAACTGTGAGACTGTTTAGCCTGCTTTCTTCGTTACCTGCCTGACGGAAGTGACTGTCCACAGTTAGCTGGGTTAAATGTGGTCGTTAAGCTTCCCAAGGGACTTGAATGACTCAGTGGAGTTCGTATATCGGAGGTCAGGTCTGTTCAAAGTGGAGCTTTATTTGTTTTTGGCAACTTCAGCGAAGCACAGAGCATTAATCTGGTCTCTGCCAAGAAGAGCCTTATCGCAGGAGCTCATGAAAGCCCCATCTAAAGTGGCCATAAAGATTTCGTATTCCAGAACTCTTGACGCCAGATGCCTAGATGAAATGGGAGGGCCTCGGTGGAAGCAGCGAACAACTGTCACAAGTCAAGGAAAGCAGAGGGTTCCCCTCTCTTTAAGCCCCTGACCAGTGGTTCCAACAACACACAGCTATGGCAGGGAATGTTAAAATGGTGAAGGAAAAAATAATCCCTTCTATTTCAAACCCATACATAACTACTTTTAACATTTAATCCACTTTCAACAAACTGTTTATGGAATTAAGATCACACTATATACCTAATTTTGATTTTTTTCCCTTAACATTATGTAAATTTTTTCCATGCCAGTCAATATTTGTAGACTTACTTGTAACCTGTAAGCTCTTAGGAACGTGACCCTGGGTTCCTCCTGTGAGTAGACCTGTTTATAAGGGTGGGGTTGCTTATAGTCATCAGAACTGCCTGAACAGAAAGTCACTGGGTATTTGATTTTTTCCCCCTGCCTCTCTTTCTTCTAACAGTACATTTCTGATGGATAAACATATTTCCTACCATCAAAATAGCAGCTGGTGGTGGCCTGCGCATCTGGCTCTTCAAATTTAAACCCTTAGATTTCTACGTGTTTCTCTTCGACAGGTAAACACACTGAATAAAGAACTACAGTCGGAGTTCATAGAAGTAATGAATGAAATCTGGGCCAATGATCAAGTCAGAAGTGCCGTCCTTATCTCATCAAAGCCAGGCTGCTTTATTGCAGGTGCTGACATCAAGTAAGTTTTAATAAGTTGATTTAAAAGCCGGGGGCAGGGGGTAGGTGGGGCTGGTTGCTTAAGCCATGTAAGACTAAATACAGACTTTCCTTAAAGAATTTGAAAGCAGTTCAAACTCCTGTTTGAGTAGAATACAAAAATACTATGAAATTAAACTAATAATGAGATACCACTTAAAAGCTTGAAAATATGTCAGCAAGGACTTGGGGAAATGAGACAGTTAATATATCACTAGTAGGAATGCCTGTCGGCACAGCCACTTTGGAGAGCAGTTCGGCAGCATTTAGTAAAAATGCAAATGCAGGTATCGTAAAATCTAATGATACCTCTTCTGAGTATATTTGCTGGAGAAATCCTCCCCTTGGTGTTTAAGGACCCACATACAAGGGTGTTCAGTCCTGTGTAGCTTAAACTAGAATTTGAAACAAGCTGAATGTCTGTCATTAGGGCAAAGGATAAGGAAAATGTGGAACAGGATGCTACAAAACATTTTGAAGGAATTAACTAGATCCACAACATAATACTAGAGGTCAAAAACGTAATGTTAAATTTTTTTAAAAAGACAAACTACAGAGTGACTCACACAGTGTATACTTTATGTAAAGGTCTTTAAACCACACACAAAACACTTCTCTAATATCTGTGGGCACAGACGGGTGGCTGCGCTGGAGGGCAGGCACACGCAGAGGTGAGCATGGCATTCCCGGGTGAATGAATGGCTGGCAGGCCCGGAGGAGTGTGTCAGAGGGACTTGCCTGATGCAGCTGGAGGTTCTTTCCCTCGTTAAATGATTGACTGTGTGCCTCTGAAACTTCTTTACAACTCTTTAAAGCATATATAAGGAGAAATGCTACATTAGTGTTAGTTTAATGGGTTAAATTTTAACAGTTAATTCTGCCAAAATATGGGTATTTGTTATTCTTCTTACTTTAGGTAACGGAAACTAATATTGTTGGCTTAGTAATTTGTACTTAAAGTGCTTGTATATCTTTAAACCTTGCTGTGCATTGCATGCCCTTTTTTGTTTATATAATTAGAAATTTACAAGTATTATGTTCAGTGTTTAATTTTTAGAAAAAAATTATCTGTATGAAATGCTTTGCCTTGTAGCTCAGTTACCCGAACCCAGTGAGACACTGAGACACTGGCGTCCTGCAGCCACATCCATGAGGAAATACCGTGGCTCCCACGAGGCTGGCTGAGCAGTGCCCAGGATGTAAAATGACAGAAAACTAGTTGTCTTTGGGCACAAGTACAAAGGTCACAGCTTAAATGTGTTCACAAAGTAGTAAATGAAGCAAACTGAAATTAAAGGACACGGATTCCATTATCATAGCAGATCTTTTTTGGTCATTAGGGGATCTATTTAAGGTTTTAGATCCCTCTCATCAATTTGAGAGCTTTCTTTTTCTGTGATGTGGATTGCTGTTTAATCTGAAACCTCCCTGATAGAAAAAAATCTTTAATCTGATAGTGGAAGTATTTACTAGAAGGTGATTTCCTCACGTTCAGAGCTTCAAAATCTAATGATTTGTCCGTGGGAATGAAAATAAAATTGTGCAACACATTCTGTCTGGATCCAGAAACTTAACACTCTGTAGAGAGAGACGGTGTCACTGATTCTCATGCTGAGGTAGAACCTGTCTTAAACTTCTGAGTGATCGAAGATGCGCCAGCACACACCGATGTGGGGTCAGGTGAGGAAGTCGTGCACGAGGTCTTCGACAGAGCAGGCCGCAGTCTCACCTCCGGTTTTTTTCTGCTCTTGCTTCCGTGCTCGCTGCAGCATGATAGCTTCCTGCAAGACCCCTGAAGAGGTGAGAGAACTATCACAGGAAGGTCAGAAAATGTTTGAGAAACTCGAGAAGTCTACAAAGCCGATTGTGGCGGCCATCAGTGGATCCTGCTTGGGAGGAGGCCTCGAGGTATGCATGTCTTACACAGTCACTGTGCAGCTCATCGGGAGGATGCTCCAGCTATAAAACTTCAGGCACTGTTTTTTTTTTTCAAATGCTTTTATTTCAGTTCTATAGTCTCCTTCCTCTTTTTATTCCCTTCTGTAAAGGTACAGTCTCAAGGACCTCTTCCAACCGGCTTTATGTGCCTGGAGTTAGCTCTTTCCCTAGAAATAAGTCAGATAGTGAAAAACAAATACTGTATGATTTCACTTATACATGGAATCTAAAGTACAAAATAAATGAACAAACAAAATAGAAAAAAACTGTCCTCCTCTGTGGCTGAGGACAGTACTCCAGGCACTGTTTTGCTGGAGAAAAGTCCTTGGAGAATCAGCTTTCCTTTCAGTTAGTAAACTTCTGGATCTGTTTTAGTCCTTGTTCTCATGGCTCAGAGCATATGAACCAAAGTGTGATGTTTTCATATATAAACAGAAGATCTCTACTGGATCTCTTAGGTCCCTTTTGATTCTGAAAACCTTGTTCAGGTTTGCAGGACAGAGATTCAGAAGTGTGATGTGTGCTCTTGAGCTGCTTAAGCCTGGTTGAGACACACAAAGCATAGTGCACGCTCCGGTGCTCTCTGAGCAGCAAAGGTGGCAAATAAAAGATATGATGGAAGAGATGCTTACTAGACTAGGGCATGTAGGAAAAAAGAAAGGGGAAAGAAAGTGACATTCGTCGAGCATCTCTTGCATGCTGGGCTCTGTGCTAGACACTCTCACAATAACTAATTAGGGGAACCTGTGCCTGGCCCTCAGTGATCAGCAGAATTTGATTACCCAGAGCATTCCGCAATGGCGAGGTGTGGGCAAATGCAAGGATAAGTGAAGCCTCTTAGGACATCATTAAGTCGGCCTGCTTTATTGAAAAGGAGGGTCTCGAGGGTACAGGGCTTCTTAACCTGCGGTACATACACAGTTGTGTGTGCATTTCTCCACTGAGAGCTTCCATAGCTTTCAGCAGAATTTTCAGGAAATCTGCAACCCAAAAAGACGTTGATAAATTAAGGGAAAAGTATGACATAAAGCTGGAAAGGTAAATTGTGGAAAGCATCAAATGCCAGCCTAAGGAATAACGGTTTATTCTGTGGGCACATTCCTACTCTAACGAAGTCGTGTTTAGCCCTGACCGCTGTGGCCCGAGCCGGCTGGGCGCTGTCCCACAAAGCAAAAGGTTGCCAGTTGGAGGGCATGCCTGGGTTGCAGGGTCAGTACCATGGGCAACCAGTCGATGTTTCTCTCTCACATGAATGTTTCTCTCCTTCTCTTTCTCCTTCCCTTCTCCTCGCTCTAAAATAAATAAAATCTTTTTTTAAGTAAATTTTAAACCCTCACAGATCCTAAGATGTTGTAAAGTTACATTTTCTAACATTCTAATTTCCTTTCATTTGTTTGAAGCTTGCCATTTCATGCCAATACAGAATAGCAACAAAAGATAAAAAAACAGCACTGGGTGTCCCCGAAGTCTTGCTGGGACTCTTACCAGGAGCGGGAGGCACACAGAGACTACCCAAACTGGTGAGTTTAAACCATCCTGTGAGCTTTAGAATCTTGGTACTTATGTGCCCCTTTAAGTCTATTTTTGTCAATACAAAAGGCATAAATATATGTATTCACTGTAGAATTTAGAAACCAAATAAAATGTTAATATTTAGGATTAATAACAGATTTCTGTTTTTGGTATTTTTTCAATTCTACTTTTAATTTATTTTTTCAATTTCTTGATTATAATTACTAATCAAGGTTCTTTGTTAGTCCCTGAAGAAGGATAAGGATAAATAAGATGCATGTCTTGCCTCTCTGGTGCTTATAGTTTAAACTCTTCCTTCCGTGTACAGTGCCACCTTACCAGTTTTTGCAAATCCATGGGTCATACTTCATAATAAATAGAAGGGGCAGACCTTTTCCCCCATTTGGACGGTCTCGTTGTTGTATTCTATAGAACAAAAAGAGGCCCATTAGAGTCTTGAATTCTTAAGGAGAGGAGGACAGTCAGAGCTGGAGGCTGCAGAGCGATCTTAATATCAAACTTCAGAGCTCGCCAAACCTCACAGCTTCTGGCACTATAGATTCCCCGATGAAAACAAGGCTCAGCAGAAACACCCTTTGGAAGGAAGTTGGTATGTGGTGGTCACAGAAAATTGAAGAAGGTTTTATGTATTAATTTCCTGATAATAAATAGTGTACATTCCTTCATAGGAATTGACAAGAAGATTATCCAAAGAATGATTAGCCAGTGTGCATGTAGAAAATACTGCCGAGTTTCTTTTGTTTTATTGTAGCTGGTATTTGAACGTTGCTAGGAGCCATTCTTCTAGTATCTACATAAGAAACTCTTGGCTGAGTTCAATTTTTGTTAAGCCTAAAACCCTTTCTAAAGATGTCACACTATCAGGTTTCTCAGAGTCTCTACTAGTTCCCATAGAGGAATTTTAAATGTTATATACATGATAGAAAAGACACCTAGAATGGCATGCATACACAATTTTAGGATATATGAAATTATTTCTCTACTTTATTAATTGTATTAGAACTCTTGCATATTGAATTAAAAGAAGAGCTATAAAGACATTTTTGCTTTAGCTAAAGATTTCTAATCCCAGAAGTTACCTAAATGTGATAAACAGCACAAAAATTTGGTTTGCCTTTTCTCACTTGAGTATCTATTTTGCCCAGTTGAATGATTCATAAACTGTAATTGTCACTGATACTTTTTCCTCCATGCCCTAACCCTTGCTTGCATGTTAGGTGAGCGTACCTGCTGCTTTTGACATGATGCTGACTGGTAGGAACATCCGTGCAGACAGAGCAAAAAGAATGGGGCTAGTTGACCAATTAGTGGAACCGCTGGGTAAGTGTGGGCATGCCTTAGAGTCTTACAAACTTATTTATTTTCTTAAGGAGTTAATGTCTTGAATATCAGTTAGACTGAAACTCAAACTCTTAAGGAGTGAGTCATCATTCTGAAGAGTGAAGTTTTCTAAAAATTATAATACTAAATCATTTCAACATCACCCAAGTTTCTATTTTACTTTATTTATAATTTGGACATCAAGAGTACAGAATTGAATTGTCATTATTTTTGGTTATTAAATCACCTGTATCATTATCCATGATAACCCACCTTCCTTTTTTGTTTCTATTTTAATAATACAATAAACTCATGAAACAACCTGAGAATATTAATAGTAATTATGACCTATTGATGTACTACTTCCCTGCATATAATTTTGTTGCCTCCCCTCACCCAAGGAAATCACAATTCTAGATTATGTGTTCATCACCCTTTTTTATTTCTTAAAAATCAGCATTATGGAGATGTTATTTGCATAATAATAAATTTGCCACTTTTTGAAGTACAGTTTGAATTCAGATAAATGTTTGTAACTGTGTAAACACAACCTCGATCATACAATAGAACATTTTAGTATGTAGGTTTTTTGTGTCTTTCATTCAGTATAATGCTTTTGGCGTTCATCCACATTGTTGCATGTGTCAGCAGTTTGTCCCTTCTTATTGACAGGGGTTATTCCATTATGTAGATACACCATGATTTGTACACCCACTCACCAAATGATGGACAGCGAGTTGTTTCCCATTCAGGGCTGTTCTGAATGTGGACCTGTATTTCATTTCTGTTTGACAAATATCAAAGAGTAGATTGGCTGTACCATATGATAGATGTGTGTTTAGCTGTTAAGAAATTGTCGGACCGTTTTCCCAAAGTGGTAATACCATTTTGCACTGCTGCCAGCATCGTTTGAGGGCTGGCGACACAGGTTCTACTACAGTTACCAACCACTTTGCTTGGTCAGTCTTTTTCAGTTTTAGACGTTTTAATAGGAGTGTAGCGCTATCTCATTGTCGTTTTAATTTGTACCTTCCTGATCACCAAAGACACTATGTTTCTTTCATGTGTTTATTTGCTTCTGTGTATCTTCTGGTGAAGTATCCAAATGTTTTACCCATTTTGTTTGGGTTTGGTTTTGTTTTTTATTGAGTTTTCAGTTCTTTATATATCAGGATACAAGTCCTTTATGAGATTCATGATTTTCAAATATTTTCTCCCTGTCTGTGGCTTGCCTTTCATTATCTCAGAGCAGAAATTCTTGAATTTCAGTGAAGTGCAAGGTCCTTATGAATGGATCATGCTGTTGGTGTTGCAGCTAGGAGATCTTTTTCTAACAAGATCACAGAGATTTTCTCCTGTGTTTCCTTCCAGAAGTTTTGTAGGTTAGCTCTTACGTTTTGGTCTGTGATCCTTTTCAAGTTAATTTTTGTATATGGTGTGCGGTAAAGATTGAGGGTGTTGTTTGTTTGTTTGTTGGCATAAGAATACCCAAATGTCCTAACACAGTTTGTTGGGAAGACTCGTCTTTCCCCATTGAACTACTACCTTGACACCTTGGTTGGCATCAGTTGACCCTCTGTGTTTGAATCTATATCTGGATTTCCTGTTTCCAGTTACCTATGTATCTGTACTCAAGCCAGTATCACAATGTCTTAATTGCTGTGTTTTTTTAATAACGCTTGAAATCAGGTAGTGTGACCCTCTCTAACTTGGTTCTCTTCTTTCAAAATTACTTCACCTATACTAGTTTCTTTACATTCACATATATACTTCGTAGGCATCGTAGCCCTATCTGTAAAAAACCCTGCTCAGACTGACTGACTCTGCATTGGATCCCTGTGTCAGATGGGGAGAGTCTTTAAAATGCTGCGTCTTCTCATTGGGAACATGGCGGAGCTTCCATCGGAGTCATCTTCAGTCTCTCTTAGCAGTGTTTTATGCTTTTCGTTGAACACATCTTGCACACACTTTGTTAAATGTATACCTAAGTATTCATACTTTACTTCTTCACTTTAACTTCTCATTATTAGTTACTACTATGTAAATGTAATTGATGTTTATACATAGACCTTGTTTTCTCTGATTTTGCTAAATTTGCTAGTTCTGTTAGCTTTTTCTGTAGATTCCTAAGGACTCTCTACATAAATAATCATGATGTCTACAAAGACATTTTGACTTCTTCCTTTCCCATCTAGACATTCGTTTCTTTTTCACATGCTCAGACCTTTAGTGTGGCACTGGTTAGAAGTGGGAGGGCGGCTGTGGCTAACTTGCGCCAGTGTCGGGGCGGGGGGAGCGTTCACCCCGATGCTGTAGGGCCAGTAATGTTGGCTAGGTAGCTGTTTCTTGTATGCCCTTTATCAGATTGTGGGGGTCCCTTTTATTTATATTTTGTTGAGAATAGATGTTGAATTTTATCAAATAGTGTTTTTGCTTTTATTGAGATGATTGTGTGTTTTTTTTTATTTTTTTAGTCTGTTGGTGATGTTAGTTACCCTGATTTTTGACTATTGAACTAGCTTTGCATTCCTGGAATAAAATCCACTTAGTCACAATGTATTAAATTGTTGGCTGGATCAGCCAAAATGTTGTAAAGGATTTTTATGTCTGGTTATGAGAGGTAATGGCCTCAGCGATAGTTTTCTTGTGATGTTTCTGCCTGCTATTCTTCTCAGGAAAATGCCGGTTTCATAAAATGAGTTGGAAAATCTCCTCTTCTCAGGGAATTTCAGGGGAAAAGGGGAAGGGTTTACAGGAACAAAGTTAAAAGACACATGGATAAAAACAAGGGGGAGGGTGGTAATGGGAGGGAAGATGGGAGGGGGGTGGGTGGGCTTGATTGGGAGTAAAGGGGAGAAAACTGTACTTGAACAATCATTAAAATAAAAAAATCACCATTATTAATTAAAAATAACTGAATCTGGAAAATTTTATAAAAGTAATCTTAGAAATTATAGAAATTTTTATATTTTAAAAAAGATGTATTGAAAAGACTCCCAAATATCAATAGATTCCCACAATGGGACACACAAAATCATTTAATAGTGCTGAAGCATTTTTTGCCATGCATTTAAAAAAAAAAGAAAATCTCCTCTTCTCTTCTCTTCTCTGGAGGACTCTGTGTAGAATTGGTATTATTTCTTCCTTAAATCCTTTATAGAATTCACTAGTGAAGTCACAGACTTGGAGTTTTCTTTTGGGAAGGTTTTCGCCGATGAATTCAGTTTCCTTGATACAGGGCTATTTGGGTTTTCCATTTCTTGAGCGAGCTGTGGCTGTACGTTTTTCAGTGATTTTGTTTGTTTGCTTTAACTTACCAAAGTTATTGCAATAAAGTTTTTCATAATACTTCAAAATTATTCTTTTAATATCTTTATACTCTGAAATGACGTCTCCTCTTTCATTCCTGACATTGATAATACGTGTTTTCTCTCTTCCTGATGAATCTGGCTAGAAATTTATTAACTTTATTGATCTTCTTTAAGAACCAGCTTTTAGTTTCATTGATATTTTTTCTGGTATGTTTGTTTGCTCTTTTATTGGTTTCAGCGATCATTCTTTCTTTCTGCTTGCTTTGGATTTAATTTACTCTTTTTCTAGTTTCTTAAGGTGGAACCTTACATCATTGATTTTAGACCTTTCTTCTTTTTAACATAAACATTTAAAGCTATAAATTTCCCTCTTAGCATTGCTTTCTTTATCTGCATGTTTTAATGTTATGTTTTCACTTCCCTGAATATCAAAATATTTTCTGATTTTTTTGTGATTTTTTTTCTTTGACCCACGTGTGATTTAGAAGTGTGTTAATTTCCAGATATTTGGGGGATGTGTCAGGTATCTTCCTGTTACGGATTGCTAGTTTAAGTTTGTCGTGGCCAGAGTACAGTGAGGACTCAGAGGTCCCCATCCCAGAGGCCCGTCTGGGAGGCGTAGTTCATGACTCCTCCCCTACGGGTCTCCGGCCTCACTGACACAGAAAGCTGTGCTGAAAGCGAGCTCCTCTGGCTTTGGGGTGCTGGGCGTTTGTCTCCCTGGGACTGATCTAAGCCTGGTTTTCATCCCGGTCTGTTGTCCACTTTTACAGGACCAGGAATCAAACCTCCAGAGGAACGGACAGTTGAATACCTAGAAGAAGTTGCAGTTACTTTTGCCAAAGGACTAGCTGATAAGAAAATCTCTTTAAAGAGAAACAAGGGATTGATGGAAAGTGAGTGCTATTGTTAAAAAACAAGGCAATGCTTCTTTGCAAGGAGTTTAACTTTATTTGCTGTAAATTTTAAGTGAGGAAGAGATAAGCGAATTATTTACTAGAAGCATGAGGTCAGCCCTAAGGGGTGCAACAGCTCTGCTCCAGGTCAGGTCCAGATCCTTACGCTGCCTAGTTAAAAACATTGTTTAAAACCTTTTTTAGAACATTTTTAACATGAGTACAAAAGAAGAATACTACAAAACCTAGCTTTAGAATTGATCAGCTAATGAAACTATGTTTAAAAGAGTGCTTAGATTGAAATTTAGATTTTGTGTATCAGAGTAAAGAGCAGTTCTTCCAGAGAGCTAGAACTCCTGCATTTTTATGGAGTTGACAGAACAAACTGACAAGGAATTTGCCCATTGCCAGGGAGTACCTAAAAGCATTTTACCTTACAGGGCTGACATCGTTCGCCATGGGTATTCCGTTTGTCAGGGAACAAGTGTACAAAAGGGTGGAGGAACAAGTACGAAAGCAGACCAAAGGCCTTTATCCTGCGCCTCTGAGAATAATCGACGTGAGTCTCTTTCCCGCACTCCCAGGTTCCATGTGCTTTCTCCCTTTGTGTAGCTCCGTGCTCTTCCTGGCCGCGCTGGACTGTGTGGGCCAGCACAGAAGTTCTTCATTCTGCCGGTAAAGTACCTACCGCAAATAAGGGAAGAATACAGCAAGCTATAGAGATTCTTATAAACTGATGTATTCGGGGATAATACATCATACTTAAAACTGTCAGTTATAAACCAGGATGGAACGTATGTCATGTCAGTGTGACAAGGCCAGTAAAATACTGAGCATTCACAAAAAGGCAGCTGAAACAAAAATTGGTGGCTGTATTCTACCCTTTGTCAAAGCCATCGTCAGTACCTCCAGTGTCTCATTAACTTCCTCACTGCCATAGTTACAAAAAGCTGTAACGATGCTGAGAGGTTCTGAACAGAACAAAGAGAATAGGTGGAATGATCATAGGGCTGAGGAAACTTTTGTCTAAAGGTAGACTTTGAAACAGAACTCTTTGATCTGGAAAATCTAAGATTAAGAGAGCATGTAACTAAAGACATCAGAATTGGGGACTGGGTTAGTCTGCAGATACATTTTGAGCAGGAGACACCAGAGTACTTAAACATGAGACGTGACCCCTACCTCCGTTCATGTCCCAGTCCGGGCTGGGGAGATGAGACGTGTGTGTGTGGTGAGGCAGACAACAGTGTGAGCAGCAGTTTGGCCTGCGCCCTGAGAAGCGGGGAGGGAGTAGGTGAGCAAAAGTGGCTCCAGGCAGAGCAGGCTTCGTGAGCAGAGTCACAGGAGGTGGATAACAGTAGGCTTCTCAAGGGACCTAAAATGAGGTCAGTTTTTGTAGGAGGACAGTGAAGTGTCCACAGAACAGCAAAATAAAGCTAGATTTTTGAAGGTCTGTCAATAATGCATAAAGAAATTTGACCTTGGTTCTGTTTAGACCACAGAGAACCATTTTTGTGGTAATGAGTAAAAATGGATCAGAGAGAAACAAAGTAGAGCCGTGAATTCGGAAGCCACCTTGGTAACCCAGACTCAAAGGTCGAGCAAGACCCTGAGATGCAACAGTAAAAACAGGAAGGCAGTGAGGGACTCACCGAAGGCATACAAGAGTTAAGTTTGGGAAGTGCTGAGTGTAGGTATTTGAGGAAATTCAAGCTTCAGTAGTATAGACGGACGTGTCAATCAGGGTGTAGATCTGTATGTTTGTTTTAGTTTGTCATTCCCATTAGTTACAGTGATTGAGTGCGGGGTCATTTCTTCAACTGTTCTGTTTGCCATCGCACTTAAGATAGAACTCACCCCACATGTTAAATTCAGTTTCATAGAGTTCATGACTGATGTGGTAAGCTAGGCGACGTGTCCGAGGAGGAGAGCGGAGAGGGAAAAGAGGCCTGAGAGGGAGGCTTTGGGGATCTGCCCGCTTGTAGAGGACAGGCGAAAGGCTGGACGAGCCGTTCAGGCGGACTTGGGAAGGGGGGGCACAACTCTTTTTCTAACAAAAAACAGGGTTGAAGGGTGGATGAGGAGGTGGAGTTCAAGCTGTAGAACCTCCTTGTTTTCCTATTCTGACTTTTTTCATTCTATTTATTTGCTTCCATTTTTTGATGGGCTTGGCTCTAGCCTCAGAGACAGAATTAAGTCAGCCTTAAGTAACCACCAGGCACTAAATCCTCTCCTTTTCCTCACTCCAGTCTAGTCTTTCAAAACTACTGTTAGCGATTTTTTTTAAAGATTTTATTTATTTAGTTATTTTTAGAGAGGGAAGGGAGGGAGAAAGAGAGAGAGAGAGAAACATCAATGTGTGGTTGCTGGGGGCCATGGCCTGCAACCCAGGCATGTGCCCTGACTGGGAATCGAACCTGCGATGCTTTGGTTCACAGCCCGTGCTCAATCCACTGAGCTACGCCAGCCAGGGCAAAAACAACTGCTAGTGATTTTATTCAGCGTTCTCGTGCATCCTGCCGATCCACTCCAACAATGAACAGATATTCCATGTGTTTTTTTTAGGTGGTGAAAACTGGACTTGAACAAGGGAAAGAGGCTGGCTATCTTGCTGAATCGCAGGTAAAGTTCTTTTCTTTTGATTTTTTTTGTTATTAGATACAAGAAAATCAAAGATCTAAAACTGGACAAAACTGAAAAAAAGAAAAAGCATCCAAAGCCTAGTAAAATGTTTTCTCCAGTGGTCATCATTTCTTCCAGTAGATCTCGGCAGGCAGGTGGCTGCAACAGAGCGCTGGTGGCCCCAGGTATTTGAACTTGCTCTCAATGACGAAGGTAGTGAAAATAACGAGGGAGAGCGGGGGCAGAGCTACAATCCTTTCGGAATGAAGCGTGGACGTTTTGTTCTGTGGTCAGGCTGGTCTTGTGATAAAATGAAAACATTGGTAGATAAGTCCGATCCTTACTTGTTAGGGCCTGGAGATAAACTTTGAAGCCCAGCCTCTCCTTGGTGAATGAGAAAGTGAAAAGAAATGTTTCGTGCCCACTAAAAAAAGAAGAGAAGGGACACAGGAACCAGCCTCACTCTTTCCATTTTCTGAGTCGGCAATGTGGCAAATTTAAGTGGTTTGGATTGTTTTTAAGTTTTAGTCAGTCACTGAAGAATGATTATTCTTTGATAATAGGACAAAAAGTATGCAAAGAGCTTAGGACAAGTTCCAGAAAAAACATGTCCTGTACTTTGCTTATTGCTGTGTACTTCTGGTTCCTCCTTTCCTGTCATAACCGGCTGTACGTAGCTGTATGTACAGGAAAATTGAAGCATATTTTATGAATCAAAATTATGGGCGTTATACTCAGTATTTCCTGTCTATTCTGCTTAGCACAACCTACTAAGTTCATGACCGCAAGTGGATTTCTACCCACAGTTTGAAAATCACTGTTTTTTTCTTTGTTTTTTATCTTTTTGAAAATCACTGGTTTATTGAATAAAACCTACTAAATCAAGATTAGTAAAGCATTCTGTAGAACATTGTTTAATGTTTTATTAGGGCCTAATAGTAACTTTATTAGAGGGATTCCTTCCTTGAATTATTATTTGAAACCGTGTAATTATACCAATAAATTCTAGTAGTATTGCTGATGACAATAGCTAACATAGAGACCCTAGTCATTTTACTGGTGTTCTCATTCAGTCCCCACCACACTGTAAAATAGGCGTTGTTTTTCCGTTTTGTAAGGACGACGAAAGCTTCACAGCTGGGAAATGGCAGAGCCAGGATTCAAACCCGGCTCTGTCGAATCCAGGCTCTAAATCTCATGCTCCTCCCCACTGGGTTGAGACTTGTTCTCCGTAAGTGGCAAGGTGCTCTTTAAAGTGGCTGGGTATCGTGTGGGCCCCCTGGTAGAGGCCAGCGGAAGGAGAACTGGAGGTGGATGTCATACCGCTCGGGTCCACCTCCATCTCTGCGGCAGTGTGACTCTGAGCAAGGTCACTCAACTTTTCTGGGCCTCCTCTTCCCGATCCTTAGAAGGAGGGGCGGGTTGAGAGGATCGTGAAGATCCATTTTGGCTCTGACACCCTCGTTCCATGAGAAGGGTCACCACGGCACTAGTGTAGAGAACAGAGAACGGGAGCGCAGCCCCATCCGAAACCTTTTCAGAGCAGCCCTCGGACAGCGCTGCAGATGAGCGGGGAAGGGACACCCATGGGAGACAGACTCCGCAGCACAGGCACCTCGCGACTTGAGGAGCTGTGGCTTTGTACACGTCACCTCTGCTTCCCAGAGAAACCGGGACTGTGAAGTTCTACCTCTTCTCGTGCCTTTTTTACGTTTCAGAAATTTGCCGAGCTCGCGATGACCAAAGAATCGAAGGCCTTGATAGGATTGTATCATGGTCAGGTCGTGTGCAAGAAGAATAAATTTGGAGCTCCGCAGAAGGAGGTCAAGTAAGTTAAACTCCACCCAGGAAGCCCTTGCGGGTCTCGTGATGCGCTGAGCTTGCAGCCGTGCTTGAAGGTCTGCAGAGCTAGGTTTGTGTCTTCAACCTGCCGTCACTCCTTCTGTCCTGAGCACATTCAGTGCCCGCTCCTACCGGGATCTTCTCGGCTGCCAGAGTGTGGCCCGTGCTAAGCTTCCCCAGCCCTCCCTGGCGGTTCCTGTGGCGGCTTCCTTGTCTCGCCACGGATGTTCCCTGGGGGTCTGGTCTGGGTGCCCCCTTCCTGAACCAAACACACATACTGTGCCGTTGGATGATCTTGTCTTTCCCTGTGACGTCAGATACCATTTCTGGGAACTCACACCTCTGCCCCGTTAAAAAACATAAAGCTTTATTCTAATTGCTAAAGGCTTGTCCTTCTTTTTGCTTACCACCTAAGCCTCTGAGACTCTACTTGCCTGTTTCATATGTATTCTCCTCAGCAAGCTTTTCAATGTTACGCTTCCTAACGAGCTCTTTAGCATTTTTAATTTAATAATGCCTCTGAACTCACTGTCTTGCTCGGTGGTTCTCAACCTGGGTGGCGTTGCTCCCCAGGGGACATTTGACAATGTCTGGAGATGTTTTGGTTGTCACAAGTGGAGAGGGAGGGATGCCACTGGCAAATAGTGGCTAGTGGTTTTCAACCCCAGGGATACTGCTAAACATCCCGGAGTTCAGCCCCCCACAACGAAGAATCATTCGGTCCAAAATGTCAGTAGTGCCAAGGTCAAGAAATACTCTTCTAGATGAATTACAGTGAGGGATTTAAGAAAAGCAGTTAATGTTACCACCATCTCTGTCCCTTCACCTTCAAGGAGATTTCAATTCAAAATGGAAGGTAAAATGGTCAAGAAATCTGGATGACAGATGAGAGAGGGCAGATTTCTAGACAGACCGTGAACTGCAGCCATAACCGCCCAGCACACGCGGCGCCCAGCATCCTCTGCGTGCGTTCGCCTGCCTCACGGAGCACAGGCAGCCTCTGGCGTTCAGTGGGCGAGGTCATTTCCTTCCGTGCTGACAGCGGCCACTTAAATCTGCACCTGCTCACGGGTCCTGCAGAAATCAACCAGATGGACAGGGACGACAGGGCCACCCACTCCTCGTGCACAGCACAGACAGAGCACAGCTAATGCTGCTGATTTCTGTTATACCAGAGGGAGAGACTGCGCTTTGCAATAGAAGAGGGTACTCTTCTATTTACAGACCTAACTAGCCACTCCAGACTCCTGCTCCCGTCTGCACGTAACACTAAGCAGCGTGTACACACCTGGAGAAGGTGGTGGTGTGTACCAGATACACCAAAAAGACAGGCAACAGCCATGTAAAATGAATATATGAAGAAAAAAATGAGAATCAGAATACTTAAGCTGCCCTGGCTGGTGTAGCTCAGTGGATTGAGCACGGGCTGCGAACCAGGCATCACAGGTTCGATTCCCAGTCAGGGCACATGCCTAGGTTGCAAGCCATGTCCCCCAGCAACCACACATTGATGTTTCTCTCTCTCTCTCCCCCCCTCCCTTCCCTCTCTAAAAAAAAAAAAAAAAAAATCTTAAAAAAAAAAAAAAGCATGGCTTCTGAGACAGACAAACATGGGGAAAAAAAAAAAGAATACTTAAGCTTATGAAAATTCTCTCCCCCAAAAAATATCCACAGTGAAGAAGAAAATTTATAACAGAACACTTCCAAACTTGAATTAAATGTCCTCAAAACAAGCATTTGCAGATAAGCAAACAAAATCACCTGAATCATAATTTAAAACTCAGAACTAAATGGGTAGAAAAATATCTAAGAGTTGGCCTAACTGGAGAAATAAATTGAAGGAAAAGTTAGTACCATCTAAAAACGAAGAATGGATTATAATGCACCCAAGGCAGAATAGGTTGAGTTGAAAATTTAATAAAAAACATTGAAAAAAGGGTGCCGTCGCCCCCCCCCCCCCACTGCTTTCCCAGTGGTGGAGTCATTTGTGAAACAAATTTTAAATTTTGAAGCAGTAAATGTATTAATCTTTTTTCAGCCTTTTATATTTCTCCACCCTATTTTCCCATCATTCTCCAATTATTTAACACTCACCGTATAAACACTTTTATTATTTTAAAACTACATTTGAAAGATGCTCCCAGGACTTGAAATTAGGTTTCCTTTTGGGTCATGGATATGATTTTTTTTTATTATAATCAGAATCGTTAGGAATGAAATTTTATCCTGCATTATAACTCTAGGTCTGCTGTGCTATAAACTGGGCCTTCTGTTATGAAGGAAATTGTTGTGGAAAAAGATTTACTTAGTTACTATGGGACTGTCCATATTGTTCCAGGACTATGGAAAACTAAAAGTAACCAGATATGATCTCTAGCCTCAAAAAACTTAGAATGTATTTGAAGAGACAAAAATAACGGTCATGAGGCCATTCCAGAATACTGTAGAGTAAGCCAAGTGGTCCTGACAAGTTCAAGGGGAATTCAGAACTGGAAGAGGCAGGACTGTGCATGTATGCGGGTGTGGGAGGGAGGGGTGAGGTCTGGAAGCAGAGAGGGCTCCAAGGGACTTTGGAACTAATCAGAGTAAGGAGTGATAACAGCACAGATTCCGGGAGGAAAGAAAGATGACTGGGAAATGGCAAAATCACTGACGAAGAAGGAGCTGGAAGAAGAGCCGCCAGTCTCGGGGCACATCGCTGCAAACAGTGGGCTTTCTCTGGAAAACAAAAATACTTCTGTTGACTCAGGCATAAACCAAGTTTTCAGTGATCTCAGGCATGATTGAAGACCGGTTCCCTTTTTTTTAATTTCTCACTGTATTTATTGGGCTGACATTAGTTAATAAAATTACATATAGGTTTCAGGTGTACAGTTCTAATGGGTAGGCCCATTCTTGTAGACCTAATGGATTTTTGCATTTAACTTAGGAAAATCAATCATTTATTAAAGGTGTATCCTTACAGATAAAAATTATGCGAAATGCCTTATTGTTGGGCCTGCTTCGGTTGGTTCATTAAATAACAGCGGGGGCAGTCCCCCCACTTGCACTGAAAGGATAAAAGTTGTTTGCTGAAAGTCCTTCCGTCCTTGCCTTTCAGGCACCTGTCCATTCTTGGCGCAGGGCTGATGGGGGCCGGCATCGCCCAAGTCTCCGTGGACAAGGGCATAAAGACTACGCTTAAAGACGCTACTCTAGGCGGGCTGAGCCGAGGACAGCAACAGGTGTTCAAAGGGTAAGACCGCCTTCTCCCTTTGCCGAGAGTTAAACAGTTTTGTGGTTTTTGCCATTACGGATTCTTTTTTCCTGAACACAGTGAAAACGAGATACTCCATAGTTAAGTTTCCTTTGATTTTTGGAAACACTAATGCCTTCCTCCACTTTGTGTTGGTACAGGTATATAAACCATAAGCATCATTAAGTGCGGAAGGAAAAACTTTTAGATATTTTAAAATGCCATTTACCTTGGGCTTGGATGTCAGGCTAGAAGGTGCGGTGTTTGTGAGTTTTGACAGTTCCCATGTGAATAGTTGCATGGCTAGGGCACACTGGCGCAGCAGGGCTGTCCCTGCGGAGGGAGCTCAGGTCCGGGTGTCAGGAAGCGTGGGGCCACTGCACGTGGAAGGCGGGACCGGGCCAGGGCCCTTGAACTCGTATTTGTGGACTGGCATTGCTATAGAGAAGCAGGTGACTGGTTTGGTTCCGCGGTGTCCGAGGCTTTATAAGACTGTCTCCATCTTACTTCTGAATTAATGAAGAATAAAAATTATTCTCCCTCCCGTTCGCCCATCCCCTAGTCCCTGCCACACACACACACTGCCTGTTCTGAGAGGGGAAGCAGGGAGCAGCAGCTTCACCAAATTGGGGCTTGGTTTCGGCTCAGTTCTCTGCTTCTCTGTCATAGGCTAGCTGGCTGCACTTGGACCGTCCTGTGTGTGACTTTTGGCTGAGTGAGCATTTTTTGTTTCTTAAGTGAACTGTGTAGCTTAAGCATGGTTTCACCCCTTTTCTGCAGAGAAGCTCAGATGTTGTCACCATAATGCTTTCCTGGACCTGGCAGGTTTAATCATTTGGGCAGATTATTTTGAGATACCAAGGAGTCGGAGTAAAGGAAAGGGCATGTGCTAGGTGTAGCATTGCCTGAGACTGGACCGCAAGCATCCCACACAGCACTGCACACAGGCATCTAAAGAGAGCTTGCTGCCCTTGACCCCTTTTGGGTCCAGGTACCCTGGTGTCCCTTTTGCCTTAGAAACATCAGGCCCCGGTAAATGTCCCTCAGCATATTGCTGACTAGGGACCTACATTTGGTTTCGTTGGGCATTAGACTTAGAGCAACTAATAATATTTTGAACTTCTGGTTCCAAATATTTTGGTTGCTGACCACTGACATGGTTGTCGGCAACCAGGAGTTTTGAACCCATACTTTTAAGGCTTGAATTCTTCTTTGAACTTCTTTGAATCGTGTGGCTTTTTTTTTTTTAAAGAGAATTTTATTTTACTAAAAGTGTTGACTTTTTGAGCTAACTCCTTCCCCCACCATTAGAAAGTAGTTTTATCACTAAAAAGCAGTTATCTTGTGGTTTTACGGAAATTAGTGAATGGGTTTAGCTTCATTCTTCATTCAGAGGAAAACTCTCAGCCACGTTCTGAAAACGTGGTCAGATGAAAACCTGAGACAGCCTGTTTTCCTGGGCAGTAAGAAATCAGCAGGTAAGTGTCTGCGTAGCAGGAACCTCCTTAGCCCTCTGCGAGAAAGGAGGAACCTTGAGCTAATATTTTATGCGATCACTACAATATGCTGTTAGGCATTGACCGGAACGCAGATTAAGAGTATGAGAAATAATTCTTGGTCTCTGTCCTCTGGAAGATGATAATTACAGAATAACAAAATGATGTATAAGCAAGTGTAAGCCCAGAGGGTCCGGGACGTGGGTTGGCTCTTTCCCCTGTTGTGGGCAGAGAATTACCAGAGCTGCCCTTTTGTTCTGCCATTCAAGTGTCCGTGTTTACTCCTCTTGGCAGATTTTACTGTTTTATGAATGATACAGTTTACGTAAGTTGGAAGTTCAGGGCATCCTGTAGTAGAAAGAATGTGGGCCCGGGGTTACCCATGTGAACCCTTGCGCCCTGCTAACCTGGTACCTGGTCGCTTGACCGCGAGTGCCCTGGCCCTTCCACCGTGCAAGCTCCCTCACAGCGGGGGCGATGCTGTCTGGCCCATGGGCACTCCATAAACGTTAGTTTCCTGCTGTTCCCCTCCAACTGGAAATGTGGTTTTTTTCTAGACTGAATGATAAAGTGAAGAAGAAAGCTCTGACGTCATTTGAAAGAGACTTCATTTTCAGCAACTTGACTGGGCAGCTTGATTACCAGGGTTTTGAGAAGTCTGACATGGTGATTGAAGCCGTCTTTGAAGACCTCAATCTTAAGCACAAAGTGCTAAAGGAAGTAGAAGCGGTGAGTGAGGGGCTGGTCGGGCCTGAATCCTGGTGCGGTGTGTGGAGGACATGGGGCGGCGTTGTTGAAGGGGCTGTTGGAAGCTCACGGTTCTTTCTATAGGGCTCTTCATTTCCAGGCCTGAGTTTTTATTAAAGTCATACACACTGCATGTGTTATAAAGGCCAATTCTAAGTCCTATGGGAAGAAAATCAAATAGCTTTTATCCTAAGTACAGGGCTTGCTAGCTTCTGTCCCCCACCGGCACCCAAACACACAAGTAGCCTCGGGGAGGATAGCCAGATGTCTTGCTACTTTGGGACGGCCGTAAGCCATAACCAACCTTCTTCAGGCCTAAGCGGCAAAGGAAAGGGGAGAAACAGCTTCTCCAGGCAGGATTCAAATGTCTGTTTGGTGGAGATACTGCTTTCATCTTGTTCCAAAGGCTCTGCGTAGCCAGTTCTTGAGATGGGGTGACGCGAACGGAACAAGGACTTGTGGAGGAGAGTCTGGGAGAGAAGGAAGGGCGGCGCCCCGGGCGTGAGACAGAGCGGGGGCCCGGCCGGCCTGCACTCAGGCGGACCGACGGTGGCTAGTGCGCAGTGCGCATGAGGCGGCGCTGACTCCGCAGCGCGAGTGCTCAGTGCGTGAGTAGCGGCCGTGCCCTTGAGCCGCCTGTCGGGCTGAGGACTGCTCCTGCTCCAGAGACCGAGTCTCCGGAGGGTCAGGAACCGAAGACAGGCAGCTTGGTTTGGCACAGGTGCCGCTCGTGAGGCAAGTTCCACCAATCCTTTTCTTTAGACACAGTGCGATGCTGGATGTAGCTGAGGAAGGAAGTTCAGAAAAGCTGGTTGGATTTACGTTCCTTCTCTGCTGGGTGGCACTGTAGCCTAGACATGCAGCTGATGTTCCCAGGGCCTCGCTGAGCCAGTGACAGGGAGCCTGTTAGGAGCGGCAGAAGCAGGCACGGCCAGAGTGGAGGGAGGCGCAGCTACCAGCTGACTGGTGATGATACTTGCTTTTGGAAAACCTGCGTTTGGGAGGACCAAAATGGAGGAAAGTTTGTTAGTTTAGCCGTTGGGAAGCCAGTGGTCAAGGAAAAGGGGAGAGAGACCCAATCGAGAGAAGCGCAGACTAGGACAGATCAGTAGAGCAGTTCCCATAGAAACAGAGAGGTTATTATGAGAGGAAAGAGATGGGTGGAGCCTCAGAGGGAAAGAAAAAGGGGCGAAGTGGGGGAGAGTGATCAGAGAGGGGAAAGGGAGGGTTCTCAGGGAATCACCGATTTTTAGTAGAGAGTAAGAAGGAAAGAGATGCCAGCTTTGGGGAGGAAGATTATTACTAAAGGTAAAATCCAAAATGTGCTGTATATCTTAGTTTCTTATATAACATGTCAGATGCCTTTACTTTCTGAGTGAAGCTAGTGAAATCATCTAAGGTAGGAGATACTCAAAGTTATTCAGAGAAGAGAAGACAAGAGTGAGGTCTTGTTAGGAGGTCATCAAGGTCATCAGAACAGACCGTTAGGTCATCAAGTTCATCTTCTCATCTGCGTTTTCTATGTAAGAAAAACTCAGAGCTACGTTTACAGGACACTTTGAGGATTGAAAACTTCTCTTCCTCTTCTCTGAACTAAGCTCACTCCGTTTGCAGTCTTCATAATCCTTGTCTCCAGACCCCTCACAGTCCTGGTCGTCCCTCTTAGTGTCTTCATCGTGTCCCAGTGCTCTGTTGCCGTGTGACAAACCACTGCAACCACAGTCCACAGCTCTGCAGTTTGGGTGGGGCTTCGTAGCGGCAGCTGGTCCTTCACTCTGTGGTTTCATAGGCAGCTGAGAGCTTGGTTGGGGCACGCAGTGCTCCTCCGCGTGGCCCTCCTCCACGTGGCCCTCCTCCACGTGGCCCTCCTCCACGTGGCCTTCCTCCGAGTGGCCTTCCTCTGCGTGGCCGTCCTCACTTAGCCGTCTGGCCAGGCGTGGTCTGTAGCAGGGCTGCTGGCTTCCAGGAGGGCACAAGCAGAGGCTACCGGGCTTCTTAGGGCTGGGCCTGGAACTGGCACAGTCACTTCTGCTGCGTCCCATTAGCCCAGGTGCAGGGGCCGGGGAAACAGACTCTGCCTCTGGGTGGGGGGCTGACAGGCACGTACAGGAGGGGAAGAGCTGTTGCCACCACATTCAGAGACGTTGGTTTGCTCTTCATAAAAAATTTTACCACCAGCCTTGGGCGCTATAGCACTGCATTGTAGCTTGAGACTATGTGAGCTTTCTTACAGCCATGCTCTGTGGTCAGCTCACCTTATACTTGGATTAACCCAAGTTGTGGGATCTTTATCATAAGCTCACTGCCAATTCAGGTCTTGTCCATCAGGTGCCTATCCAGTTCTTTTTCCCCACCTTTTCTTTTTAAATCTTCATGCAGTACTTTACCTTTATCCCCATTACAATTGATCTTATTTTACACTCAGCTTTCCAGTGTGCCGAAGGCATCTCGAACCTTGACTCTCATCTTTGTTAGGATCCTGCCTGTCCCACATTCACGCAGACGCGAAGTGTGCTTTACACGTCCGCACCAGGCCTCTGAACAAGGTTGAGAATAAGCTGGGGTTCTGGACAGAATGCTGGGAGGGGCAGCGCAGAGACTCTCACCAGGCCAGCTGAGCTAACAGTTAGCAGACCCACCGTGTCCTGGAGATGCGTCTGTGGTGCTGCACCTCCTCCTAGGGGCCCGGAGTGCAAGTGAGATGGGCGTGCCCTTCGTGGCTTATTCTTCCAAAGGTGAAAAGTGAACGTGTCGTAAGTTCTCGTAATTGAGGGCAGATCCAAACAGGAAGAGGGATTGACACCCATGTTGGATCTCTCTTTTTTTTTTAAGTTTTATTTATTTTTAGAGAGGGGAAGGGGGAGAGAGAGAGAGAGAAATACCAATGTGTGGTTGTCCCTCATGCACTCCTTAATGGGGACCTGGCCCGCAACCCAGGCATTTGCTCTGACAGGGAATCAAAATGACGACCCTGTGCTTTGCAATCCGGTGCTCAATCCACTGAGCCACGCCAGCCAGGGCCCATGATGGATCTTGAGGTAGATGAGATTTGATTCAAGGCCGTCTTTTCAGTGTTTATTTAAAGTCTCTTACATACGAGCTGTTGGGGTGAAGTCTCCAGATTAGGATGAGGTGATTTACGACGGGCCGTAACGGGAAGGAGCGAGGCCAGCACACTCCCCAGCACAGCTGCCCCGGGAATCGTGAATGTCGGTGCGTGGTGTCTGCCGCCTGAGCGGTTAGGGCTGAGGCGAGGGGCCGCGCCCAGCGACCCTCCTTGGCCTCTCCGGACTCAGTCATCTCCCAGCCTACTTGACACACTCTATGTGTTCTTCCCCCGCAGGCGATTCCAGAGCACTGCATCTTTGCCAGTAACACGTCAGCTCTCCCAATCAGTGAAATTGCCGCTGTCAGCAAAAGACCCGAGAAGGTAAATTCTAAAGAGAAAAACCCTGAAAGGCTGTACAGCTTCAGGCTCACTGGTGAAGGGACTGGTGTGGATTATGAAGTGAATGGGGGTGACAGTGTGTTCCCCAAAACTGGGCACAGCAGAAACTAGTCCCACGACTGGCATACAATGCAGGAACAAGTGACGCACAAGTAAAGATACCTTTACAGGTGATTTGCAGCCTTGCTGGGTACTGTTACTCAGGTTTAGACCATAAAACCATGAAAATTAGATGGTGAAAGATAGGCCCTGAGAAGGGATCCTCCAGAATATCAGCTCAGCTCCGTAGCAGACTCTGGCACCCATCCAGGGTAGATTTGGTTCCAGCTCCAGACTCCGGAATGGAGGATCGAAGCCTGTGGTGGGGTCTCCCCCTGCCCCACTGTGAGGTAACTTCGACCTTCAGCCCAGGGCATGAAGCGCTGGGTGTGCATGCACTTTTGGCGATAGGAAATGAGGCTGAGAAAGGTATCTTTGGGCTTCTGCTGTGTGCCAGAGCAACCGAGGGAAAGGAACAACACTCAAGGAGAAGTACCACAGCTCGCCTCTCGGGAGCATCCAGTCGGCCTCATCTAACCAGAACCAGCCAGAAGCAGGTGGGAAGTGGAAAAGACCTGAAGGATTTGAAAAGGCACACACACAATTCATGCACTAGAAACGCAGAAGCCGCCTCACTCCTATTGTAGTAGCTGGTGGACGCGGGGCGATCTTGTTTCCTAGCCGTCAGCAGGTTAGGGCCTGGTGGAGGCAGGCTCCATGATGGCAGGGAAAGGTCCCAGGAGAAGTGGCAGCTGACACTGTGACAGTAGGGAGGGCACAGAAGCAGGAGGAAGGCAGGTGCACAGCCCTGGCCAGGCCTCATCACCGGAGCACCTCCGCCGCAGTGAGAACCGGCAAAGGCGGGTGGCGGTCTGCCGCCGCTCCTGGGACGCCGGCCCCGCATTCTCCCCGGTGGAGTGGGGCGAGCATCGCACTTTGCTATCGGGCCCACAGGTGTCCTGGATAACTCTTACCACCTGCCGGCCTTATAGCATTTGAATTCAGGGAAGGCCAGAGGGGCACAAGTAGGGTGACCAGCCATCACAATCTGCCGGGGTCTGACGGCTTTCCACCTGCCCCCTTCTCCCCCCAAAAAGCTGGACCCTCACCTAAACCATCAGCTTCGTTAACGTGAGTGGGGCCTTCACTCTTCCCTGACAAATCCAGTTTGGCCTTCAGCTGTCGTTTCGTGCCGGTTGTTGGTAGGATCAGTCGCCTTTAGTGAAAAGCCCAGGGAGCAGATGGGAGAGGAGTCCAGTGAGCTCTCCCTGGCCCTCCGGACCTGGGTCAGGGAGCTGTGGAGCCGAACCATGTGACTGTAGCAAGCAATGTCCCTGCATCCCAGCTGGCTTTCTCCCCACGGCTTTCCCAGCAGAAAAGGATGCTGCCAGCTTCCTCCTCAATGCTCAGCCTCTTGGCTGCCTGTTCCCCTTGCCAGGTGATTGGCATGCACTACTTCTCTCCTGTGGACAAGATGCAGCTGCTGGAGATCATCACGACGGAGAAAACATCTAAAGACACAAGTGCTTCCGCTGTAGCCGTGGGCCTCAGGCAAGGGAAGGTCATCATTGTGGTTAAGGTGAGGGCTGTGTAACAGCAGCAGACTGGGGAGGTTTTATTAAGACTCATACCTCCGGGCTTGTTTATAACTCATCCGGGTCTAACACACCAACTTCGGACATGATGTCCCCCTGGTCAGCTACAACCTGGATAGTGGCACTGACTGTACCACTGAGTCAGGGTCCGAGTGGGGTGTTGGGGACCTGGCAGGCTCCCCCAGCCCTTCCAGACCTTTCGGGCGACCGTGAAACCATGTGCTGTACTCTGGGACTCAAGCCATGCTGCCCTGGCTGTGGCTTCCCCCTCAGTCTCATTTAAGGATTCTGATTGAGGTTATAATCACGTTGAACTTTGAAATGAGATCTGGAGAAGGGAGGCTGCTTTCAGACTTGGGTAGTGCCCACATCAGAGCAGCCACCAAATTCACAATCTCTCCCTTGGCAGGATGGACCTGGCTTCTACACCACGAGGTGTCTCGCACCCATGATGTCTGAAGTCCTCCGAATTCTGCAGGTTGGTGTTGCACTTGGAATGTCTGCGGCAACTTCCGCTCCTTAGACCGGACCTCCGCACTGGTAGTGTCAGGAAGAGGAGCAAGCCACCTCCTAATACACTAGCTCCCAGCTCTTCTCCAAGGAGGCCTGTGTGTGCCCTCCCATTCTACAAGTGGTAGGAAGTCGTGGGCGGGTAGCAGCGTTTCAGCTCTGCTCCCTTAGCTTCCTGTCTGCTACATTAGGCCAGAGGCCTCCCAACATGCTCTCCTATGCTGTTTCTGCACCCCCTTGAGTCAGGGACTGTCCAGAACAGGGCCCACCTGGCCTGACTGGTGCTCTATCTGCCTCTGTGCAAGCCAGCCCCTCCAGTGGCCGTTCAGGTCATCCGTCAGCCCGTAGACACGGGGATCCCGGGGCTCTGCGGCCCTGCTCCTCGGCGGCATCTCTTCTCCCAGTCATGGAAGCCAGCCCGGTCTGCCGGGGAACCTTGTTGCTACTGAGATTCAGAATTGCAGACAACAGGGAAACGAAATATTTGTTTATCTCGAGCCTTCCTTAAAGGGCGACAGGTTAGGGAAGGCTCTGACTTTGCCCTTGTGACTCCTACACGTCTTACGTTTCCCTAAATGCAACAGTGCCGGCCCTGGCCTGGCCAGGCGGCACCCAGAAGAGGGGTGGGTGTTGCACAAGGCTTTTTCTGAAGGCGAGCACAGGGAGCCCTCGATGGGGAGCAGAGATGGCCTTCCCCTGAGGTCCCTCCTTCCCTTCCCATTCAGGAAGGAGTGGGCCCTAAGAAGCTGGACTCCCTGACCACAAGCTTTGGTTTTCCTGTCGGTGCTGCCACGCTGGTGGATGAAGTTGGCGTGGATGTAGCAAAACACGTAGCGGAAGATCTAGGCAAAGCCTTTGGGGAGAGATTTGGAGGTGGAAGCCCAGAGCTGCTGAAACAGATGGTATCCAAGGGCTTCCTGGGTGAGTAGCCTCAAACAAACATGACTAGCACCATTTATCACAAAGTTCTGAGCAGTTTCTTGAGACCAGAGAATTACAGAAGGCCCATGTGTGTCTGCTAAACGTGGAGCCTGCTATCTATCATAGGGAATTTCAAAAATGATTTCATGACCACTCTTCTTAGCCTGGGCCTGCGGACTGTGGACAGAGCAGAACTCTGGCCTCCTGAAGCTCCGCCACTACCTGGCCCAGGGTATGCCAGATCAACAGGCATTTTCCTCCTGCCCAAGGCCTGTCGTACATCTGCTCCTGCACTAGCAAGCTTGCATCGGCTTTTACCATGTTGTCTGGCCACCTGTGTGCAGAAAGTAAAACCTCTGCACAGTGAGTACACAGCTGAGGCCCACCAGAGGGAGGTGGCTCTCTTTTTTGGCAAAGTAGCAGTGGAACCGGAGCAAGGGCCTGAGCATCCTAGGGCCTGGGGTTGCACATCTGGACAGTGAAACTCACCCGCTGGCCTTTTGCATCCAGACACACAGATTTCCAAGAAACAAGATCATTTTCCTTGTCTGTGAACTCTTCTGACAAACACGAGCTTCCTAGGGTGAGCTAGAAATACAAATTCAGGAATACAGAAGAGAGGCAGGAGCTTTATAGCCAGCTAGCAAAAAAAGATACTTCTCAAGCCCAGGCTCTGAGAGTTTTTAACTTTACCTTTCCTGCTTTTAGGTCGCAAGTCTGGGAAGGGCTTTTATGTCTACCAGGAGGGTGTGAAGAGTAAGAACTTGAACTCCGACATGGACAGTGTTTTGGCAGGTCTGCAGGTGCCTCCTAAGTCTGACGTGTAAGTCAGCTTGAGTGGCTCACGGCATGGAAACATTTCTCATCAGCCCAGAGCTTCTCGGTCCCCCTCCCACCGTGGTTACGGTCGCTGGGACTGACCCAGAGCACCTCCGGTGCGGGCCCAGCGCTGTGCGCGTGGGCCTTCCGCGCTCTGTCTCGTTCTCTGCCACCATCAGGGGAGCGGCAGCTGACCCTTGGGGACACCCCTGCTCCAGCCTTCCCGCCGAAGGTCCCAGAGAGCAACTCGGGGGCCGAGTACCCCAGGCCCTTCGGCTCCAAGCCCCTTCTCATCACTTGTAATTGACCATTGCTGACCTCAGGGAATACAGGTTATCTGCTCTGTGGCAGGCCCTGTGCTGGGTGCTCAGATCCTGGCCAGTGAGGGCCAGCGGCTCTGTGCCGCAGTCTGCAGTCTTCTTCCCGGGGATGGGTGGGCCCTTCCAAGCGCTGCTCCTGTGCCCCTCCCCTCCCGCTCTTCCACCACCTGAAGGTCTCTCCCTGGGGACAGGTCCTCTGACGAAGACATCCAGTACCGCCTGGTCACCAGGTTCGTGAACGAGGCTGCCCTGTGCCTGCAAGAAGGGATCTTGGCCACCCCCGCAGAGGGAGACATCGGAGCAGTCTTCGGGCTCGGCTTCCCCCCCTGCCTCGGAGGTTGGTCCTGCGGGTTGGGAAGGCAGCTCACTCTGTCCCAGAGTTCGTGTTGCTGTCCGCTCCACCCGAGTCCTGTCTCTCTCTCCCTCAGGGCCCTTCCGCTTCGTGGACCTGTTCGGCGCTCAGAAGGTAGTGGACCGGCTCCGGAAGTATGAGGCTGCCTACGGAAAGCAGTTCACCCCGTGCCAGCTGCTAATTGATCATGCCAACAGCCCCAACAAGAAATTTTACCAGTGAGCAGGTCTTCATCCTGCTCACTCGCCCACCCACTAACCCCGACTCCTGGCAGCGCTGGTTCTCCAGCAGAGTGGCGTCTAGATTTTCAGTCACCTCAAGGGGAACAAACTCTGGCATTGGGTGTGTGCCTTGATTCAAGTGCCTTCGGCTACGACTGTCCCTCCCTCCTGGTGAAGTCTGGCTGTGTTTGCACACCATGTTGGGAGGTGGAGCCCGCTGTCCTTGTGAATCTGTGAGCCCTGAGACCCAGAGTGGCAGTGTTCCTGCCTGGAGGCCGGTGGTGGCCAACAGTGGTGAGGGCAGTTATGCACTTGGCCAAACACAGGATAACAATAAAAACCAAACTTATTTATCAGCCTCCCTGCCTGCTTGTTCTTTTTTCTTCTTTGTGCTTCTGGTTTAAACCCCTCTTTCAAGGACTGAGTTAGAATAAACCCGTGTGTGTTTGGGATAAGAAGTGTTTAGAGTTCTAAGCAGCACTTGAAGAGAGACTGTGATGATTGAAGGTGGTACTTTGAGGCTTAAGCCTTTTAGATCTGACTGTATTTAACTACTTTGGCTGGGCTTCTGCATACAGTGGGGACGCGGCCCTGGCTAACCAGAGCAGCAGCGGGACGAGAGGTGTGGAGGACCAGGACAGCAGCCTTCTTTCCCAGCACGGCACCTCCTTGTTACACAATTTTACCCAGCTTAACCAGAGAGACGTTTCCCTGGTCGGTGCATCCTGCACATCTCAGCTGCCCCAGAGCGTGTAGAAGGCCTGCAGTGATCAGAAGCAGCGTGGGGGAGCCTACAGGGGTTGCCGAATCAGCCCACTACCACCCTACTCCGCTAGACCCTCCGTTCTGCCCCCCGCCCCCCGCCCCAGCATGCAGCTTCCCTAAACATGCTCTGGCGGAAGCGGGGCCCAGTCTGGGTAAGCGGCATCGGGGCTCTTAACTCCGTCTGGCAGAAGGATCCGAGCTGTGTGCAGAATCGAATCAAGTCCCATCACTGTGCCTTCTGGACTTTCATCCAGCCTCTGTACCTGTTGCAAGCACTTCAGATATTGCCCAGCCCAGTTCCGCTATTGGGACTGGCAGGCAAGGACCTTTAACTCTGGCCCTACCAAACACTGATGGTTGGCGGCTAGGAAGCCAGGCTCTGAAACCAAGTCATCTCTGAGTTGGGGATTTCAGATGACCGATAGAAGATACAGAACTAATCCCCTACACTATGGCCATTAACAGACTTCTAAATGTGGGGGTCTGAGAGCCTAAGGCAGGTGTTCAGAGGCACAGGGAGTTGAACTTGGGCCCTGGCTGGGGGCATGGAGCTTTGAAGTCGGGCAGTGCACACACACCATTCCAGTGTCCCATATCCGTTGCTCCTCCAAAGGAAGAAAGCAGCCGACACCCAGAGCCCCACCTGCACTATCCTTCAGCGGTCTAGCATTTATTTCACTAGCCCTGGAGGGTTCATTCAGTGATGGGCAAGGAAACCAGAAGTCTCCACATCAGTTTCTGTGCTCTATTTCCCAACCCCCTTCCCTCAGAGCTGAGGCAGCCTGCTCGGGGCACAAGCACCAGCATGGCTTTGCTACACTTGAGACAGAAAGGAAATAAATACTTAGGTTGGCTAGGTAAGGCAGAAAGAAGGCTGGCACCTCTGCGGCCTGGCATTAGTGAGCACAAGGATCGGTGTGATCCTGGGCAGGGGGGTGAGGAGTTGTACACAGTGGCCAACCGGCTCTGGGTGCCAAGCAGACTGCACTCGAGACCCAGGGCACCAAGACCTGCCCTGACACACAAGAGCAGGTGCAGGAGGACTGAGCTCCGGGGGAGAAAAGGCAGGTCTTCCCAAGCCACTGTGCTTTCTCTCTCCCACCCATCCCCTCTGTGCACCAGTGACAGGAAACCAGGGAAAGACACCAGATGTTTGCCTGAGTCGAGGGGTGGGGGCAGCAGACAGGGGCAAGTGGGAGTGGTAGAAAACCACTTGCCTCTCGGATCAAGGAGCGGCAGACTCAAATCCACCTGCTTTTCCAGGGAGTCAGGGTCTTGGCAGACTGGCCCGACCTGGCAGGATGGAGGGGGACCTGCTGCATTGAGTTCAAGGGAGAACCCAGGACATGGGAGCATCTGCCCCCCTGACTAGATAAGTACCTCAAATGCAGAGCTATGCTCCTCCAAAGTTATCACCCACGGGCCAGAACCCATAGGTGGAGCCTCAAGCTGCAGTGGCATGGGCTTGTCCTCGATACACTTGTGCTCAGGGCTAGGGACCTCCCCATGGTAGAGCAGAGGGGGAGGGGAAAGGCGTGGCAGAGGTCCCAAAATTGGCACCCCAACCCTGGGGCAGCTTAGGCCGGAAGCCCCCGAAGCTCAGAGGAGAGAGGGCACTTGGGAATTTGTGCTTAAATTACGGACCAGCTTCCTTTGTCTCTAACCTGAACCTACAAATGAGAAGTGTGTAATGTCCATGAAGCCCTGCAGCAGGGTGTGGGAGGGTGTGAGGTCCCACCTTTCGACCCCACTGTGGGAATCGCAGCAAATGCCTGACCAGGTCCGGGTGCAGCCCAGGGCCTCCTGTCCTCTCCCCACCTACTTGCAAAGGCAGGCCGTCCCCATGCAGGGGTGTGGCCCCAGAGGAGCCCATTTCCAAGGGTGTCTCCCCTGGACTCACAGATAGCTAGCTACCTAGCACCCTCAGTCTCGGCAGAGACTCCCCGCAGGCAGGGCCTGCCCCCGGGTCTGCCCCTGCAGCCCTGTGGCTGGCCCCAGGGCCTCTCTGCCAGCGTTCCGGTTGTGCAGCTCCAAGTGGGGAAGGTCAGATCTTGGGCCGCCAGCCTTTGATAAACTGCATGATCTTCTTGACCTGAAGCTTGGTGAGGTGGAAGTCGTCTGCCAGGATGTCCTCACTGAGCTGCACAAAGATGCTGCCGTCGATGCGCTCCCGGGCGAAGAAGCTCACCACGTCCTCTGAGAGCCCGATGAAACGCAGGCTGCGGGAGACCTCCTCCAGGGAGAGCGCAGACAGGTCAGCGGGGGGCTGCCAGGGGGCATCCCGGCCTCCCCAGCCTGGGGCCCCGTCCCGGGGACTGGCAGGAGGCCCCTCAAGGCGCCCTTGGTTGAGGAGGAGTCGTGCTCCACCTGCCTTGGGCCCCTTCAGGGCCACTGGTGACAGTGGAGCGGACACCTGCCGCAGCACTAACCCTTCAGGCTCTAAAACCTTGGGGGGTCCAGATCCAGGGACCCCCACCGATCTGGGCTCCTGGCAGCGCAGCACCTCCGGCTCTGGAGAACCACCTTGCCCCAGCTCAAAGGGATCGAAGGGCTCCAGGGCTGGTTCCTGCCACTCGGAGGAAGAGGAAGAGGAGGTGGGACCCGAGGAGGTGGAAGCAGCTGAGTAGCCCTGGCCTGGCGATCCTGGGCCTGGGGAATACGCAGGGCTGGAGGTAGCCACGGCCCCCGAAGTGGTTGTGGGCCCAGAAGAGGGGGCCACTGAAGGGCCTGAGGGGTAGGCAGGCCCGGAAAAGGGGTTGAGAGCTCCGAATGGAGCAAAGCGTTTCTGGGGCTGAGAGGCCTTGAAGAGTGGTGGGCAGCCGTGGTAGGTCTTGACAGGGGTGTCGGTCCCCAGGAGGGAGGCAGCTCGACCGCTCAGGGGCTCTGCAAGGGCCCGAGAGGCCTGGCTGGGCTGCGTGGTGGAGGGCGGGGGCCCCGCGGGTGGGCGGCTGGAGGACTCGCCCACTTTGCAGTCTCCCCAGGTGCATGGGTAGCAATAGAGGGAGTAGGCATCTGGTGACGGGGAGCCGCTGCCACTGCGGGAACCCGTCCTGTGGGCAGAGAGACAGACACACATGGAGGGGCAGGACAGAGTAGGGGGAACTGTGCCGGGTCATGCGGGACACTGCAAACCACCGCTCTGCCAGCTCACAGAGGCTGTTGCCCTGCTCCCTGCAACACGGCCTGTACCCCAGCCCTCAGGCCCGAGACCCTCTGGGGTTGCTCGCTTCTTTCTTCAGGCATCCCCAGACCCAGGAAAAAATAAATGAAACTGAATTGCACAAAAAATTTTAGACAGCAAGGAACACATCATCCAGAGTTCCAGTCTGGAAGGACCCAGAGCAGCGTTCCCATCCAGTCCTCGAGTTCAGGAAAGAAGCAAGCTGATGCAGGACAGTGGAGAGGAAGTCGCTGGGCCTCGGGCCCCCAAACCCCACTGCCCTCCCTCTCGGTACTGCCCAGGGACTTTCACCCCCTGGACCCCCAGGCCGAAGTCTTCCTCTTCCTCAGCACTGACTCCCTCCCTGCTCTCCCCTGCCTCCGTCCACCGTGGGAGGACCCAGGACCAGGAGAAGGAAGGGGCTCACCCATCCTGGAGGCCAGAGGAGTAGTAGGAGAGGCTGGAGCTGGGCGAATGGACAGGCTGTAGCTTGGGGAAGCGCGGGGGCACTGGGGGGCTGCCTGAGAGCCGGCCGCTGCCGCTGCCACCCCGGGGAGGCACAGGCGGGGCATTGAGCAGGCGGCACTCCTCCTTCACCTGCGAACAAAGAGCCGCAGCTCCATCTGTCCCCGGGCAGCTGACACTGCTCATCTACCCCTTCCCAGCAACTGGGAGACTGACACTTGGCCCCACTTTGCAAAGAGGCTGCCTTACCTTCCACCCCACCTCCTCACCCAGTCACCCACCCTCCCTTCCACCCTTCTTCTCTCTCCAGCCTGTCTCCCCCATCAGGAGCCCACAACACAGTCTCCTACTGCCTTGGAAATCCTTCATGAATGTAAGAAGAATATAGAAAAGTGGGTTCAAAAATAATCATTTAAAAAAAAAAGGAAAGAAGAGGGAAAATGCATGAGGAAGTGGCGGAACTAAAGTAGCTGCCATCTGGATCCCTTCCTTACAGGTCAGATACTCAAAGTGGACACCCTGGGCTGTCAGTGGACGCCGTCCACATTCTGCGGACAGGAGTGGCTGGGAAACTGCACTGAACATAGAGGAACAGGTGTCCTCAGCGCGGGACTTCTCAGAGCCCCAGACGGGTGCCAGTGCTCTGTAACTCCGAAGGGAAGCGGAGTGGAGGGCGGAGGTCCCACACACATTTTCTCAACTTGGTTCCCCATAGACCCTTCTCCCCAGACAACTTCAAAGGCTGTTTGTTCTGTGGAACCTTCTGGGTATCGCTGTTCTGGACTCATCGCAACTTTTCTGTAGCCCGGGACCTACTGGCATTCCTGTCCCACAACTCCCAACACCACGGTCTCTGGTATCCCGAACTACACATGCTCTCGCGACCCTTTCCCCTACATATCGACCACCCTCTGTCACACACTCCAAGGGTTGGGTGCCCGGGAAAATTCACTTTTCGGGCCCAAATGGAGCGTCCTGGCTGGTCCCTCCCTGGAGGAGAGAGCTCAGCGCCTTGCCCTGCACCCTTCGGCCCTCAGCCAGTCCACTCACCGCTTCGGATTTGGGAGGCACGGGAGGCGGCTGAGTCTCGGGCTCCAGGCGTGGCGGCCCCGGGGCCCCGAAGGAGATGAGGTCGGGCCCCGGGGGTGGCCGGGTCCGGCCCTCGGCGAGGCCCTCAGCCACCTGGTGCGCCCACAGCTCCTCGTAAGGGATCTCTGCGGGCGAGGCTACGGGCTCCGGCGCGCCAGCCCAGTCGGGGCTCACGTACTCCTGGTCGCCGTCTCCGGGCGGGCTGGGGGCGCGGGCGGGTGCTGGGGCGCGCTGGGGCGCGGGCAGGCAGAGGCGCGCGCGGCGTGGACTGGCGCAGTCCTCGGCCAGCTCCGCGGGCGCCTCCCGCACCGCGGTGGAGTACTCGTCCGGGTCGAAGCGCTCGCGGCAGTAGGAGGCGCTGTCGCGCACCAGGCGCTCCACTCGCGGGTCCCCGGCCAGCAGACCCTGCGGCAGCGCAAAGCGCGGCGTGTCGGTGAGCAGCAGGAAGTGCAGGGGCGCCGGGCCCTCGCGGCGCAGCGCCAGCCCCAGCACCACCGTCTTGGAGATGATGCTGACCAGCTTGTAGCAGTGGCCCTCCCGCACCGGGTGCAGGTCGTAGGGGTTGCGGGGCGGCCGGCTGGGCACCAGCACGTTCACCGGGAGCCGCACGCGCTCGATGATGGCGCGCACTGTGTGCTCGCCCTCCTGCATCTGCAGCTCCAGCGGGCTGCGTGTACTGAAGCGGCCCTGGCACTGGAAGGGCAGGCTCAGACTCTCGTTGGTGCGGTGGTTCATGCAGATGAGGCACGGCATCTTGCCTTTGATGGGCCGGGTGCCCCCGCCCGCGGCCCCTGAGCTTCCTGGTCCGCCCACTCCGGCCAGGGCCCCTGCCCGGCCCAGCTTGCGCAGCAGGGTGGTGAAGCGCGAGCGCTCCTTGGTGGTCTTGGCGCACAGGATCTCTGCCTGGCCCATGAGAGTGAGCTCATCGCCCGCGTGCAGCGTGAAGTTGTACACCTCGCTGTCCTCGCTGAACTCTCCCGACACCACCTGGGGATCCCAGAAATGGCGAGGCCTTAGCCAGGGCCCCAGGGAAAGCCAGCCCTGTGAGAACCTCCAGGACCCAGGAGGGCAGCCTCGGGGTCTTCCCAAAGCTGGGACCAGATCTAGAGAACTTGACTAGGGGGCGCAAGGAGGACGGGCGGGGTTAGGGACCCAACGTTCCATCCTAGAGAGGCCACATAGTGGCTGTGCAGCCTTCAGTAAGTCACCTCTGGGGTCTTAATTATCTAGTAACACCTGGAAGAGTTGCTCTAAGGGTTAAATAGGCTACATGTATAGCAACATACTTTGAAAATAATAAATGACAACCTTTATCATTATCTTTATAATCTGAATGATAATAATACTCTATCCACTCAACAAGGCAACTGAGAAGTGAACTGCTGGATAAGAAAAGGGTCTGTAAAGAGCTATGGTACACAGTGGAGGACAGTCTGCACCCATCACCCCTAGCTGTGGATACCGAGGACAGGCTTCCCTGCAGGTCTCTAAGTCAGGGCAGCACCCTCCGCACTCTTCCTCCTGCTTCATCACCTTTTGCAGGAAGTTCTTCGGCCCACTGGATCATAACACCCGGCTCACTTGTCATGACCTGATTTTGCCCAAGGCCCTCAAGGGGCTGTCAGAAGTCACAGTGGGATCCCTGGCACCTCCTGGACCCTAAGGTAACCCTCCCGCCAGGGTCAGAGTTGGTCTGAAGAGAAGGGGCAGCCTGGGGACACCATGCCTGGTGCCAGAAGGACTGACCTTGACACTGAAGGTGATGGCTTCCATCACAAAGATGCGGTCGGGGAAGACGCTGGCCACCTCCTCCACGCTGCTGAAGTACCTCACTGGCTCCCGCACATCCCGGGCCTGTTCCAGGAGCTTGAACTTTCCTGCACGGGAGGAAATGCGGGCTGCTAGGGTGAGCCTGCTTGCTGGAATCCTGGCCTGCATCCCAGGAAGCCTCGTGGTCCCTACTTGCTGCTCCCCTCATGTCAGCCAGCCCCTCTGGAACTCAGGAGGGCAGAAGGGCAGGTTTGCACCAGCACGGGGGTGGAAGGAGCTGGTTAGTTGGCTCAAGCCTCAGCAGGAGGTGAGCACAGGTCCCTAACATCTAGAGCACAGCTCTGTCCCTGTGGAGAGCTGTGGGTGTGCGATGAGGCTGGTAACTGTCTTCCCAGAGAAGTGCAAACTGGAGCCCAAATACTTGGACACAGAGCTGGCCTCTGACCAAGCATCACTGTGGCATTGGGGATACTGGCTCCTAGCTTGCTCCCAGCCCCACTCCAACTTGCTATGACTCTAGACAAGTCCCTTCCCCTCTCTGGGCCTCCGAGTTCTCATCTGAGGAGGTAGGGACAGATGGCATTGGGCCCCACCTGGATCTGGTATGCTGTGCATTTACCTTGGGTTGCTGATGCACACACCAATACACTGGGCAGACCGGGGCCCAGCCCCAGGCCTTGGAGGCCCAGGGAGAGCCACTCTGCCCCCATCCAACACCCAGCTCAACTGTCCCAGAGGCCTCTGATCTAAGCCCAGCAAAGCCTCCTGCAGATGAGGCCTTCCCACCACAGTCTAGGGCTGTGTGATATGGCTGGCTCAGCAGACACCTCCAGCAGACTCAGACTTTAAAGAATGGCAATAATCCACAAGGCTGACACCCCTGAATCACTCACTGTCTCACCCCACTGGCCACACACACTCTACGTACCCACCACACAAGCACAGGGACAGGCTGTGCCCCACCCTGACATCTGGACAGATGGCTTCTTCTCAGGCCTGACATGGGAGGAAAAGTCTTGTCTAGGTGAGGGGACAACAGGCTGAGACAAGACTAGGTGACTCTTCAGCTTCTGTGGCCCTCCTGGTGGTTGCTTCGGTCACGGTACATTCATCTGCTCACTCTGCAGATGTTTATGGAGCACCCACCCGCTCTGTGCCAGACCCTGGGCTAGACCGACTGAGGCCGCAGATCTGCGTAAAATATAGCCAGCTCCCCAAGACTTCCAGATACAGTGGATGTGACCGGGAGCGCCCAGTGACAGCAGGATGTGACAAGTGCTACAACAGACTCGTGACAAAAGAGCTAGAGGACTGCTGGACTGGAGGAAAGCTGCCTGGCAGTTTGAAAGGACCTTAAGAATGAAAAGAGTTTCACAAAACACCAGTCCACGAGGAAGAGAATGAGCAAAAACGGAATCACAAGAGCAGACGGCCTGCCCCCAGTGGGGAGCGCGCAGAGGGTAGGACTTCAGGAGAGTGATGGGGTCGGGGGGAGTGGACAGCCCCTAGGCCTGTGCCAAGAAGCCCATGGAGGGAGGTTCATCAGCCTGGGGTGACTCCGAGGGGCCGGTGGGAAGGAAGGGGCTCAGGCTACCAGCCTGGGCGGAAATGGGGCCAGCAGAGTTGTGAAGCAAAAGTGGAGCCCAGGAGAAACAGGCTGTGGGGCAGGGGCTGGGGCAGCCTGGCTGGAAGCACAGACTGAAGGTCACCCGCCCTCAAGAGGCAGGTAGGATGGCTCAGAGAGGATGAAGAGAGGGTCTTAAGCCTTTGGGGACTCTCTTCCCAGAAAAATGCCCAGTGTACTCCTAGCATGAACACATGCCATTTTGCACATAGTGCCAGGGGTTCCTGGAGCCCCCAAACCCAAACAGAAAGCGAGACTGAGACCCAGCCTTCCCCCCAGTGCAGGGTATAAGGAGCCGAGGGCGAAGGGCAGGGCCGGTGGCATCGACATCTGGGAGCAGGAAGGGGCGTGAAAGCCAAGAAAAAGAAGGGGAAATGCCCAGCACAGAGCTGGGAGGAGAGGCCCCGGCTCCTGTTCTAACCACCCTGAGTCCCCGGTGGGAAGAGGCCCGAAGGTGCCACAGCTCTGGCGGGCGGAGGGATAAACTAGGGAGAGGACCGGGCAGGGAGCCCGGATCTGGGGTCAGGGGGCAGGAATCAGGCTCTTCTGCCACCCAACAGCGAGTAGTGCCCCGCCCCCACCCGACCTCCTCCCCGGTATTCACACACAAACCCCCCAACCGCAAGCAGCCAACTAGGGAGAAATGCCCGCTGCCCCCCTGTGGGGAGAGCAGGAGCCAAATCAGGGCTGGAGCCAGGGGAGGATGTGGCAGGAAAGATCGATGTAACCATGGTAGCCAGCACCACCCCTCCTCTGCAGCCTGGGGCCCAGCACCGGTCATTACTGGCCGGAGGAAGGAAGGGAGACCTCCCGGGAGTGATGCTCCGGCCCCTGGAAGCCTTTTCCTCCCTCTGCAGTCCCTCCAGGGGCAGCTTCCTCTCCTGCCTCCCCCTACTCGAGACCCCGAGGTCCCCTCGACTCTAGGGACCTGCCTAACCCGAGCCCGCCCATCCTCCCCTGTCCTTCTTTCCCAGAACAACTGCGCTGGCCTGAGGATCCCTTCCAGCCTGAAAGAGTCTCGCCTGTCACCCCTCCTCCCAGCACCTGACCCCTGGCAGGCGCTCCATAAAGAATGGTGGGTATATGCACAGAGTGTGGAGTCAGAACAGGCCAGGTTGAATTCCAGCTCTGCCACCAACCAGCTGTATGACCTTGGGCAAATTACTGGATCTCGCTGGGCTTCCGTTTTCCCATCTGTAAAATGGAAGCACGCTACTTAGCTCCCAGGGTGCGTCTTCCCCGGGCTCCGGCGGGCCCTCTGCCGACGCTGCAGAAGCAGCCTGGTCCCCGCAGGGCAGGCGCAGGGCTGTGTCAGAGGAGCCGGGTGTCCCCATCCCCTGAGCAGTGGGCAGCCTGAAGTCCCGGCCCCTCCGCCCTCCTCCCCTTCCCCACCTTCGTCGTGGCTCTCTCCGAGGTCCGAAGCCGGACGCCCCTGCCCACCCACACAATTATTAATTCATTAAGAGGAACCAGTTCCAAGCTGTGCACTCAGCTTCCTCGTTAACTCACCAGCCTACAGCCCCTCCCCCTCCTAGAGGTCCTCGACCTCCCCTCCCCCATCCGGGCCAACCAGTCCACCGGAAAGACGGATTGGGCGGCAGCATCCCTGCAGCCAGCTGTCACGCCACGACCTCGCCGTACACACACACTCGGGGAACAAGTGCTAGGAGCCCCGGACTCGGCTCCCTAGAAGGCTCCGTGCCTTGGTTTCCCAGATAAACTAAAACGGCACAGTCCCTTAAAACACATTTCAGTCAATGAGGACTCTTTGCTTTTTTTTTTTTTTTTATCCCAAGAAGAGGATCCGGATGGGACCTCTCCCAGGCTAGGAGTTCCTAGCTCCAGCAGCCCCCCTCGAGGACTTCAGGCCCAGAACAGAGCCCAGTCCCAGGTCACAAAGACACCTGAGTGGGCATCCCAACCTCTTCAATGGGGTGTTGCAAGAGCAGAAGCTTGTGACAGCTTAGTCCTGTCCCACTGGCTCTGGGAGACCCAGGCAGGACCAGAGGGGGAACAGTGGTGCCTGCGAGGAAAGGGACCACAAAGGAGCCCCGACCTTCAGTGGGGGAAAGAGGTGGGGGTAGAGTTAACACACAGAACTGAGCGAGCTACTGACGTTCCTGGAGCCTGTTTCCTCCTGAGTTCAATGGAAGGGCTGTACTTTCTTTTTTTAGCAGCATAATCCTTTCTTCAAACAAAATCATACGCCATGTGTCACACAGACCAAAGTGGGAGTTCACGCGTGTGATCTTAGTTAAAAGTCTAAAAGTTGAACACTCAGTTATAAAGTCAATCAATGAAAACAATGAGGTTAACACTAAAATTGGGGAAAAACAGATTACAGCTTTAACCAATGCCACCCCAATAAATCCAATAAAAGGAGAAAATGATAATAACAGAAGATGAGAGCTGGCGAGTGCAGCCAGATGACCAGCTGGACACCTCTTGGTCCTGAGGTGTTTGGGTCGCATGTCGCCCAGCCACCGGTGGCGGGAGGTGTCCTCTTTGAGGGTCGTACAAAAACGGGTTAATGAGGCAGCTCCAGGTTGGATTTATAGCAGTGTAAGACCATGGGTATCTCTTTTTAATCAGTTTAAAATCTACTTTAAAATAGAATGTGAATCAAAGCTTGGGGACCAGAAACTGGGGCTGCACACAGGAGTATGAAAACCACGGGGCCCTAACCCCAACCCTAACACTAACCCCAACCCTAACCCTAACCCTAACCCCAACCCTAACCCCAACTCTAACCCTAACCCCAACCCTAACCCCAACCCTAACCCCAATCCTACCCCAACCCCAACCCTAACCCCAATCCTACCCCTAAACCCAACCCTAACCCTAACCCCAACCCTAACCCTAACCCCAACCCTAACCCTAACTGCCACCCTGCCAGCCCTGTCCTCCCTCACCCTACAGTTTCCCCCAAGCCTTCTCCCCCCCACCCTCTGGCCTACTGCCCCCACCAACTTTGCACCATCTGTCCCCAGCTGGCACACCTGGGTACTGCAGGGGGATGTCAATCTTGGGCCCGATGACGTAGTGGCCTTCCTCCAGGGTGTGGGCTGTCACCGTGGTCCACTGGCGGCAGGAGTGAATGAGCAGGATGTCTCGCTCACTGACGCCCTCGGCATATTCCCCTGGGAAGGGAAAGAAGGAGGGAAGAGGATGGAAAGAAAAAGAGAAAACATTAGGAGGGGCACAAAGAATAGGCAAGATGACCTGCTCACCTTCCCACCAAGACCCTCCCTGGGGACAGCCCCCCATGATCCCTGTCCAGGTCCGCAATGCTCTAGGGACAGGCGGACTGCCAGCTCTGGCCTCAGGGCAGAGTCAAGCCCCTCTCTCAGGGCTCAGGCTCCTGATGGGGCCCTAGCAACCAGCCCAGACGGTGTTCTTCATTCATCATTTGACTAGACTGCCTGCTGTCCCAGGCCCTGTGCTGGGGCCAGGGCCTCCCAGGAGACGAGGCCAGCCCCCAGCCTCCAGGACCCCTTATGCCTGTAGGAAAGTGGAAAAAGATTCGAACAAAGAATACAGGCCAAGTGTGAGGCACTGAGCGGAGGGTGGCCAGGCTCGCAGAGGAGAGCACAGACTAGCTGAGGGAGGGGTAAGAAAGGGAGACATTACTGGGCAGCAGACACTCAGGTGGGCCTCAGGACCGTCAGCACTCACAGCAGCAGAATTCTCCACAAGCCAGTGGCGAGGCCAGGCAGGAGGGTCTGGCCGGAGGACTGGAGAGAGCCCTGGTGGGGCCGTCTGTTGTAGGTCCCAGCTAAGAGGGCTCCCTAGAGCCATGAGTCACTTGGACCAGGAGAGTGGCAGGGCTTACAGGAGCTGATTCCTCGGTGTCTTACAGCAGCACCTTTCCCCCTATGCCACAGGGCTCTCCTGCTTTGAGGGGACCTCGGAGGAGAAGCTCTTTCTTGGCCCTCCCTCTGTCAGCCCTTCATGCTCTCAGTGTCTGGAATGCAGCGATGACTGCTGGAGAAGGGGGTGGATTTAGAAGGGGGGGGTTGGTTCCAGGGGAAGAGACACAGGGGCAGAGGTGCTGAGGGGGCTCTGGGCCCCTGGAGGCTCCAACCCCAGCAACGGTTTCCAGGGGAGCAGGAGGGGCTGGCCCAGCTTCCAGGAAGCTGGTGGAGCTGTCTCCTGGCTGCAGCTGGTAGGCAGGGTGGGGGTGGGGATGCCTCCTTCCCAGCCCCCTCAGACACAACTTACTAAACGTCTGCCATGCAACCCAATGGGAATTGGTTGCTCTCATGGCTAGGTGCCCCATGAAGGGGGTGTGGAGGATGTGCTCAGGGCTGTGGGGAGACCTGGCGTGTGTTTTGGGGGGATCTGGGCCTGCCTTCTGGAGCAGTGGAAGCTCTGCTACTCTGCAACCTCCTCTTAGAGCTCTCCTAAGCCCCAGCCCGCCCTTCTGCACACCCACAGCCATGGATCGTAGTAACAGTTGAGCCAGCAAAGCCACCTGGCCCACAGTGACAGAAGCTTGTCACTCCAGTGGCACAACTCAATCCTATGCTCCCACTAAGAGGCCCCTTCTAAATGCATAAGGCACACAGGGATCTTCAAGACTTCAAGGCACACTTTCCATCACATTTTTACACTTGCGGTGACAACAGCCACAGACACCACTGTCACAGACAGCTGAGCCATTCCACCAGTTGCTCATTTGCTCGCTCATTCATTCATTCATTCATTCAGGGGGTCAGCCCTGTCACAGTCTTTGTTTGGCAAGATGCCCCGCTCATGGAGCCTGCAGCCCAGTGCGAAGACAACACACTAACCATTTATATCAGGTGCGCACAGTAGGAGGCGAGTCAGGGTGCTGGGAGTATCAAGGGAGCCCAAAGGAGGCCCAGCCACACTGAGGGGCTCAGAAAGGACCCTCCCCAGGAGAGAGAGGGATGCCAAGGAGGATGTGTGGCAAGGGACCGGCAAGTCCCATTCACACTAGGACGTACACACCCTTGCTGCGGGACAAGCACTGTCTCGGGATCACATGCTGATGATCCCGAGAACAAGACGTTGGTCTGCAGGGCACCCCTGTCCGACGGCCCGGGTATGGTCACTGCCGCTCACTGTGCCCACTCCGGGCTGCCGCGGGTCGGAGGAGGGGCTGCCGCCCCCGCGGAGAGGAGAGGAGACTGTGGCCTGGGCCCCATTAGCATTCAGGGAAGCGAGTGTGCCAACGCGGGCCAAACCCCTATTCTTCTCACACACAAAACCCCCGGACTGGCTGCCAGCCCCGGCTCCTGCCCCTCCCCCAGCCAAGCAGCCACCACCACCGCCCCCCCCGCCTCCCGCAAACTGTCCCCTCGCTTCGTGTAGCTTCCAGGCGTCCCCTCGAGGGCCCCCAGGCGAGGTTCCATCCTCAGAGCAGCCCAGGCCCTCGCGCCCCAAGGAGAAGTGGGGCAAGATGTGGGGGGAGAGCTAGGGGCTCCACGACTCGCCCGGGGGGGAGGACTCGCTCACTGGGGCCTCTCCTCCAGGTGGCCTGCTCGCCCCAGCCCAGAGGTGCTCCGGAGACGCGAAAGGAGGTTGCGAGAAGGGTCTCGAGAAGGACCGAGAGGGGCTGGGGGGCGGCGGGGGTGGGAAGACAGGCCCCAGGGATGCGGGAGGTTTGAGGTGAGAGGTGGGAGACAAAGGGACGGAGGGGGCGCGGCCCAGACGGGGGTCTGAGGGCGGCGAGGAAAGGGGCGCACCGACGGGGCGGGCGCGGTGGCTCGGCCCTGCTCCGGGTTCCAGCTGGGCGCGCACACTGTGTCCCAGGCCTGTCCCAGGGCGTGTCCTAGTTTCTGTCCCAGAGTCGTCCGCGGAGCGCCGGACGAGGCAGACCCTCCGCTAGCGGGCCCCTGGTCTCCAGCGGAGATGCGCCAGGAGCTGCGCTGCGCGCGTGCAGAGCTGGCGCGCGGGGCGGGGGGGTGGGGGGAGGCCGCTCCTACGGCCCCACCGGCACCTGCCTGGAGAGTTCCCGGTTCCCCTGCGGACCCTGGCCGCCCTTCCTAGCACCCCCGGTACCTGGCCCGAGGCAGGCGAGCGTTGGCAGGCGGCAGCGGCTGACGATGAGGTCCAGTGGGAAGGCGACCATGCTCCAGCGCAGGCCGGCCAGGCCGGCCGCCAGCTTGTCCATGGCATGGGCGCCTCCGGGGCCGCCGTCCCGGGCCCCCGACGGCCAGTCCCGCGCGGCCCGGGCTCCCACGCCCGCCGCCACCTCCTGGGGCCGCCGCGGCGCTCCTCGCCTGGCGGCCCGGCCCGGCAGCGGGCGTCACGTGGCCGGACTCCCCGCGGGGCGCCGGCCCCCGCCCCTCGCCCCACCCCCCGGTCCGCCGCCTCCAAGTCCCGCCTCTCCGCGGGCCCCGGCCGCCCGCCCCTCCGCGAGCGTCCAGGTGACAGCCGGGGACCGAGAATCCCAGGCGGGAGCCTGGAGAGAAAACCGAGACGCGAGGCGGCATCTGCGGGAGCGGGGGTGGTGTCGGGGTCGGCCTCCCCCGCCCAGCCCAGTGGGTCGGGGTCTGCCTCTCCCCGCCGGGCCGCGAGCGGCGCCTCTGCTCTTTTCGCCGTGCCGCGGCCTCCGGGGGGCGCCGCGCACCCGCGCCCGATCCTGCTCCGCTTCCCCAGGCTCCTGCCCTGAATTCAGCCGCTGCAACTCCAGCAGCGGTCGCTGCCCCTGGGACATTTATCATCTCCAGCTTCACACAGCCCGGCGAGGCCACCGCGTTAAACCGCACTTACTGACGAGCAGACTTGAAGCTCCAGCGACAAGTGGCTGCGGGGACTGGAATCTAGTTTTGACTACACGTCCTACTGCCTTCCCTGGTCGTCGCCGCCACCTCGGCCCCCCACCGTAGAGCACTTTCCAAGTTTCCAGCGCCCCGGTGCCGATCTTCCCAAGTCCTGTGAGCCACCGGCTCCCACTCGGTAAATGAGGAAAATGGGGTGCAGCGGTCACCCGGGTGGCGTCCCCTCTCCGATGGTCCCTTCTCTTAATTTGCTCTTCCTTTTCTGTTCTACTCATCTCCTCCTTCCAACCCTTCTTGTCTTGGGCTCGGGGGCTCCTCTCGAGAAGCCCTTCCCAGAGGCTGCGGTGGCCCTGGCCTGGCCACCTGGCCTCAGGACCGCCGTCCCCTAGATGTGCCTGCGGCGCCTCTGCAGGCGATGCGGGCCGGTGCAGGCCTGTCGCGGGACGAGCCCACAGCGACGGCCCTGTGGCGGTCGAGAAGCTGCAAGGGCTCGGGGGACTAGTCCCCCGCCTCAGTAGCCTAGGGAGACTCCCCAACACATACGCGCAAAGTCCTCTTTTCCCAGATGACTGACATCCCTCCCCCGGCCACCGCGCCTATGGCCTGAGCCCCGAGAGAAGTGGCGCCAGGTAAGAAAGATGAACACAACTTCTCAGCCGAAAGAGACAGTTCCGATCATCGTGCAGTCTCGGTCTTTTGCAAAGGAAGGAATCGGAGACTCCAAGAGTGGAAATGCTTTGCTCCAAGGTCACACCGCAAGAAAGGAGCAGAGCCATGATCCGAAGGCAGGTTTTCCCCCTGGCCAGCGCTAACTCCAAGCCCGGGCCAGGCCGAAGCACCGGCCGTAGTGGGGTTAGCAGCTGCTGGCAGGCTTTCTCCGCCTTCCGCCCCAGAGGTGTGACCTGAGCTAACCCGGGTGGGCAAGAGGCTGACGCTCACTTGGGTCGGTGGGAGTGGAGGTAGGTGCCCTAGGGACATGGGGAGAAGAGAAGAAAATAAAAGTCTAGAAGGGAATAGAGGGTCTGAAGCGGGAGGATGAGGAGGTGGAAAGAAGCCAGTGAATGAAAAGGGATTTAATTTAAAGTCACTTTCTTTTCCCTGAAGTCTCTCTCTTGAGCAGGGCCACCACACTGGGACCCTTCTGAGAGTGAAGGATTAGTTTTCACGGCTGTTTTTATAGATTCCTTGAGAGCATGTTTGAATAAAAACAATTTTACTTGATCCTCTCCAATTCGGACGCTTTTTGTTTTGTGCCTAACGACCATGCTGGCATGGACCCCCAGTCCTGTGTTGACCCAGAGAGGCGACAGTGTTGTCCTCGCCTTGTTCCTGATCTTAGAAGGAAAGTCTTCGGTGTTTCACCGTCAAGTACATGTAGGGTTTTTACAGATGAGCTCCTTCGGGTTGAGAAAGTTCCTTTCTGTACCCACTATTTCATTGTTTTCTGTTCATCACTCGTTTGTTGCTGTGGTTCCCTGGTTCTTCTATCTGGTACCCTGTGTCAAGTTTTAGCATTTTTTCTTTATTAAATGCCTTGGTGTAACACTGGTTAATAACATTACATAAATTTCAGGTGTGCAACTTTATAATGTGTCATCTGCATACTCCGCTGTGTGCTCACCACCCAGACTAGTCTCCTCCCACCACTTGTCACCACATATGGGACGCCCTTTGCCCTCTTCACTGGTTCCCCGCCCTTCCTGGTAACCAGTGGAATCCGTTGTCCATATCACTGAGTTAGTTGCTTGTTTTGTTTGTTCATTTGTTGCTTCTTATTTTATAGCCCCAATATGAATGAAACCATATGGCTCTAGTCTCCTTTCTGTCTTATTTCACTTAGCATGATACTCTCAAGGTCCATCCAAGTTGTCACAAATAGCATTTTATCCTTTTATGGCTGTGTAGTGTTCCACTGTATATATGTGACATATCTTCTTTATCCAATCAGCTGTTGAAGGACAATTCTTTTGTTTCCGTGTCTTGGCTATTGTGAATAAGGCTACAATGAACACAGGGATACATAATATCTTTATGAACAAATGTTTTCAAATTTTTCAGGTAGATACTCAGAAGAGGGGTTTCTGGGTCATACATTAACTCTATTCTTAATTTTTTTATTTTTATCAATATTTATTTTATGCTGAATTTATTCCCAGGCCATACATTTTTGTTTCTTTAGTTTCTTCTGGGTATCTTTTTTAAAAAGAGATTTTATTTATTTATTTTAAGAGAGGGGAAGAGAGGGAGAGAAACATGGACGTGCGAGAGATCCAGCAGTCAGTTGCCTCTCACATGCCTCCAACTGGGAACCTGGCCTGCAACCCAGGCCTGTGCCCTGACTGGGAATCGAACCTGCGACCATTCAGTTCACAGGCGGCACTCAGTCCACTGAGCCACACCAGCCAGGGCTCCTCTGGGATACCGTATTTGTCTGTGCAACCTCCTCTCCTGGTTTAGGAACAATCTGCTCCTCCTCAGGAAGGAGCATCCCCATGAGGCAGGGAGAGTCCATGTATGGGTTGGTCTGCCCATAAGCTCTGTAAGTTCTGTTCTAAGTTCTGTTCTGCACCTTAGGAACTTTGTCCACTTGGGTGTGCTTGATGACCACAGAAACTACAGCTAAAGTGTTAAGTTCAGCATGACTCTCTGCATTTTTAAGCACATGCAGCAAAAATTCAGCATTCTTTTGGGGCCACTGGCCCTGTGTCCAGCCTCCCTATTCACTCTGAGTGCACCTGCCAGCTCCATCACTGTAACAGCAGAACGACACACATTGCTTCTGTAAAGTGACATCCTTCAGATACTTGGTGACTTTTCAGATATGTATACGCTTGATGGCCTGGCCAGTTTTGCGAGCATTCTTAAAGTGAGCATGAAGATTTGAACCTCTTGATGTGCATGATTTTTGTAGGGTTTTCTGGGCCAAGTGAAAAGCAAACCATGTTCAGAGGTCACCTTTGGCTACTTTCAGGAAGAACCTATTCCTTAATTTTTTTAACCTTTTTTTAATCCTCACTTGAGGACATTTTTTCATTGCTTTTTTAGAGAGAGGGGAAAGGAGAGAGAGAGACATCTATTGGTTGCCTCCCGTATACTCCTGGACCAGGGATCACATACAGCCAGACCAGGGGTTGAACCTGCAACCTAGGTGTGTGCCCTGACCAAGAACTGAACCCGCAGCCTTTCGCTTACAGGATGATGCTCCAACCAACTGAGCCACACCAGCCAGAGTGTTCTTAATTTTCTGAGGAAGCTCCGCAGTGTCTTCCACAGTGGCTGCACCCGTTTGCGTTCCCACCGGCAGCGTGCAAGGGCTCTCTTTTCTTCTCATCCTCCCCGCCATGTGCTATTTCTTGTCTTACTGATAATGGCCATTCTAACACGTGTGAGGTGGTACCATTGTGGTTGCGACTGGCCTTTTCCTTATAACTAGCGATGTTGAGCATCTTTTCATATATCTGTTGGCCATCTTTTCTTCTTTTTTAAAAAAAATCTATTTTATTTTTCTATTGGCTTTTTAGTGAAATACTTCTTTCCCTCTTTTGGGGGGGGCTACTATAGGAATTACATTATTCATTCTTAAATTTTCAGTCTATATAGAGTTAATGTCGTACTGCTTCATATTAAATGTAGAAAATGTGTAACACAGATCCATTTCTTCCCTCTCCGGTGCATTGTGTTTAGTGCTGTGTGTAGTGCCTCTACATATAGTTTCTTAACCCCACAAGACAATGTCCTTAAAGAGATACACAGCCCTAACATGACTCCAAGTCCTGCAAAGCGAAAGGTTGCCAGTTGATTGCAGGGTAGGGCACCTGCCTAGGTTTCTGGTTCAGTCCCCGGTTCGGGCGTGTGGGAGAGACAACCGATCGATGTTTCTCTCCCTCTCTCTCTCTTTCCCTTCCCTTCTCTCTAAAATCGATAAGCATGTCCTCAGATGAGGAATTTTTTTAAACCAGTTCAATTTGTTGGCGTTCAGCCCTCATCAAAGTCAGTCACATGTGTTGGCTTTCTTTTTCCTCAGTTCTCACAGTTCATCTGAGATTTTCTTTCTTAGTTCTGTGGTGAAAATTATAAAATGTCTTAAAATGATGCAAAGTAGGAAATAACTATAATTTGATTGACTTTTGTAATTTACCTAATGTAGCTTATTATGCAAGAAAATACAGAAAGGACCCTATTTAAGGGAATTTTTTTTTGCATGTTTATATTTTATGATAAAAAGGAGAATATTACGGGGGTAAAGGGGACTTGAAATCCAATCCTCACCTACAGATTATTCCTGAAATGTGCCTTTCTAAAAATAAATAACTCGTGAAGTATTTATTTCAGGAAGCTAGAATTATGGTCAAAAGTGCTGAACACAGAAAATCAAACCATGCCTCTTACAGGTTGGATAATTGTTAATGGATATGCTTTATTTTCAAGTGAATAATGCATGTTTATCTAAGACAAATAAAACGTTTGACTCTCAGCAGTATTTCAAACTTAAGAAAAAAGCAATAAGCCCTGGCTGGTGTAGCTCAGTGGCTTGAGCACTGGCCTGAGAACCAAAAGGTCTCCAGTTTGATTCCCAATCAGGGCCACACCTGGGTTGCAGGCCAGGTCCCCAGTAGGGGGTGTGCCAGAGACAACCACACACTGATGTTTCTCTCCCTCTCCTTCTCCCTTCTTTCCTCTCTCTAAAAATGAATAAAGTCTTTTTTTAAAAAAAGTCACATCATAGTTTCTTTTTTTTTACTCTCTTGGAATGATTTTATTGGTAATCAGTCTTATCTATTTTTTTTAAAGGTTTTATTTATCTATTTTTAGAGAGGGGAAGGGAGGGAGAAAGAGAGGGAAACACTTATGTGTGGCTGCCCCTCAAGCGCCCTCTACTGGGGCCTGCCCCGCAACCCAGGCAAGTGCCCTGACTGGGACTTGAACTGGTGACTCTTTGGTTTGCAGTCCGACGCTCAGTCCACTGATCATTGTTATTTTTTTTAAGAAAGAAAAAAAATAATCAACATGTTTTATTCTTTTAATTATTTCATATTTTAATTCTGTAAACTCTCTTCTAATTAAGCTTCACAAGCACTAAGGCATTTTTTTAACTGAAGCTTCATTATCCTTTTCATCTCTCGCATTTAAATGGTGCTGTTTATTTTCATAACCTGACAACTTTCAGAATCCTTCAAAAATGACTTCATTCAGACTGTTTCCCATAAGAGAGATGTTTGTGCTAGTTGTCTTTCATACCATTCAGAACCACATTTGCCGAAAGAAACATTTCAGATGGACTTGGTGTCATCTGGACCCAAGGGACAGCAAATGATGAAGCAAAACTGTAGAAATTGTTCAACATCATTTGTGTAAATCATTGAGAATGAACTGAGGATCTAACAGATTTCCCTTTGTTTGCTGAGAGGGATTGTCCCATAATCCCAGAGCAATGGAACAAACAGATCAATGGAAGAAAATAGAGAACCCAGGGAAAAAACACGCAAATGTAACAGCTGATCTTTTTTAAATTTTATTTTTCAATTACAGTTTCAACTCAATATAATTTTATTAGTTTCAGGTAGTCAGCTGATCTTTGACAAAGGAGCAAAGGCAATTTAATGGTGAAAGAAAAACAACCTTTCAAGAAATGGTGCTGGAATAGTAACAGGGCACTCACATAAAAAAAAAATCTAGACACAGACCTTACGCCATTTACAAAATGCATTCTAAATGGACCCTAGATCTAAATATAAAACACACAATTATAGAACTTGTAGAAGATAACATAAGAGAAAATCTAAGTGAACTGGGTTGGCCAATGACTTTTTAGAAACAACCCCAAAAGGACAACCCATGAAAAAAAGTGATAAGTTGGACTTCGTTAACATTAAAAACTTCTGCATTTCCAACCTGAGAAATAGACAGAGCTTGGACAATATTCACGGGTCGGAGTGTTCACTTCCTCCAAGATCTGAGGCAGGGCATGGCCTGTCAGAGGTCAGAACAGGAAGGAGGGACAGCTGAGGACTTCAGATTTTATTCTGAGTGAGACAGAGAGCCTTTGAGGTATTTTCAGAAGAACCTTGCAGTGACCTAAATGTTTTCGGAGTCATGCTGTCTGCTGTGTGGAGAAGAGCCCGTGGGCCAGGGAGGAAGCAGACCTGTTTGGGCTCTTGGGTTGTTACTCACTTGGATGGCAGATGGGCCAGGTAGAGCCGTGGCTGGCAGTGAGATGGGTAGGCTGCGGGCACAGTTGAACATACAACCAATGGGATTTGCTGATGAGCTGGACATGAGGTGTGGGAGAGATCTGAGGGTGGTCAGAGCACTTGGAAGGATAGTGCTGCCCCTTTTCTGAGATGGGGAAGGCTGGGGAAGGCTGTGGGAAGCCTTTGGTGGGGAGTTTGTTTTAGGACAGTTAAACCAGTCGGGGAGTCATCGGGACACACATGGCGTCTAAAGACATGGATTTGGAGGAGGTTCCCTGGGGCATGAGCGTAGATGAAGTGGCACCATAGCTGAGTCCTGAGACACTGCAACACTAGAGGTGAAGAAGATGAAGACACCAGCCAGACTGAGGAGGACCAGTGAGGCAGGCAGAAGGCAGCGGCCTGGAAGCCAGGTGAGCGAGGGTTTCAGGAAGGCGAGGGACTGAGCAGGTTGAGCACGCTGTGACCTTGGCGAGAGCCCCCTGGTGCGTGGTGGGGATGAGGTCCCGATTCCAACGGACGGAAGAGGGAGAGCAGAGAAGGGTTGGAGTTGAGTGTCCAGACGGCTCCTTCAGGGAGTTTCGCCATGAAAGGGAGCAGAGAAGTGGGTGGGAGCTGGAGGTGGGGGGCTGTGGGGTCTGGAACCAAGGGAGAGTGTTTTTATTTTTGGTATTCATGATATTTCAGCAAATTTCATGTTGGTCATTTCTCCTGCTCCTGTGTGAAGCACTATGCCCTCAAAAGGGATTTCCCCTATAATGGGGTCCACACCAGCCTCGAGGTTGCCTTCAAAGGGCCGAATGTCATTTTAGGGCTGTATAAATGTAACTACTCCTTAACAGTTAAGCGAGAGCTCGGCACTGCCCCCGGATAGAAACAAGGTGCCAGGCCGGACAAAGCAAGGTGGAAGGCCGGATTCCGCCGGAGGGCCTTGTGTTTGCCACCTGTGCACCAGACCGTGACTTGAGCCCACTGATTTGCACGTCAGCAGTTCTGCCAAAAACATCTGTATTGTCCCTGATAAGGAATATTAGTTTGCTTGTGCTGTCAAAATGGAGTGCTATGTTGTGGGTGTGAACAACATACCTTTTTACTTACAGTTCTGGAAGGTCAAATTTTGAGATCAGATTGTGGGCTGGATTGTTTTCTCCTGAGGACCCTTTCCTTGCCTTGCAGGTGAGTGTGTTTAAACTTCTTGTTCCCAGGTGTTTCCTCTCTGCTTCTCTGTGCCTGACCATTTGGTAAAGGCTCCTCTTTTATTGGAGTAGGACCCACCCAAATGAACTCACTTAACATTATTTCCCTAAAAACTTTCAATCCAGATATAGGCACCCTGTGAGGTAAAGGGCCTTTAGACTTCAAACTGTGAATTTGGAAAACACATTTGAGCTCTTAATGCATGCCCCTGATTGGCTGAAGAGACACAGAATTGAGGCTGTAGGTAGAAAGATAAGCATATGTAATACATTCATATTTACAAGTGAATAAAACAAGGATAAAACAAGGTGGAGGGCAGGACTGGGCCCGCAGGCCTTGTGTTTGCCCCTGTGCTCTATACTCTTGTATGTGGACTAGGAGAGATGGAGAGGGGGAGGGACAGAGAGAGATTACCCCTGTTCTAAGTGGGGATTGCAACCCCTTCTCTAGAAAACATTTTCTTTCAGAATTATTCACTCGGTTTTGTCAACACTAAACATTTGTCAGGAGTAACAGCGTCCTCTGTAATTACTGCAGCCAGTTTAAAAAGGGAAGTCGAAGGTTTTTTACCCTGCTTTCTGCGGCTCATCGAGCGTGAGGATTGGCCAGAGCGCGGGAGGGAGGGAAGGTTTTTACTCTCACGCAGGGCCTGCGCCTCCCTGCGCCAGCTCTGGAGTGCGGAGGCCCCGAGGCAAAGGGGGAACAGCCTGGCTGAAGGAGAGCCACCTGGGTGCCCAGCTCAGGTACTGTCAGCTGCGGGGTCACGAGCGTGTCGTGTGGCGGCGTCTCTGGGTGTCTGGAAACCAGAGCCCTGAAACACGATGTCTAAGTGGCCTGTTTGTCCCTTGGGTGGTTCTTGGTTTCGTAGAACTTGACTATGCATTTAAAAGTTTTTCTTGTATTTTTAGGTGTCTGTAGTGGGGAAAGGAAGCTGGCCAGGTTTACTGCGGGACTTAAAGCACGGACGTGAAGCTTGATCCACCGTCGTTCGTTCACTCGCTCATTTAATGTTACTCACTGGGCACCTACGCTGTGCCAGGAGCAGGTCGGCTGGGGGCCGCAGGTGCCAACAAGGCCGGTGAGCCCTGCCCGCAGAGAGCCTTCTCCTTGACTGCTGGAAAGCTTTTCTCATTGTTTGCACGTCGTCCCTCAGCTGTGTAACGCCTCAGCACAACCTTCTGCATGCATTTTCCTGGAGACCACGACCTCCAGGTCCTCCCCAGGTGGGCTGCTTCCCGGCCGGCCGCACAGCCCTCCAATGCTGGTTTTCAGAGGCTCAGGTCTCCCTCCTTCTCTGTGGACTTTTTCATTTTGCTGGAGTATGTCCGCCAGTGGATTCCCGAGCAGGGGAGCAAGGGAGAAGCACTATCTGAATACTCAGTTCATATTTGACAGGTGATACAAATGAGAATAGGATTCTACATGGAAACTTCTTTTCACTCAGAATTTTGAAGATAATCCCCATTGTTTTCTAGGTCTCCAGATTACTTTAAGAAAATTTATACCGTTCAGGCTCGTGATTCTTTGTATGTGACCTATTTTTTCCCCTGCGGATGTTTTTTTATTTGTTTAATCTTTTACCCTGGACGTTCTGAAATGCCACGACGGCTTTCCTCTGCGTGTGCATGCACATGTGTGTGTACTGGGCCCTTTCAGTCCGGAGACTGATCCTCAGTTCGGGACGTTTTCTCGTACTCCCCCTCCGATAATCACCTTCCTTCTGCGTCCCTCTGTTTTCTTTTTCTGGACCTCCAGTTAATCGAGGGAATTGGCGCTTGGATTGGCCCTCTACATTTCTTTTCAGTTCCTCCTCATTTCCATCTCTCTTTTTTGTTGGTTTGTGTTCTCCTTTATGGGACATTTCCTTGGCTTGTATCTTCTCTTGAACTTTTTATTTCCATTGACAGTTTTTATTTTAGTGAATTATATCTCATTCATTGTTTTTGTAACATCCTGTGCTTGCCTTATGGCTTTAATGTCATGTCATATCCAAACACATTAATTAAAGTGAGTGTGGGGTTTTTCATTGGTTTTCTGCATTTTTTTCATTTTCTTTTTTGTTAGTTGTTTTATTCTCTCTTTTCTGTTAACACAAAGCACTGAATGTCTGAATGAAAATATCTGCTAAATCTGGGTGTCAGGTGTGGGAATCTTCATGTTTTCTATGCTTTTCTACATGTTAGGATGATGTCACACATACATGTGCTTTAGGAAGAATGGAAACTTCAGGCATGTTTGTCCGTCGTGATGGCAGGAAACCCTTCAACACAGAATGATCTGCAGCGAGCTGGCCTCGTAGTTGGTGAACTTCCAACCACCCACGTTGAGTCTCTTCTCTTGGGCCAGGTTTTCCAAAGAAGACCTTCCTGAGTCTTCTACCTGGGTACTTGTGTCTGGCTGCCAAAATCCTGGGGAAGGGAGAAGGAATGAATCTGAGGGGCCTCACTTGAGAAGCCACTGTGGACTGAACCCCTCGTTTTTGGTCCGGCGCCTTGTCTCCACTTTCCCCCGTGTCTGGGGTTCTTGAGCTTGGAGGCTGTGTCACTCTGTTTCTGTGCATAACAAACATCTAGGAGGGGTGGTGGCAACTCCAGGCTGCAAGGGGTGGAAAGGGACACCTGGGGACCCCATCATTTAATACAGACTCTCTACCCACCCCCATTTTTAACCTACCGCCTGCCACATGTCCGACTTCCCTGTGGTAACTGAGGCCTCTGAATCCTGGAGCTCTTGGGACTTGGGGAGAATTTGCCCACTTTTTATCAGCATCCCCCTTGACACAGCTAGGCTGTAACTTCTGTCCTACAGCAGTTAGCTCTATCTGTTTTTCATCTCCCATTTTTTTAGATTCTATTTATTTATTTTTAGAGAGGGGGAAGAAAGGGAGAGAGAGGGAGAGAAACATGGATCAGCTGGTCAGGAATTGAACTGGCGACCTTTTTGGTTCACAGTCTGGTCTCCATAAATTCTTCATGATGGATCTCAGACTGCTGGACTCCAAGGAAGTGAGGTAACACACTGAAGACATGCAGTTCCCAGGAATGGTCACAAGGTGGCTCAAGGACTCTGTTTAATTTGCAGTTTCTCCATACCCAGCCCTGCCGACCTGCAAGAGTTTGAGTATTGTGTTGGTTAATCCAGCAAAGGGGAACCCCAGAACCATAGAATATTTACACTGGACTGGGTCTCCAAGGACTTTCTAGTCCACCTCCCAGTACCAGAGATCCACAGGACACAACCCAGATATCCTGTATCTGGAGAGAGTTGGTAGGAATAGCCTTGGACTCGAATTTTAAGGTTCATTTAGTTACATTTGAAGCTGCTTTTAAATTGGAATACAAATGTGAATGCTTGCAAGTGAGGGTGGGAGAAAGGAGGCCAGCACCACCCCTGCTGAATGTGCTGGACAGAAGGAAGCAGAAAATAAGTCTCTGGCTCACTTACCGAGTCCTGGAGCTCCTGCAGCACGGCAGCCATACCTGGGTGCTTGTATGGACACTGAGCAGATAAGGCAGAGGCCCGCCCACAGAGTGTACAACCTGGTAAGTAGATGAGTCAACAGAAGACAGCCACAAGGAAAGAAGTCTGCAATAAATGCCCAACACAAATGTAGGTCAAATGTGCTCTTATCCGTATGGAGAAGGGAGAGGTCACTTCTCTGCTCAGGAGTGGGGAATATTCTTGCTGTCAGGATGCCCTTGGAAGAACAGTATGTAACAGCCCTTCTCAAGTTTAACTGTGGAGTGTAATTCAGTAGGGCCGTGCGTGTGTGTGTGCCGAGAGTCTGTATTTCTAACAAGCACCCAGTTGACTCCAGTGTGGCTGATCTGAGGACTGCACAGTAGCAAGGGTGTAGGCATTGGTCCATGAACTTGGCTGCAAACAGGTATCACACAGGAAGTTAAAAACGAACAAAAAGCAACAAGCTACTGACATTCCAATCTCACCCTAGAGATTCTGTGTTAGTTGCTCTGGGGTACAACCTTGGCACTGATATTTTTAAAAGCACTTCCCAAGTGATTCCTTTTGAAAAAATATTTTTTAATTTTTCAATTACAGTTAACATACAATATTATATTAGTTTCAGGTGTACACCCCAGTGATTAGATGTTATACAACTTACTAAGTGATCATCCCAATATGTCTAGTACTTGTCTGACACCATAGTTATTAGAATATCATTGACTATATTTCCTATGCTGCACTTTACATCCCCATGACTGTTCTGTACGTCTTAATCCCATCACCTTTTTCACCTTCTCCCAACCCCCCTCTCATCTGGCAACTGTCAAAATGTTCTCTTGTATTTATGAGTCTGTTGCTGTTCTGCTTCATTTATTTTTTTAGATTCATTTATTAACAGATATGTATTTATTGCCATTTTGTTGTTCATATTTTGTATCTTTTTCTTTCTTCTTCTTCTTAAAGAAGACCCTCTAACATTTCATGTAATACTGGTTTGGTGATGAAAAACTCCTTTAGCTTTACTTTATATGGGAAGTACTTTATCTGCCCTTTGATTCTAAGTGATAGCTTTGCTGGACAGAGGGACCTAGGTTGTAGGTCCTTGCTTTTCTTCACTTTGAATACTTCTTGTCAATCCCTTCTGGCCTGCAAAGTTTCTGTAGAGAAACAGCTGACGATCTTATGGGAACTCCCCTATAGGTAACTAACTGCTTTTCTCTTGCTGGTTTTTTAAAAAATTATTTTTAAATGTATTGATTGTGTATGTATGTGAGGCGCACACACACACACACAGAAACATTGTCATTTCACCCATCCGTGCATTCAGTGGTTGACTCTTGTATGTGCACTGACTGGGGGTGGGACCTGCAGCCCTGGTGCGTCAGGACGATACTCCAACCAAACCAGCTACCCAGCCAGCACCCCTTGCTGCTTTTAACATTCTCTTTGTCGTTAACTTTTTGCATTTCCATTATGATGTGTCTTGGTGTCACCTCTTTGGGTTCATCTGGTTTGAGATTGTCTGTGCTTCCTGCACTTGCATGTCTAGTTCCTCCACCAGGTTGGGAAAGTTTTCTGTAATTATCTTTTAAAATAGGCTTTCAATTAATTGCTCTTTCTCTTCTCCTTCTGGCACTCCCATGATGCGAATGCTGGTACTCTTGAGGTTGTCCCAGAGGCAACTTATACTATCTTCATTTTTAAAAATTCTCTGCTCTTTTTGCTACTCTGCTTGGTGCCTTTTTTTTTTGCTTCCTTATATTCCAAATTACTGATTTGATTCTCAGCTTCATCTACTCTGCTCCCTGTAAATTATTCTTTCAGTCATTGTGTCCTTCCTATCTGGTTCTTTTTTCCGGTTGTGCTTTTTGATGCTGTTGAAATTCTAAGTTCATCTACTCTTCCCCTAAGTTCACTGAGCATCCTTATAACCAGTGTTTTGAACTCTGCATCTAGTAGATTGCTCGTCTCTATTTTGTTTAGTTCTTTTTCTGGAGGTTTTTTTCTGTTCTTTCATTTGGTCCACGTTCCTTTTTTGGCTCCTCATTTTGGCAGCCTCCCTGTGTTTCTTCCTATGTATTAGATACAGCTGCTACATCTCCCAGGCTTGGTAGAGTGGCCTAATGTAGTAGGTATCCTGTAGGGTCCAGTGGCACAGCTTCCCTGATCACCCAAGCTGGTCCCTCCAATTGTGTCCCCACCCCCATTGGGTCATATACCCCCTCCTGTTGTAAAACAGCCTTCATTGCTGTTGGCATGTCAATGGGAGGGTTTACCCCAGGCTGATCCACTGCAAGAACTGACCCAACACCAACACTGTGGAGGACCAGCTGTGCAGGGGCCCGCCCCACAGAGCAGGGCTTACTTCAGCAGGGCTCTGGTGCCTGCTGAATCTGCCCCTTGAGTGTGTCACTGTGCAGGTGGTTTTGTGGTGTTTCAATGTGGTCTGAAGCTGTCCACTGGGTGTGCTGGCTCTGGGGCCTCCTGGCAGGTGCAGGACAAGGTCAGCTGTCACTTGTGTTCTGCCCAGGGCCTCCCGGTTTGAGTTACAAAGTGATTTGTAGCTGCCTGCTACCTTTGCTGGGCCCAAGCTGCAAACTATGGCTAGCTGCTGCTAGCTCAGGCCTGGGGCCTCTTAGCGAGAGGTATGGGGCATGCTGAGGCCAGATGCCGCCTGTTTCAGAGATTTTAGGAAAGTCTGAAGCATGAGCCCAGATAAGCCATTCATATGGAAAGGCACTGAAAACAGCTTGGGTGGTCTCAAAAGTTTGGTGGGGCGGGGTCTCAGGGAATCACCAGAACAGAGCAAACAGTGATAGGCAGGTTGATGGAGACTCAGATATGCCACCCACCTGCCCTCTCTTGGGGGAGGGCTCATCAAAGAAACAATGGCCCCTGCCAACACCTCTGTTTGGGAGAAAGCTCCCCAGCTCTCGCCTTGGTACCAGACACTTCAGCTCCTCCCTGTATGTCTCTGGTGCCTTTCCAGCTGCTGCCCCAGTGGTGGAGCTCACCAGAAGTGAGTCTGAGTAGGTTCGAGCACAGGCCCTTTAAGGGGAAATGCCTGGGACTCTAGAAGCCCTCATCTCACTAAGCCTCTATTCCCATCAGTTTTTGCAGCCAGAAGTTATGAACACTTCTCTTCCTGGCACTGGAACCCCAGATTTGGGGGCTTGGTGTGGGGCTAGGACCCCTCACTCCTCAGGGGACACCTCCAAGCTAAGATATCCCTCCTGATTTTTATCTGCCACACATGGGTGGGAGACCAGCCCCTTCTGCTCTCTGCCCCTCCTACCAGTCTCCACGTGACTTCTTTAAATCCCTAGTTGTAGGACTTCCATTCATCCAGATTTCAGGCAGTTCTGAATGATGGCTGTTGTGTAATTATGATATGGCTGTGAGAGGATGCAAGTACCGCAGCTACCTACACTGCCATCTTGACTGGAAGCCACCTCAGGAGATTCTTATGTGCAGTTAAATTTGAGCGTCATGAGCAGAGGGGACATTTGTCATTCTCTTTGTACAACCAGCACCTGACTCCTCCATTATAGCATCAGAGCTCACCCCTCACTACTGAATGTGAAGACAAGATCCTCTTTCCCCCACTTCCCTGCCATATGGAACGTGGGCACCTATTCCGGGCTTCACCCAACCAAACCACCCCAGACTTTGCAGCAGAAACTACTGAAACAAAGAAGCGGAGGCGACTCAGCATCAACCTTATTAGCAAGGATTTTGCATTGGTGGCAGCTATGTTTCCAGAGGTAACAGGGACAATTCTTGGGGCGTGATGCTCAGCAGCAGGGACTGCAGGGCCTCAGCCACGACCCACTTTGCTGGGCCTGATTTTGAGCTTCGGTCTTGGCTGCACAGACTCTGAAACTGTTTCTGTGGTCCTGGAGATTGTGAGCTACCTGATATAATTTTAAACACAGAGCCTTTTATGCTTAAATATAATACAAGATTTAAAACCCACGTAAAACAAATGTGTAGATTAGTGAATTGTTATAAGGCAAACTCCTCTGTAAACAACATCCATGTCAGAAGACAGGATTCGGTGTCCCTGAGAGTCCCTTTATAACTCTCCTATTTATAACTCCTCCCTCCCTGCTAAAAATATCCCTATCCTGACTTTGAAGGTAATCATTTTAATTTTCTTTACAGTATATTACCTCTGCATTTTTCTGAACACATAACGGTTTAGTTTTGCCTTTTTTTCTTTCAGTCCTTTGTTCATTTACAGTCTTTCTCTCCCCACTGAAATTTCAATGTTGAAAACAGTGCAATTATCCTGCAAAACTTATCAGTCTGTTGTTTTTACTTGATGTAGTCTGATATGTTCCTCTGTCCTCAGATTTCCTATAAATTGGTAGCTGGACCTGGAACAGAGGAGTGATCTGGGCTATGACACTTTTGGGTGTGGTCTCACCATAGGAAGTACTTACTGTGCTTGCCCTCTAAGGTGCACACACAGGATGTCTTCATTTCGTTGGGTCTCTTCTTGTGATGTTAGCAGCCATGGATCATCCCTAGACCTTTGACTTCATTAGAAGTTGTAAAATAATAGTATTCTCTTTTCTTATTTATTATTTGGCCATCTTTCAAAATTTTTCTTTTTAGAGAGGAGAGGAGAAAGAGGGAAATATTGATGTGTGAGAGAACTATCAACAGGTTGCCTCTTGTGCACCCCCAACTGGGGGCCTGGCCCGCAACCCAGGCACGTGTCCTGACTGGGAATCAAACCAGCAACCTTTCAGTTGGGAGGCTGATGCTCAATCCACTAAGCCACAGCAGCCAGGGCTACTTATTTTTTTGTTGTTGGAATACTTCTCTGTAGAGAACCATCACCTTGTTTACTATAGGGAGAAAAACATTCTCTACTCTCTCAGGAGCAGTGTTTGGAGCCTTGCACATTAAGCTGACAGCAGATCAGCAGCAGAGATTTTTAACTAGGAATCTGGGAGTTCACAGATGAATGCATGTCCTAGAATTTGGGGCTCATATACCACCTTAACAGGGAATGGGGAAGAGCAGAGAAGAGATGGCTCCTTAAAAGGGGCTGGGGCAGAAAGGGCATTTAAAACGAATGACTTTTGGGAAAGATAACTGGACCCTTAGAATAGATAGGATATAAATACTTTTCAGTACTTAGTACCGAAGTACAAAAACATAGAAGGCAGTGTTTTGGGGTGTGGTACAAACCTCTCCAAGAAGATAGGAGTCGCTCCCTTGGGGGTGTTTTATGACAAATGAGTTCTTTGGGGAGATATGCTTTTAGGCAGATGAGGAATTTGGAGACCTTCAGCTCAAAATAACTGATATGCTGCGATAGCTTATTTGCCTCCTGCCCCCCAATCACTGTTCGGTTACCAGCGGTACGGTCTGTTTAGGGAAGTGCGGACAAAAAGGGGGTCTATGGAAAGGAACAGCACAAGGCAATCTGATCACAGACTGAGCAGGTCTCTAAGTGAGCGGGTCATGATGGGTATGTAATTTATCTAGCAGAACATTTACCTGTGCCTCGAGCAAACCCTGTCCACTGTTTCTGTGAACAACTGAAGTGCCTCTTTTCATATCCCTCAAGTAAAACCACCCTCAAGAGAGCAAGCACACAGTCTACACTATCCTGTAATGCTTTCTCTCACCTTCATGTCACCTTCCCTACTTCCCTCCAAATGCATAAAAGCAGCTGATTTCTTTTAGTGGGAAAAGGGCCCAGACTATCAAAGTCTTCATAGCGCGCAAAGTGGATCCCACGTTCGCTTGCTATGGAAGGTTTAGCCACTGCTCTCAAATTGGCTTGCATAGGATTCAAGTTCCTGCTGGCTATTTTGGCGTTCTCACATATCACATGCCCCTTTACTTCCCCGTGTTCTTCTGCACAGAGCCTGATGTTATGCAGCTCCTGTGGGTCAGAGGTTTGTCCCTACCTGCTTGTGTTTGGGGGTTTGTGGGACTACCCTGTCAACTAGTTTTGCTATTCAAGTTGTCATTTTTATGGATTTGTGCAAAATGAAAAATCATGCCACTGCCACCTTCTTATAAAAATCCAACTTAAATTATCCTTTTAATAAACATTCTCCCCTGAAGTTTTTACCATTTGCAGCTAAAGAACCAAAACTGTTGCAGATGAGTATTGATAGAGCAAAGGGGTGGGAGAAGCGACTCTGTTGCCGGACCGTTTTGAGGCCTGCGAGTAGCTGAGTGGGTTTGCATAGCACTTTGGTTGAAAGTTAAGGCTGTTGCAATGGGTTGGGGGCTGGATCCAACAGTCCTCAACTGTTGGATCCCTGACAGATCCTTGCTGTCAGTTCTGGAGCAGGAAATGGGGCGTTCAGAAGATGAACATTTTCATCTGTGCCAAATGGACTAGCTGATCCGTTAGGAAATTAATATTGTGGTCCAGAAGAGAGGTGTAAGTACCAAAACCAGACAGTGGGAATGCCAAGGGGAAGACAGAAGATAATGTAAGAAAACTGAAGAGGACTAGATGACCGTGAGGGGAAGAGCCCCAAAGCTGAGTGATTAGAAAATAAGACAAGCACAAAACTATTCATGTAACGTCCCACATGAGCAACCCAGAATTTGAACTGGAAAAGCCATACCTACCCTAGGAAAACAGAGCTAGCCTGTGCTAAGAGGGAGAAGCGACCAGCTCACGGCCCAGTGTTCTCACAGATGCGGGGATGTGGACACCATAAACAAAGGCCCGGAGCAGCGGTCCCCTACCCCACAGATGACTTCAAATCTGCCTCTCTCACTGCAGCCAGCTCGCTTGGAGCAGATGCTGCAGTCTCCTAGTCCAGGTAACTGCACTCCAGCATCTGCCTTCAGAATCTTCCAGAGCTAAATTGTTTGATGATGTGAAACTTAGGAGGCCTTAATGGGATCCTTCGGGCCCTTCATAAGAGGCAGTTGCCCTGCCCAGGTAGCTCAGTTGGTTACAGTATCATCTGGATACCCCAAAGTCACGGGTTTGATCCCCCATCAAGGCACATACAGGAATCAACCAATGGAGGTATAAATGGGTGAGAGCCGATGTTTCTCAACTCTGTAATAATGACCTCTCCTTTGAGTCCTATCATTGTTCTAGTAACAACAGTTTTGCTTCCTGCACTTCTGGTGCCTAAAGCGAATGGCCCCTTACCATTTAGCTCTGAAGTCCTGCACTTTAAGCGCTCATCTGGGGAGTTATTCTTGGACTGATTACTCTCCAGCTCCAGTCAAAGACCAACTGAGGCCATTTGACAATCTAGTAAGAATGTTAATTACCCTTTCTTTCAGAAGCAATAAACTGTCTATATTAAGTAAAATCATCATAAAGCTACAAACCTAGACTTTTTTAAGCTCCCTGTAGAAACATCACCATCAATTTACAATTTACTCTTGCAGTTTTACTGAAATTTTAAAACAATGATAGAGGCATATGAGCAAGTTTTTGCATTTTTATGAATTTGCACTGGAGATATCTTCATTTTGTAAATGACCCTTAATGGTAGAAATTTGTGAATTTTATGCTAGAGGTTTTCTGTCCTTACCACCTGTTAATGCTCTCTTTAACTGGCTGCAATAGGAATACATCACCTCTCCTCTCTCCGTGCCGGAAATCTCATGTGTCTCAGAAAAGCTCGGAGCCCTCGTCTGCCCTCCGTGACTCCTGACCTTCTACTGGGGCATACTGCACCACTAGTCTTTATTTAAACGATTCCAAATCCATCTGGGAAGCTGGCATAAACTATATGCAGCTGCCTTCTTTCCCCTCCGCTATATTTTGAGTTATTTCACCACTGTTACTCATTCAAAAAGACCCTCTCAAAGTTTATCCTCAGAAAGCCAATTAAGACAATTGTGAAAAGCAGCTGCCAATTAAGACAACTGTGAAAAACAATGGTCTTTGTGAAAAGACGGTGTGACGGAGGACACACAGAATTAGATGGTGAGAGCAAATAAGGTTTAAGGAAAGCCAAGGATAGTAAACTGAGCTAAATACTTTTCAAGGGCATTACTCTGTTAGAAGGTACCAAAGTTAGGCTAAATGGTTCCATTAAATAGGTAAGATTACGTTCTACCACTCTATCCTGCTGTTGGCTCTGGCACGTTTATCCCCACACTTACAATCACGATGACCAAACCACAGTACCGTATCCTTAGAAACTGCCACGAGTGAAGGCCCACTGGTGTCAGGCTTGGTTTCAGAACCCAGCTCCAGCACCAACTGGCTGTGAAACCTTAATCTGACTTTGTACACTGGGTACTACTTCACCAGGTTGTTGATGACATAACCCAAAGAACCTAGGAGTGCCACAGCACCCTACAAGATTCTACTAGGCAGGACTTTCCCCTTCACATATTCCCTAGAACCCGTTTCTCCTCCAACCTACCCAGACTTGTTTTCCTCACGCTGCTACAGAGGTGGGGTATCAGGTCTCCCAACTATCACACTGTCCAGCTGGACTTGGTTTCTCACGTAAGTATGTCTCTGATCTGCCCATGGGCCCCTCTAACCCTCCTCTTGCCCTTAGCCAACCAATCTACATTGTCTAAGAACCATTCACGTTCCTCCTCCCTCAAAAGCCACCCCCACTATTCTTGCTCTTTATTCTTTCAGTTATTTCAACTGGACTTGTTCTTCTGTTAGTATAGCACTTAAAATCTGGATCACAACTATTTGGCTCTTGTATATGCATAGCTGATTATTAATAGCTTTCGCTTCTAAACTAGATTCCGTATTAGAGAGTAGAGACCACCTTCTACTTTCCTGTACCAATCACAAAAGCAGAATTCCAGGCCTTACCCAGACACAACAAAGCAAAGCAGAAGCATGCAGGGAGTGAATGGGGAAGCACTAGAAATACTCCAGGTGATTCTTATAAACAGTATGAGAAAACCTCTACACACCGCCCTTCCGGCAGAGAGAATCTTGTTGACCAATCTTCACTGATTGACTAATACGGCCTTAATACAGGATTAAACATTTCCTTCCACAATGTTCTATATGAAAAGATATCTCATATTATGGTTCACACAAAGAGGTAGGAAATACCTTGTTCTTCAGCTAAGAGTCACTGCAAAAAGGATCCGGCCTCCAGTCTGGTGAGCCTGCCTCCGTGCCCACAGGCAGCCGACTCCAGTCATGGTCGGCCTCCGGTACATTCCAGTACGGTGAACTGGCAAGTGACTAGGATTGTGGTATGTCTTTTGACACCAGGATGCTCTTGCTTTACTGTCCTAGAGATAAGCCTATTTTTTAATGTAGTTTCTTACCAAAGATAGTTCTTGAAATTGCCTTCCCAGTTTTCCTGAAGTTGAAAATTATTTTTCTGCCCTCTAATATTCATTCTGCATTATTTTCCAAAGTAATCCTCCATTTTCACCTCCACAAATAAATGAAAACCAAGCCACACAGTTGGAAATCAAGTTTTGTTTTTATATGAACAGAAGTAGACCATCTAGAAATATTTCAGTTTATTTAAATTGTTAAGTAGAATATGAAACCGAATTTGTAGCTAGTACCAGAGAATGGACTTAACTGTTTGGTATTTAATGAGAGAGAACAGCTTCTACACAGGATCCCAAGAGACTTACAGAAAAAGGGGCAAAGCCCTAATATTAAGCAAATAAAACTCATGTTTCAAACAGGTTATACAAAAATTGATTTATACTCCATTTCCCTTTTTTTTGATATTTAGAAAGTGCAGATTTAACAAAAGGTAGCCATACCCTTTCTATGTACAATGCCGATTATAATTATGCAAACAAAACTGTCAGTCTGTTACCCAAAAAATCCCAGTGCTTAGCTCTCAAACCTTAAGTCACTGACTGAATTGAATGAGTAAAGATTAAAAATAAAAAACCTGCCACATTCCAGATAAAGGAAAGCAACAAACACACCAAAATTAATTAACAACAGTAGGTTTAACCTTAAAACTTTTCAAGAAGCCTAACATCATTTCATTATTTTTTTTAGTGGAAAATTAGGGATTATTTGGCAATGCTGCTTTTACTAGTAGTAAACAATGATAAAGTCAAGTGAGGGGGGAAAGGCTAGGAACAACCACCAGTGAGGCATATAAAACTGCTTTTAGGGCACTATCTGAAAAAACTCGAGGGCATTCGTAGCAGATACGTCCCTGCTTGTTCATGTGAGCCAAGGGGGCATTAAAATGCTGTCCACAACACAGAAAGACTTTTCAATGGAAGCTGCTGTCCTAAACTCAGCCTCTGCTAGAAATGAATCATGCTATTCACAATTATTTCAACAAAGGTATCATCTTAGGATGCTAGCAGCGTAGCAAACTTAACTACCCTACCCTAATGATAAGCAATGAAGCAAAACTAGAAAAATGAAGTGGCTGGGGGGGGGGGGGGGGGGACAGAGTTAGAGATGGCTAGAGATCTTATCTTTACATGAAAAGCCTTTTGTTGTCCTTTTTCTGAATCCATGGTAATTAATACAAGTTCTTCAAAGGGATGTGAGAGGACTTAAAATTAATAATACACTAAGGTATTTCTAAATCTTAAGGTAAAGATAACTTAACACTGAAAAAGTGTTCTTCGAAGGCCAAATCTCAGTATATTTGGCAAACAGGTTAATAAATTTCACTCCTCCTTCCCACCTTTTTCCCCACAACCTTTACTGGGCTACCAAACTGCCAGAGGAGTTGCCAAAACAGAGGCTACCCAAACTCGGGTTAAAGATTTACTCCAGGAAAGTGAATAGGCTATATACCTAATTAGAAAGACAAACCACGACACCCTCCAAACACTAGTGCATGCAATGAACTCTTCCATTTCATAAACGCAACGGCTACGGGGACCAAGAGGGAAGGAGGAGAGGGGCATGAAGTCCAACAGCAAATGAAAGGACCTGGGGCACAGGTTCTAGGGGAGAGACAAACTGAGGGGAAAACACAATTAACTGACATTTGAATAGTAGGCAGTCAGAATTTTCTTTCAGTTTACTTAGCAAGTTAAATCAGTGCTTTATGTTAAACTTGACAAACGTATCAGTTTGCCCCTTCCATTTTAAAATAACTCATACCACGAGGTGGTAGGTAGGGAAAAGCAAATAAAGCAGCATGCAGGAAGACAAAAACACAAGGAGAAAAGTGGCCAAGAAGAACCGGTAGCAGGAAGTTTTAAATATCAAGGCCACTTAAAATGAGTCTCGGCAAACCAAAGCTGTCACTTCTGCGCTATCCTTTGTCCTCAATTAACTACTTGGAAAATTACAGCCAAGCAAACTACAAACATTTTAATGGTTTATGTTTGGATGTCTCCTGCACATGCTTCCATCAAAATAAAACAAAACCAAACAAAAAAAAAAAAAAAAAAAAGGAAAAACCAAAGTTCCTTTCCACATAAGGCACAGGACAAAATTAATCCCATTTACATATTCAAGGCGAAAATGAGTGTTTTCCTGGCTTTTGTTTGTTTCTTTCACTATTACATGTCTATAGATTAAAGGGACTCAAGCACATTCTCCATGACAGAAAATTCCACTGTTGTACAAAATAAAATTGTTAATTCTAACTTTTATTCTTATACAATTTCCAGAATAGAGTTGAAATGATTGCTATAAGTTTTAATGTTGATAAGAACTGGACTATAATACAACTGAAATGCAGTGGTGAGCTGAGCAAGTACATTTAAAAATGAAGTCACAGACATGATTTTTCTATACACTTTTTTTTGTTTAAAGAAAATTATAAAGTCAGCAAGCAGTCACAGATGAAAGAACAAATAAACAGGTGGACTGGATAGTTAAGATGAGGAACAAAAATATCTATTTAGAGTTAAAAATGGACAGAGTGGTTTATTTTGCAGCAAGAGAAAACAGGGTGGTGGATGGCAACTGATGGAACGGGAGAACGCTCAGCAGCATTTGCTCTTCCAGCCCGTCACGCCTCCTCCACTGCTGATATCTACATTTTCACTGTTGGGCTCTTTTACAGGGGTCTGGAACAAACACACAAGGAAAGTAACCCATGAAAAAACACTGCCACAGATAAATCAAGATTCACCAGGAATACTCTCATAAATGTTAATTTATGTAACAGAATGCAATTACAGTCATGAGACAGGTTTTCTCCCCTGTGCAAAGTAAAGATTTGGAAGCTTTGTTCCTAATATTCATTTTGCTTGCTTTCTCCAAGCTGTGAAATGTCTAGAGGCTTCCCAGCACTCCTCTGAAACCCTCCCTGCCCCTAACACTTTTGCAGAGAAATTTGTTATCTCCTAGTCCCTGACCCCTGACCCCTGAGTATTCAGTACTTAAAAAATATTATCAAGCATATGCATAAAACTAATGTTAGGTCAAGTCTAACTTCAGAAAAGTGAAACAGCCTTTTTCTGTGTAGTTACTTACTTGCCCTTTGAGACTGAAGTTTGCATTACAAAAAAGATTTTTCTTTTATCAACTCAGGAGAAAAAGTACTGCACAAAAAGTTGCTAGTCAAAAACCACCGCTGTGTTTCACACCTAATGTTAAGCAAATTTATGTCTGATGTTTTAACTCAGATTACCAGATTGAAAAGTGTGTGAAAAAAATGCTACCTCTATCTGGGCCTGCCTGCCTACATGGGAAAGATGCTACACTGAGATCTTTATTTACTGGTGCACCCATACTTTTTAACCTTTAATATGGAAACAAGGAAGATCTACCTCAGTGGGACACAGATCACACAATGACAATATAGCACTACTTTTTTGATATAGCACTATTTTTTAAAAATGCAAAGACTGATGAGAAGATCAAGGAACATAGTATGGGCAGAAATAAAAAACAATAAAGACCAAAATATCCAGAAAGAGAAAGAACAGAGACAAAGGTATTTCAACAAGTTTGTGACAAGTTCTATAAATCCTGGAATAATTTTACACTGCGACCTACCAATCTCTGAAATACAAATACTTTCTCCAAATCAGGAGGCTGTCCTGTATCGCCCTCCTCTTACTGCCACCACTGCACTGGAGTACTCAGGATGTAAGAGTTCACATCCTTCCAGATCTTTGTTTGCTAAATATAACCAAATGCGGTGTTACCATGCCATTACATTATGATGCTAAACGTGTGTTTGAATAATTTAAAAAATAAGACCACACTACACAATTATAGCCTAACTTGCTTTTTATTGCGCACTGTGTCACAGCCACCAGACTTAACATGCAGGATGCTGGCAGACGAGGAAGGGCACAGGCGTTGTTTTACAGTCACTCTGAACAGCAGTGACTGAGGTCTGTTTTATCCAGTTTGAACACTCAACCATAGTTAACAGATACCATTTCACTCTGAAAATTAAGTTGCTTGATTTCTCCGAGATCTTACTAGATTTTTATTTGATATTCTACCTCTTCTATTACAGTTTACATTGTGTGCATGTGCGTGCGTGTGTGTGTGTGTGTATATATATTTTTTTAAATCTTTGGGTTGGTTTTTGAAAAATAAAAGCTGAAAGGTTACCAGAAGCAGTGAAATTGTCTCCTATACATTGTTTCTCCTTTTAAGATTTGTGTCAGATTTTCTCTAATTTTATTTGCATATAAATTACTACGGACTGAACAGGGAATTCAGGATTCATAACCAAATCTACTCATTTGAGGGAAAATATGAAAATCGTATCTCCAAATTTTGCCACGAGTTACTTGCACTGGTAAGTTTTGGGGTTTACAAATGAAACACAGAAACTAGCCTTGAGGTAAAATGAATTCCCTGAGATCACATTTTCAGCCTAATTTTTATTATTCCTTTTACATCATAGATTGAAATGACTGGCTAAATAAAATCTGGGGGTGGATCTACTCTGTTTATTCTGTGTATATATATATACACACCCTTTATTGGCACATGAGAATGACTATACAGAAGAATAGTGATTCTGTAGCAATAACTACAGAATACACTCACCACTTATCTTAAATTAAAAAAAATGATCTATGGAACTACAAAGGTTATGTAAGAGAAATGAATCCAAAAGTAAACAGAAAAGCCACAACACAATGGACCAGACAACAAGCTGGGGAAAAAAAGGGGAGGGATTTAGGGACTAGAGAAGAAGTGTGGGAGCTCAGGACAATAACTATTACTACTGACTAGATCCTACAGATTTCCACATGGCCCTCTGTTCTCCCAGTTCCTTAATTCACTTTCAAAGATTAGATTCTGGTAGTGGTTAAATGTTTCAAAACAGTATCACCCAAACCCAAATTTTGTATGTATATCTACTACTTTAGAAAAGACCAGGTGTTCAACTATGAAACTGAGCGCCTTAACAGTACATAAAAACAGGAACTTACCTTTCGAAGGATATCTTCAGCTAATGTGAGAAAGGCCTTTTCGATGTTTATATTTGCTTTTGCACTAGTCTCAAAAAATCTAATACCATGCTCCTTTGCAATCTAAAATAGAAGCAAAACGTTATCACGAAATTATCAAGTATAGGTTGCCAACTGATGACTTTAGCATCCTAGAGCCAACAATATTACGCTAAAGGCAGCAGTTCCTAGTAGCTTACATAATACAGTTTATTTCAATGGGTCCACATTCAAACAGTCAAGCTCTTAAAAAATAAACAAACAAAAATAATAAAAGAATCAGAATTCTAAGAGCTTATTCTAAAACAAGTACAGGTATTCTAAAACAAGTACAGCTGAACCCTGAACAACACGGGTCTGAAGTGTGCGGACTTTTTCCAGTAAATACACATTTGGCCCTTCACATCCCTGGGTTTTGCACCTGCAGAAGCAGGGGCCCACTGTATGCATTATCCTATGCCATTTTATGTAAGAGACGTGGGTCTTTGGATTTTGGCATCCACAGAGGGCCCTGCAGCCAATTCCCTGCAGATACTCAGGGACAACTGTAGTCAAGTTTTGGGGGAGTCTAAAGTCATACATGGATTTTCGACGACACAGGGGTGAGGCGTCAGCACATTGTTCAAGGGTCAACTGTATCTTACTCCAGGGGAAAACTTTAGAGAAGTTCAAAGTGACTTAGGCAGTATCTAGTTTCTGCTTGTCACAGGCAACTGATTAACAATCTATGCAATCATTAATTGATATATTTCTTTAATGTCTTGAATTTTAAAATTTGACAATCAGTAGCTTGTATTTTCCCCTTTGCAGCTTAACTAAGGCTAAAAATGGTACTGCCACAGATTTAATTCTGTAACTGTTGGACACATACTGAAATAAGTTTACTCATAAACGACTCCTTCCAACAGCATTAAAAACTGACATGATCAGCCCAGGGCACTCCATTATCACTACTGTAAAAACAATCACGTGCAATGACATCTTCACAAAGAAAAGGCAGCACATTAGTTTCATTCAGAGCTTTTTTATTTTTAGTTATTGATTTTTAGAGAGGAAGGGGGAGAGAGAAACTAATCGGTTTGTTGTTCCACTTATGTGTTCATTGGTTGATTCTTGTACGTGCTCTGACCAGGCACTGAACCCGCAACCTTGGTCTGTCAAGGCTACACTCTAACCAACTGAGCTACCCACCCAGGGAGCTCATTCGGAATTCTTTACCTGTTCTCCTTTTCCTTTAGGTACAACTCTTTTATCATCCATATCACACTTGTTTCCTAGTAACATTCTTTCCACATCTTCATTGGCATGCTAAAATGGAATAAAAATTTTATTTACACAATCCCATGAGTTATTGGCTCACTACCCCCCCACAAATAACTTTACCTCGATATATGGTATCAACAGCCTGAAAGTTGTAAAGGAATTAACCCCAAATCATCCTATGCTAAAAGCTTACACAAATTCTTAAATTACCTAAGAAAAAATACAGCGAAGACATAATCCCTGACAAACATTATTTTCCCACTGTATGAGGCTGCCTGATCACTACATATGTTCTCACTAAAAGAAGAGAGAAGCGAAAGAGATCTGAAGCCGGAACCTCTCACACATAATCTAAATTCAAGCTGGATCATGATTTTAGATAATGAGTATAATCCTACAGAAGCATTAATTTAAAATTCTACAGAGCCCTTGAAGCCTCAAAAAGCTACTCTGCTAAGGCACAAGAACCCATGCAGAAGAATCAGTTAAAAACAAATGTTTGCTCCATCAAAATCCTAATGAAATCTTTTGCACAAATAGAAAATTCATATGGAATCTCAAGGGACCCTGAATAGTCAAAACCATCTTGAAAAAGAAGTACAAGGTTGGAAGATTTATACTTATTTCTTGATTTCAAAACTTACTACAAAGCTACAGTCATCAAAACTGTGCTACTGGCATAAAGATAGACATAGATGACCGAAATAGAAGGCACAGAAATAAAGTCATATATAGAGTCAAATGACTTTTGACAAGAATATCAAGACCATTCAATGGGAAAAGGATAATCTTCAACAAATGGTGTCGGGAATACTATACAGTAACATGCAAAAGAATGAAGTTGTACCCTAAACTTACATCATATATAAAAATGAACTCAAAATGAATCAGACCTAAATATGAGTATAAGACTTGTAAGTATAAAACTCTTAGAAAACATGAAGTTTTATGACACTGTATTTGACCATGATTTCTTGGATATAACACCAAAAGCATAAACAAGGAAAAAAAATTATACTTCATTAAATTAAAAACTTTACTGAGTCAATGGTAATGTTATCAAAGTGAAAAAACCACCCATGGAAGGAGCAAAATAGCTGCAAATCACAAAAATCTTTGACCCAATACACCTGTCCCTGAATATCCCCACAGCCGAGCAGTTATGTTCTCTGGATACCAACAGTACTTTGAGTTTTGATTTATCTTAAATCTGAATCCATCACACTCTTTCCATTAGCCCCCTTCATTATCTGGATGACTTCTACTCATCTCTTCAGGTCTCAGCTTAAATATCATTCCCCATTTCAAGTTGGTTTGGCTATTCAGGGTCATCTGCATTACCATATGAATTTTAGGATGAGCTTTTCAATTTCCACCAAAAGCAGGTGACTGGGATTAACTGAGCGTGTAGATCATGTTGGACAGTGCTCTGATCTTAACAATACGAAGTCTTCCCATCAATACACATGGGATGCCTTCCCAGTTTTTTAGATCATCTTTAAATTCTTTCAACATTTTACAGTTTCAGTGTACAAATCTACCTTCTTTGGTTAAGTTTTCACGGTTTTTTGATGCTTTGGTAAATGGAATTATATTCTTAATTTCATCTTTGTATTACCTATCTTGCTCCCTGCAACCTTACAGAACTTGCTTACTGGTGGTGCTAAGGTAACTGGGGACACCGCTCACCCCCTGAAATGGGGGAGGGATTTGAGCTGCGCATGTGTGACTGGAGACTTGGCCCCGCTGTTAAACAGGGCGGCTGGAAGAGGAGCAAAGGCCAACATGGCTGATACTGGCCCTCATTGGTTGGAAGGCTGGACACTCCCACTGGCTTTCAGCATGCATGGGATTCTGGGAGACGACTTTGGAAGCTGAGCGTTCCGGGAAGCAAAAAGGCTGTTGGTTCTTTCCCCTTCCCCAGGCAGGAGACATGTTGCTGGTCACCAGTGGGACTGCCAATGATGGCCAGTACACGCCTAGGAGCAGAGGCCTGGGGGCACAGACTCTGAAAGATGCCTGAATCTGGACAGCGAACAGAGACCAGCTAAGCCACCCATGTTTATGATACTTCTGTGTGGGAAAAGAGGTTCCTGGTGCAACCTTGAACTGGGCTGGCAGAGGGTCACAAGGTGATTTTTCTTTGGGTTCTCTGAGGGAACGGGCTTTGAGGCAGAAACTCGCCATTATTTCCAAAGACCTTGTTGGTACAGTCAGCACTGTGAACAGGTTTTAGTTCTTGTGTTATTTCCAGTTCTTGAACCTATACAGCCGTTGTAATGAGACTACTTTTGTTGTCATGCTCTGACTTATTCTTTCCCCTTACTTCTGTTACCCAGATATTTTTGGCAGAAACTTTCCATTAAATAAAAAATTCCTTTCTTTTCCACCCATCTCCGTCTTTGGAGGTTTGCCTGGCAGACAGTGAGCCGTAGGACCACCCCCACTCCACACTAGGTGGGGTTGGTAACACTCATAGCTGATTTTTTGTTGCATGTGTATGGATTCCTCAGGATTTTCTATATACAAGATCACTTAGAAACAGACTTTAACTGCCTCCATTTGTTTGTCTGCTAGAATCTCCAGTACAATGCTGAAGAGCAGTGACCAGAACGGGCATCCCTGTCATATTCTTGATCGTATGGGAACAGGTCTGATATTGCCTGTGGGATTTCCACAGATGTCCTTTATTATGCTAAGAGAGCTCTCTTCTATTTGTAGTTTGTTGAGTGTTTTTATCATGAAAAGGTGTTGGATTTTGTCAAGTGTTTTTTCTACATCTTTTGAAATGATCACATGGTTTTTCTGTTATTAATATGGTGAATTACATTGTTTTTTTGATACGTTAAACCTCCCTTGCATTCCTAGGTAAATTCCTCTTGTAATAGGGTGCAAAGCAAGGGGACCCTAAAGTCCCCACAGCCCATAGTTGGGGGATAGGGGAAGGAGATGACACAGCATTTAAAATACTTTGCATAAAAAAACGTATGTAAAACCATTGGTAGCTTCTATTTGGGGCCATCTTACAGGATGGCTAGAGAGTTTTTGGGTAACTTAGTAATTGCCTTGAATGAAGTTCTAGATAGACCTGACCCAAAAGTTAAGAAAAAGGTAAAAAATAATATTAAAAATTTAAAAAGTAGAAATGGTCAATAATAATACATTATATACTAAAGATCAAGTAGAATACTTTTTCTTTTCAACCAAGCACATGAAGGGTTTATGCAATTTTTAGGTCTCACCTCATCTATGTTTCTAAGCCATTTGCTGATGTTTTCAAAACTTTTGCCGTTGGTGATGTCATATACTAGCATGATACCCATTGCTCCTCTGTAGTAGGAGGTTGTGATGGTGTGAAATCGCTCCTGGCCTGCCGTATCCCTGAAATAAACAACAATAATGTGTGAGCATTTTGATATTACTATATTCTAGATAAAAGGTGAAGCTGTAGAATAGTTTGGTAGAATATAGATTAAAATCCACTCTATGCCAAGCATACAAAATAGAGCCACCACTGACTTAATTCTTAATTGGTAAACCATTATGGTTATTCATAAACGCATATGGCTATATAAAACTTTTTAGTCAAAGCAAATTAATGACCTACCTATACTGGATGAAAAACTGGAAGGAAAACAATAAAAAGTGACAAAAAAAACCCCTGAAGTTATGTTAAAATGAACACCAGTAAATGTGATAAAAACTCTCGGAGTTCCATTTTTAAGTGGTCTAGCTCTATAATGTAATGCAAAAGCATGTGGAAATTTTAGAACATTAAAGGACTATACCAAAGTATAACCACATCTACTTTTACAATCATTAGAATAATTTTAAAGATAATCTTATTTATAAATAAGACAAAAACATGTAAATAGTATTTTTCAATACCTTCAAAACCAATGATTTAAGACATATAATTTACTCCTTTAATTTTTCCCTCTTGTTTGCATCACCACTTTCTTCCTTGTATAGATCATTCTCATCAGCACAAACATGTTTTGAAGATTTTATTTATGGACCCAAAGAAGACCACACCAAAACACATCATAATTAAAGTGCCAAAGGTTAAAGAAAAAGAGAGAATGTTAAAAGCAGCAACAGAAAAACAGAGAGTTACCTACAAAGGCGTTCCAGCAAGACTGTCAGCTGATTTCTCAAAAAAATTTTTTGGAGGCTAGAAGGGACTGGTAAGAAGTATTCAAAGTCATTACAACCTAGATAACTCTATTTAGCCAAGCTATCATTTAGAATCAAAGGGTAAATAAAGAGCTCCCAGAAGCTGAAGGAGTTCATCATTACGAAGCCTTATCACATGAAATGTTAAAGGGACTTATTTAAGAAAAAGATCAAAATTATTAACTTTAAAATGGCAACAAACTCACAACTATCAACCACTGAATCTGAAAATACAAACTAAGCAAACAAGCAGAACAAGGTATCCTTGTCCTGAAATCTCATTATACCAGCTCGTATCAATTGTTAAGGCAATTAACAATGTACTTCAAACCAGAACAGAGCCCTTGTCCCACTACTTCTAGGCTAATTGGTGATCCTTTGCCCAGGACTAAAAATAGTCACAGTTGCTTTTTCATCGGTCAAGTTATTTTTAGGTTTGCCCACACACATACACCCAGGTCTAAGGACAGCAGGTTGATTCCAATAAGCAAAGTAGATGTTAAATTATAGTGACAATGCTTTTATGTCACCATATAAGGTTTTTAAGTCTGTTGACAAAACTCTGCACTTGACTTTCCTCTCCCATTAAGTGTTTTTTTTCTTCTAAGCCTATGTATAATAATCAGGTTTCTGAAATTATAAACCAATGATGATAGAATTCTCATTACATAAATAGATACAGTTGAGAGAATATTTTTTCCCCCACTGACATATTACAAAAGGAGTAATATATTCCTAGCAACAAAATAGCTTATTTCCTTAATTATTAGTCCCACAGAGTCAAGGAAGCTGTGTCCTCTAGCTGCTATTATGACAGTTATTTTTAGTTTGGGCACCAACAACACTGGAACAGGCCAGAAACATTATTAATCTGTTTTGTAAGTCAAGGACCCCATATTTAAATTAGGATGTCAAATTTCTCAGGCTCAGTTTTATTTTAACAAGATCTGGATTTCCTCATCGATATGCAATGTCTCTACATCCAAAATGCTGTAAGTTTAAATTGTCTGGTGTCTGCCCTGTGGAGTTTACAATCCTGTGGGGATGAGAATAAACAAATATATAATCCCAAATTGTGACAAATGCCAACAAGGTAACCAGGGTGGCATGATGAAGACTAAGGTGAGGAAGGAAGTAATCTAGATAGAATGATAAGGGTGCTCCTCTCTATAAAGCTGATGCTTAAAGCAAGAAATATGAACAGAAATTAACCAAAGTCATTCTGTCAACAAATACTTACTGAGCATCTACATTTGCCAGGCTCTATTCTAGGTAGTGGTTATAGAACCACGAACTAAGACAGATGGGACCTCACCCTCAAAAAGCTTACATTCTGCCCTGATTGGTATGGCTCAATGGGTTGGGCGTAGTCATAAAAACCAAAAGGTCGCCAGTTCGATTCCCAGCCAACTGATGTTTCTCCCACACATCCACATTTCTCTCCCTCTTTCTCTCTCCCCTTCTCTTCTCTCTAAAGATAAATGCATAAGTCTTTTTTAAAAAAGCTTACATTCGAAAATAAACTATGACAAAGATAAACTAGGATAAACGTGATAGTGCCAGGAGGATCAGGCTACTTTAGCTAGTTATCACCAAGTTCTCTCTCTGAGAGTAACACTGAATTGAGATCTGACTGAGAGAAGACAGCAGGGCAAAGATCTGATAAAGAACATTTCAAGCAGAAGAAACAGTTAATGTGCAAAGGCCCCGAAATGGGACCATGCCTGGAATGCCCAAGGGAGGAACGAAATGGCCATAGTGAACGGAGCGAAGTTGGAGAGAGATGAGGTCAGAAGGGGCAGGAGCCAGAACCCGGAGTTTTCAAACTGTATCCCTGCTGAAACAGGAAGTCTCTGGAATAGAGTGGTATTTCAGAATGTTCAATCTAGCTAGTGCTGGGAGAAGTGCACGGTTAGGGGGTTGAGGGTGGTCTACAGGGCATGTACTAAAGTCCTAAATTGGAAAAGCACATGCCTTTTCATGGAATTGAAAGGAGATCAGTTGCAGGCAGAAATAATGTACACAAAGGAGGTCAGAAATGTGGGCAGGGACCCACTCTGTAAACTGTGGTAAGAAATTTGGATTTAGAATTTGCACTTTTATTTGAAATGCAATGGAAAGTCAAAACAGTTATAAATAGGGGAAGGAATGAAAACCGTGACTAGATTTATATTTGAAAAAGGTTATACTGGCCATTCTGCAGAAAAATTACTGGAAGGTAAAAGGGAACAGTGACCTGTTAGGATGATTCGAAGAAGTAGTGTAATGATGCCTTCGACTAAGGTAGGTAACAGTGGAGACGGCAAACTGTATATGAATTCTAGATACATTTTGGAGGTTTGCTAAATTAGATGATGGGTTTAAGGGAATGAGAAGGAGCAAGGATGACCTAAGTCTCTGGTACCTGACAAAGGTAAATAGGTAATTCTTCTATAATGGGACACTAATAATTTTTGGTGACTATGGCAAACATCTCTGACCCACCCCCTCAAAAGGAAAGAAGGAAGGGAAGAGAAGAGAGAGGAGGGGAAAGGGGAAAGGAAAAGGCTGACTTGAAGTAACTCATTATAGCTGTTTTCCTGGCAGGAACTGCTATTTCATGGAAAATATAGTCACAGAAGATACTGTGGTGGAACTTTCTAGAGATCTGGGATTTTAAAAGCTGGAGAAACATTTCTATCAGCCAAACAAGCTAATTTCAGTCCTACAGATGTGTGCCATGGGCAGGGTGAGACCCATCTCCACCCCTGTACAACAGAGACTAAAGACTCCTAGAAAGAAAGGAAGATCATTCGAACAAAGAAAAGTAAGACATTAATGAGACATGAACTGTACTTCAACAGAAACTAGATAAACATTTCGTAATAAATTATTGCTGTATGTAGTAAACATGAAAAAGAAAAATAAGACAAAACTTGGGAGGGAGGTGGGGAGGGATGGGTGGGTGGGCTGGAGTGGGAGTAAAGGGCAGAAAACTGTACTTGAACAATGATTAAAATAAAAAAAAATAACTAAAAAAGAAAAGAAAAGAAAAATAAGACAAAACTGTAGCACAGACTGAAGCAAGTTTCCAAACCTAAAATTCAATCACAAAATAGGAACTTTTCATGTTGAAACAAGAATCTGAATATATGAATTTAAAATTACTAATTTTAAAGTCTATGATTCATACTTGATACAAACTTAAAAGAATTTTATTGTACTTCTATAGGGAGCAAACTCTATAAACACTAACAAAAATAATGTCTATAGAGGTTACATATGTGTTAAAGAAAATAAATATTTTAGCTGAAGCTTGTCAGAGCATCAAAAGAATTATATTGATTTTTTTATGCCCTGGCAGGGTAGCTCAGTTGGTTAGAATGTCATCCTGATACATCAAGGTTGTGGGTTCAATTCCCGGTGAGAGCACACACAGGAATCATCCAAAGAATGCATAAATAAGTAGAACAATAAATCGATGCTTCTCTCTCTTTCTCTTCCTTTCTCTAAAAATTAATAATTTAAAAAAACCCTTTTTATATTGAGTGTGAGCAAAGTGTGTGCTAGAGGCTTTACACAGATTATTTCATGAAATCCTTGTAACTATGTTTTGAGATAGGTGGCATTATCTCCATTTTCCACACAAAGATATAACTGGCTCACAGTAGGTATGTAACTTGCCCAAATTCATACAGTAAGTGGAAAAGATAAAACACTCAGCCAGACCTCATGGCCTCCAAAGTCCATGGCAATAATTTCCATACTTTACTTTCTGAAAGGAGGTCACCTGATTGCTGGCTTTAGAAAGAAGTCTCACAGAATCTAAACAAGTGATAAGGCCTTCAGGCTTGGCATTCTACTATATAAAGTGAATAAATTAGCATCACTTACCATATCTGTAGCTTGATCTTCTTTCCTTGTAATTCGACTGTTTTGATCTTAAAGTCTATTCCTACAACATAGAAAAAAAACAGGTAAAAATTGTATCTGAACTGTAGTATACTAAAATTAACTGGAATAAAAACACTTTTAAAATCTGTTTGTGTATGTTTGGCCCTGGATATTCACTAAGTATGCAATTCTGAGCAAATGTGTCAAATTTTAAACCCAAATGATAATAAAAGATCTAAGATAGTAGAAGAAATAGTTAGATACAGTTAGTTATTACAATTAGAAAATAAAAAAGTACAATTTAAAATATTTAATGCAAAGGAACAAAAGGTTTCCTAATAGGAAAAAATACAGTCTTCCTAGCCTGCAGAGCAAAGGGAAACTATGAGAAGGAAAAATCTTTAGCTTGGTCCCATTATGTTTCCCATACCCAACAAAAAAAAGGAGGGTTGGGGAGCATTTGCCTGACATTTACAAACCTCAGTTCACAAAGTCTCTAGTCTGCACTATGTCTGCACTTGGTTTAGCTTTTATAAACACCAGTCTTTGTATGTGGACAAAAGAGTTCTATGGAAAGGAACCTCAGAGGGTGATCCAGTCATCAATTCCTAACTGGGCAGGTCATGGTGGGTATTCATGCCCAAGGCTTACAACTTCTTTAATAATAAAAGGCCTATCTTTGCCTAAGAAAGCCCTGCCCATAGCTTCTGTCCACCTAGGTTAACACACCTTTGCAATGCATCTTTTTTTTTTTTAAGATTTTATTTATTTATTTCTAGAGAGGGAAGGGAGAGGGAGAGAGAGAGAGAGAGAAACATCAATGTGCGGTTGCTAGGGGACATGGCCTGCAACCTAGGCATGTGCCCTGACTGGGAATCGAACCTGTGATGCCTGGTTCACAGCCCGCGCTCAATCCACTCAGCCACGCCAGCCAGGGCTGTAATGCCTCTTTTCAGACCCCTCCCTCTAAAGCATGAGCACCCTTCAAGAGAGTATACAATCTTGACTATCCTGTAATCCAATGACCACCTTGCTTTCTGTCACCTTCATAATCTTCCTTACAATCCTCATTATCCTCCTTATGCTTCTTAATCTCAAAAGCATAAAAGAAACTACAAGAACTGTTACTCTCTGAATCATCTGAGAGCTTGCTTTGTCTTGCGGGTTTTGGCTCAAATAAACTCTTACAAAAATTCTTTACAGATTTGGATGTTTCTTACTTTCACAGCCTTTATTTTTATTTCTCTAGTAATTATTGAAAAAATCATCCTGAAATGGTCTGATGGTCAAGACCAACTCTGAACAAGAATATTCCAGTTAAGCATACAATTTGTTAATTAATCCCCATGACAACAAATACTATTTCAGAAAATTTTTCTGAAGAAAGGTTAAATTAGGACAGTCTGAAAACTCTAAATCCTCTGGGATGGAAACCAGGTACAACTGGAAAACTAAGAATTTAGGCAGTTTTAGACAAAGGCACCTAACTGTTTAAGATACAAACCTCATACTAGATTCCTTGAGGTTCCCTCTGATCTCACGATCTCACGGTTGTCTGTCCTCAAACTAATTAGCAGTAGTTGAAGCAATTCCTCATTATTTTCTGCACAAAAACTCTTCTGGTATGTTTACCTATCTGGCCACTCTTCAATCTTCATTACTGGTTTCTCAACTCTCTGACCTTTTCTAAAAATTGCAATGAACTCTTCTTTTCTATCTTCACTCATTCCATTGATTTTCCGAAATTCCACATACACACTGATAACTCTCAAATTTTATCATAGCCCTGACCTCTCCCCTGAACTTCAAACTTGAGATATCCAACTGCTTATTGGCTACCTCCAAATACCATCTTTCACAAAGACTAGCAAACGTGCTTAAAATAGTCTAAAAAGACCTACAACTTTCTGCCTACCTCCCCCTTTCCACCCTGTCCTCATCCCTTCTTATATCTTATCCTCATCTAGCTAGCTGTATCAGTGTCCTTGTTGTTCCACACACAGAACTGTCAGACTTCCACCTCAAGGTCTTGGCATATATGGTTCCCCCAACCCAAAATAGTCTTCTCCATCATGGTGCCTTCCCTTAGCTCCCCTATCCTAAGCTGCAATGCTTTCCCATGTCCCCCACCACATGTTCACTGTCTGTCAATTCTCCTTAATCTTTCTTCCTTTTAAAAAAAACATTTTATTTATTAAAAACACCGCCATTTTTCGAGTAATTTTTCAAGATTTTATTTATTTACTTTTAGAGAGACAAGGAGGGAGGGAGAGAGCAGGGAGAGAAACATTAATGTGTGTTTACCTCTCACATGCTCCATATGGGGGCCTGGCCTGTAACCTAGGCATGTGCCCTGACTGGGAATCAAACCAGAGACCCTTTGGTTTACAGGCCAGCACTCAATTCACTGAACCACACCAGCCAGGGCACCCGTGAGCTTTTCTACAATAGACTGCACTATGAACACAGTGAGTCAAAGTAGCCCTACCTAGTACACAGAAACAAACACAGGGAGGCTGCCAAAGTGAGGAGACAAAGAAATATGGCCCAAATGAAAGAACAGATCAAAACTCCAGAAAAGGAACAAAATGAAATGAAGGTAAGTAATCTATCAGATGCAGAGTTCAAAACACTAGTTATCAGGATGTTCAAGGAATTCACTAGGTACTTCATCAGTATAAAAAAGACCTAGGCAGAAATAAAGGGTACACTAAGTGAAATAAAGAAAAATTTATAGGAAATCAACAGTGGAGTGATGAAGCCGAGAATCAAATCTATGATTCGGAACATAAGGAAGGAAAAAACATTCAATCAGAACAGCAAGAAGAAAAAAGAATAAAAAAATCCAAGGATAGGCTAGGGAGTCTCAGAGACAACTTCAAAAGTACCAACATTCAAATCATAGCAGTGCTGGAAGGAGAAGAGAAAGAGCAAGAAATTGAAAACATATTTGAAAAAATGATGAAAGAAAACTTCCCTAATTTGGTGAAGGAAACAGACATACAAGTCCAGGAAGCTTAGAGAGTCCCAAACAAGATGGACACAGAGAGGACCATACCAAGACACATCATAATTAAAATTTCAAAGGTTAAAGATAAAGAATGTTAAAAGCAGCAAGAGAAATGCAGTTACCTACAAAGGAGTTCCCATAAGACTGTCAGCTGATTTCGCCAAAGAAACTCTGCAGGCAAGAAGGGACTAAGCAAGAAGTATCCGAAGTGATGAAAAGCGAGGACTTAACAACCTAAATCACTCTATCCAGTAAAGCTATCATTTGGAATCAAAAGCAAATAAAGTACTTCCCAGAAAAGGTAAAACTAAAGGAACTCATCATCACCAAGTCATTATTACATGAAATGTTAAAAGGATTTATTTAAGAAAAAGAAGACCAAAACTATGAACATTAAAATGGCAATAAATTCATAATTATCAACAACTGAATCTAAAAAAACAAACTAAGCAAACAAGCAGAACAGAAACAGAATCACAGCTATGGATGGAGATCATTTGGATGGTTATTGGGTAGGAAGGAGAAGGGGGAGATTGGGAGGAAAGAGGTAAAGATTAAGAAATACAAATTGGTAGGTACAGAAAAGACAGGGGATGTTAAGAATAGTATATGAAATGGAGCAGACAAAGAACTTATATGCATGTCCCATGGACATGAACGAAGGGGGTGGGGGACTGCTGGAGAGAATAGGGGTGCCAGGTGGAAGAGAGCAAGGGTGGAAAATTGGGACAACTGTAACAGTATAATCATTAAAATAGATTAAAAAATGAAAAATCCACTTGGAACAATTTTGTTAAATTGGTGACAGCTGTCATCAGCATGCATTTTAAAAAACCATAAAAATCAGGGAATTTTTGTGTAGCCATTTTTATAGTGAAGATGGAAGGAAATAAGCAACATTTTGGGAATATTATGCTTTACTAATTCAAGAAAGGTAAAAATGCAACTGAAACGCAAAAAAAAAAAAAAGAAAGAAAGATTTGTGCGGTGTATGGAGAAGGTGCTGTGACAGAATGAATGTGTCACAAGTGGTTTGTGAAGTTTCATTATGGAGATTTCTCGCTGGACGATGCTCCACAGTCAGACAGGCTGAAGTTGATAGTGATCAAATTAAGACATTAATGAAGAACAATCAATGCTTTACCATATGAGATAGCCAACATACTCAAAATACCCAAATCAAGCACAGAAAACTATTTGCACTAGCTTGGATATGTATGTCAATTGCCTTGACGTCAGGGTTCCACCTAAGTTAAGCAACAAAAACCTTCTTTGACCATTTTCCACATGTGATTCTCTACTTAAGCATAATGAAAACATTCTGTTTCAAAAACAAATTGTGATGGGCAATGAAAAGTGGGCAGTTTATAGTATGTGGAACAGAAGAGATAGTGGGGCAAGCAAAATGAACCACCACCTACCACACAAAGGCCAGTCTTCTTCCAAAATATTAGAAGTGTGTAATGTTGTGTATATGAAATGTACACTTCATATGGTGGGATTGGAAGGTAGTTCTCTATTGCAAGCACCTTCCGGAAAAGCAAACCATTAATTCCAACAAGTACTGCTCCCAATTAGACCAACTGAAAGCTGCAATTGATGAAATGCGCCCAGAATAAGTCAACAGAAAATGCATAACCATTCATCAGAATAATGCATGACTGCATGTTTCTTTGATGACCAGGCAAGACCCTGTTAGACTTTGGGTGGGAAGTTCTGATTCATCTACTGTTTCACCAGACATTGCACCTTCATACTTCCATTTATTTCCATCTTTACAAAGTTCTCTTAATGGAAAAAATTTCAATTCCCTAGAAGGCTGAAAAAGGCACCTGGAACAGTTCTTTGCTCAAAAAGATAAAAAGTTTCAGGAAGATGGAATTTTGAAGTTTCCTGAAAGATGGCAGAAAGTAGTGGAACAAAATGGTGAATGTTCAATAAAGTTATTGGTGATAACCAAGAATGTATTTTACTTAAAACCGAATGAACTTTTTGGTCAAACCGCACCCCCCCAAATAAACACACCTATGTCTGGAAAAACTTGTATTTAAGGTATAGCAAAAAAGGTTTTGATAAAATTTAAAAGATTAGAGCAAAATCAATAATTTAGCTATCAAGGGAAACCACACACACACACACACACACACACACACCCCCTAGCACCTCTAAGATTGTGCCAGGAGAAATAATCAGATTCTCCTGTAACATTATTATTTGCTAAATTACCACAGACTAGGGCAATCACAGTGTTGATCCAAACAATGATATTTTAGATTCTGTTTATAAAAATACAATACAGTGTTGGGGTCCGCCCTGTATGGTCTCAGGAAGCTGTAACCCCCTGTGACTTAGACTGAGTGAGAGACCACCAGACCAGGAGCCACTAAGGAGACAAAACTTATTTACCTGGCATGAACGCTGCCTGTTCTGTGCCTGGCCTCCAATGCTTGATCAGTTAGCCAATGATGGGTAAGATTTCCCATGGGGGGAATCACCTAAGACAGGCATGATCATGAGGGAGGCCTCAGGGAAGAGACTCAGGGCTGTGGAAATGAAGGGGTGATCGACATCGACCCCTGCCCCCTCAGCTTTGTCAAAACCCAAGTCCTTGTTCTTAGACGTGAGAAATCCAAGTCTGCTGGCTGCCTTTGTCTCCTCTGCCCGACTCAGGCCTGAAGAAACAACAAGAGTGGTGCAGTCCAGACCAGAGTCGACCAACCCCCAGGGTAATCAGGCCTGGGACATAGAATATGCAAGATCCTGTGAGATCTGCTTGATGGAGGACGCTACTGAATTAGAATTTGAAGGCACAGGCAGGAAACAAGACTAGCCTTTTAGGTCCTATAGTGATAAAACTCCAAACTTTGCCCAGAATCCCAGTGGGAGTTCTGTCAGCACCTTTGAAAGTTACCTATTCCTTTTGATCTTTTCTGCCAGACTGTGAATCCACAAACTAAGTCTGCATTCTTAATGAAAAGCCTTCTCAGGCAGGGGCTCAGAGCACTCTCCACTAGAGAGAGTGTCTGTTTCATCCCTATTTCCCCACAGGACCCGGTTGTCTCTGTGTATGTTTTTCTTGTGTTTCGATGAGCATCTGCAGCAGGAGGATACTGCTGGTCGGTATCCACCACAATACAGTTCCACCCTGGCTGGCATAGCTCAGTGGATTGATTGAGCATGGGCCTATGAACCCAAGGGTCCTGGTTCGATTCCCAGTCTAGGACACATGACTGGGTTGCAGGCCGGGTCCCCAGTAGGAGGCATGCAAGAAGCAATCACACATTGGTGTTTCTCTCCCTTTCTCCCTCCCTTCCCCATTCTCTAAAAATAAATAAACAAAATCTTAAACAAAAAAACACAATGCAGTTCCTTCTTTTTTATAGCCTTGTAGTATTCCACTGTATAGATGTACCATGGCTTTTTAATCCACTCATCTACTGTTAGGCACTTCAGCTGTTCCCAGATCTGGGCTGTTGTAAAAAATGCTGCTATGAACATATGGGTGCATATATTCTTTCTAATCGTGTTTCAGGATTCTCAGAATACATTCCCAGAAGTGGGACCGCTGGGTCAAATGGCAGTTCCATTTTTAATTTCTTGTGGAAACTCCATACTGTTTTCCACAGTGGCTGCACCAGTCTGCATTCCCAGCAGCAGTATACCAGGTATCCCTTTTCTCTGCATCCTCGCCAACGCCTGTTGATTTGTTGACAGCCATTCTGACAGGTGTGAGGTGCTACCTCATTGTAGTTTTAACTTGCATTTGTCTGATGACTATTGACATTGAGCATTTTTTCATGTCTATTAGCCATTTATATGTCTCTTACCCTTCACAACAGCACTGATTATTAATAACCTGGAGATTACGATGCTAAGTAAAATAAGCCAGTCAGATAAAGACGAATACCATATGATCTCACGTATACGTAGAATCTAACGAACAAAATAAATTGACAAAGACCAGAGGCATGGAGACATGGAGACATAAACAGACTGACAGATCGCAGAGGGGAGGGTGACAGCAGGGACCGGAAGAGATTAGCCGAAGAACATATATGCAGAGCCACAGACAGAGTCCACAATGTGGTGAAGGCCACAGTGCGGGGCTGGACAAAAGAGGGCAAAGGGGGAGAAAATGGGGCACATCTGTAATAGTGTCTACAATAAAAAAACACTATAGAGGAAATCCCCCCCCCCCTTTTTTTTTGTACAGATTCCTGGGACCCAGCTCCAACAAATATTTCTATTTACTACAGGTCTAACTCATTTATCAATTTCAGTGGCTCAGGAAAATAAGAAACAATATCAATCCAAACATTTGCTTTAATGATACTGCAGAAGCACCATCCAGTGGCAAGAGGAGCAACTGCAACTTCTGGGCACTACAAATGTCAGTTTTCCAAGGCCTGACTTCTGACGACACATCAAAACCGAGTAACTGATGCAAGCAGAAACAGCCTGTATAATAAACTCTATACAACCCAAATTTAACAACTTAAATAGCTAAATGATCAAATCTATGGTTTTTAACAAGTGAAAAAAGTGTTTTTATCACACCCAGAAAAGAAAGAATCACAATTTATGATCTTTTGAATGTAGCTTAGTCTGAAATTAGGAGATGAGGTTGTAGTCCTAGCTACTAGCACAGATTCTGAAAAGTCCATTTTCCAATGTGGGCATTCGTTTATTTGGATGCAGATATGAAAATGCAGAATGCAAAAAAGTTCCCTTTAAAAATCCTTTCATATAATATAGTATAGCTTAGTGCTTAGTGAACACTCAGAATTTACAATGTGCCTGACACGGTTTTAAGCATACTGCATGGATTAACTAACTAAATTCTCAAAACAATCTTAGTCCATACTATTTGGGCTGGTCAAAAAGTTCATTTAGTTTTTTTCTGTAAGATGGCTCTAGAAGCACTTAGTTGTCTTCAACTTTATTCGAAACAATTTTGCTAGACTATATTGTGACAGCTGTCATATTAGTGTGCGTTTAAAAAAAAAACTTATCAGCCCTGGCTGGTGTGGCTCAGTGGATTGAGTGCCAACCTATGAACTGAAGGGTAGCCAATTTAATTCCCAGTCGGAGCACGTGCCTGGGTTGTGAGCCAGGTCCCCAGCTGGAGTGTATAAAGAGACAACTGATTAATGTTTCTCTCGAACACTGATGTTTCTATCCCTTTATTTCTCTCCTCCCTCCCCTCCAAGAATTTTAAAAATTAAAAAACATCAAAATTGGTGAATTTTTGTGTAGCCATGTTAATATTGAAGATGTAATAAAATACACATTTGTCATATTATGCTTTATTATTTCAAGAAAGATAAAAATGCAACTGAAATGCGAAAGAAGAAAAGATTTGTGCAGTGTATGGAAAACGTGCTGTGACTAATCGAATGTCTCAAAAAGTGGTTTGTGAAGTTTTATGCCGGAGATTTCTCGCTGGACAATGTTCCACAGTTGGGTACAACAGTTGAAGTTGACAGCAATCAAATTAAGATATTAATTCAGAACAATCAACATTCTATCACTCAGGAGAAAGCCGACATACTCGAAACTTCCAAATCAATAAAGTTATTGGTGAAAATGAAAAATGTGGCCTTTAGTTTACAGAAAAAAGTATATGGACTTTTTACCCAACCCAATATTATATCTACAAATGAAGAATAAAAAAATCAATAGTAGCAAAAAAATATATAAAAAAACTAGTAACATTTACTGGATAATTATTGAACACTGGATAAGTGTTCCAAGCACATCACATATGCCATCTCATTTAATACTAACAAAAATCCTCGAAAAAGCACCAATACATCTATTTTATAGGAGAGAAAATTTAAGGTAATTTACTTAAGATCACAGACTTAACAGGTGGCAGGCCCAGGACTCAATTCCATGTCTAACTTCAGACCATGCATGCTCTTAACTTATATTAAGTGACATAATTCCATTTTGAAAGGACTTTTTAAAATTTAATTTTTGAATTTTTAGAGGAGGGAAGGGAGGGAGAAAGAGAGAGAAACATTGATGTCAGAGAGATACATCAACTGGTTGCCTTCTTCCAAAGGCGCCCCAACTAGGAACTGAACTTGCAACCCAGGCATGTGCCCTGACTGGGAATCCAACCAGTGACCTTTCCGTTTTCAGGATGACACCCAACCAACTGAGCCACGCCGGCCAAAGCCATAATGCCATTTTCATTTACTTATTTTCTATCAAGGGAAAAATTACATAAAATTTACCATTTGAAAAGTGTACAATTCAGTACATTCACAATGTGTGCAGACACCACCTCTATCTAGTTCCAAACATTTTCATCACCTCAAAAGGAAATTCCATACCCATTTAGCAGTTGCTTTCCATTATCCTCTCCTGCAGCTCCCTGGAAACCACCAGTCTGCATTCTGTCTCTATAGATTTGCCTATTCTGGATATTTCAGGTAAATGAAAGCATACAACATTTGACCTTTTTTGTGTCTGGCTTGTTTCACTTAGCACGATGTTTTCAAGATCCATCTGCAGTGTAGCATACATTAGTAATTCTTTTTCATGACTGACCAATATTCTATTTCATACAGCATAACTTGTTCATCCATCTATTGATGGGTATTTGGGCTGTTTTTACCTTTTGGCCTCTGTGTTGCTATGGACATACGTGTACTTTTATTTATGCAAGTACCTGTTTACAAGTCTTTGGGGTACATATTCTGGGTCATGTGGTAACTCTATGAGTAATTTAATTTGATTTTAGAGAGAGGAAGAGAGAGAAGAAAACATTGATTTGCTGTGCCACTTATTTAAGCATTCATTGGTTGATTCTTGTATGTGCCCTAACCAGGGATCGAACCCGTAAACTTGTCATATAATATGGTGATCGAACCAGCTGAGCTACCCAGGCAGATCTAAGATTAACTTTCTTTGAGGAACTGCCATTTTCTACAGCAGCTGCCCCATTTTACATTCCCACTGGCAATGTATAAAGTTAAATGTTTCTATATCCTCACCAATACTTATTGTTTTGTTTTTCTTAAATTTTATTTTTAGCCAACTAGTGGGTAGGCATAAAGTGGTACCTCATTGCAGTTTTGATTTGCATTTCACTAATGATCAATGACATTAAACATCAATTCATACACCTGTTCAACATTTGCATATATTCTTTGGTAAAATCTCTATTCAAAGTCTTGTCCATTTTAAAATGAAGTTGTCTTTTTGTTGTTGAGTGGTAAAAGTTCTTTATTTTTATGGATACCGGACCCTTATCAGATACACTATTTGCAGATATATTCTTCATTCTGTAGACTGTACTTTCACTTTAATATCCTTCAATGCAGAGTTTTTAATTTTGATGAAGCCCAATCAAAATTATCTATTTTTCTTTTGTTGCATAACTCCATTGATTTTAATTTTTGATCTGGGAACTGCAAAATTGACAGAACCAAAGCTAAGTTGAACTTTTCACAACTACACTGTAATATGTAATAGAGAAGTAACACAAGCATTTCTAATATATGTGCGTGTATGTGTGCATAAATACAAGGGAGGGTCCAGTAAAAGTAAGGCTTCCTTGAGTGTGGTTGGTAGGGCAATAATATGGGTTTAATAATTTACCGTTTTAATTTGAACATTTTACCTAAAATGTCATATGGTATGCTTGGGTATTATATGGTTATGTTACAGAATTACATGCTTATGATTTTGTGATAAAGTATTTTGTAATAAAAAAGGCGAGTTATTTGTGTCAGACCCATACACAGTCTACGACCTACTTAACATTCTAGTAATGTGCGTCCCAGGGGAATAAACCACGTTCAATACATACTTGGCATTGAATGCAGTAAACAAAGCCCTTCAGGTTGAGGGAATTTTCATTCCAGAGAGGTGAGACAAAATAAAAATGTTATTATTAGCTGTGATAACACTATAGAGAAGAATGAAAGGGGGAGCTACTTTACATGAGGAAATCGAGGAATGCCTCACTTGGAAGACCTCTGAGCAAAGACTTCAGTTGACCTGGAACAGAACAACCCATATGAATATCCGGTGAGGGTGTTCCAGGTAGAGAAAATAGTTAAGTGCAAAGGCTTTGAGGTGGAAATATGTTTGGCCCGTTCAAGAAACATAGGTAAGTGTTTGAATACAGTGAGGTGTGCCATTCTAATCCATGAACATGAAAGAGTTCTCTGTTTACTTGGGTCTTTAAATTCAAATGTCTCAGTAGTACTTTGCCATTTTCAGCACCTAGGTCTTGTATGTATTTTGTTAAAGTTATCCCTACTTCATTTTCATTTTGGGGATGCTACTGTATACTTTTGTGTAGAATATTGTATATTATTGTATATTAACCTTATATCCTGCAACCCTGCTATATTAACTTATTAATTCAGGAGGAGAGGATAAAGGGTTGTTTACAGTTTTCTAAATATATATTCAGGTGTTCTGTAAAAAAGCACTTTCATTATATCTTCCTTTCAAACCTCTATGACTTATTTCTTTCTTATTTTATTGTACTGGCTACAACTTTGTTTTTATTATTATTTTTATTGATTGATTTTTAGAGAGCAAGGAAGAGAGACACACACAAAGGAAAAAAACATCAATTTATTGCTCCACCCATCCATGCAGTCATTGGTTGACTTCTGGTATTAGGTATATAAATATGATAAACAGACACATTTACCATTTTCAAAAGAATCTTCATTCCTGAAAAGACATAGCCCTTGCTCTGAAATCTACTTTGTCTAATATTAATACAGTCACTTGAGCATTTTGATGATTAGTAACTTCTTATATATACCCACTAAGTGGTTTTGCTAGGGTTTACAATATACATCTTTTTAAAATTTATTTTTATTTTCACTTTTTTAGATTTTATTTATTTTTAAAGAGAGGGGAAGGGAGGGAGAGAGGGAAGCATTAATGTGCGGTTGCCTCTTCAATGTCCCCTACTGGGGACCAGGCCTGCAACCCAGGCACATACCTTGACCAGGCTTTGAACCAGCAACACTTTGGTTCACAGGCCAGCACTCAATCCACTGAATCACACCAGCCAGGACTATAATATACATCTTTAATAGCACCATCTACCTTCAAACAATTTCATGCTGCTTTGTGCATTAATATTAGATCCTTAGAGTAGTATACCTCCATTTTCTCCCTTCCATTATTTGGCCTTTAGAAATCTTATATTTCTACATGTTATACATCTACATTTTACTTCTAAATATTATATATCCTATAGAACATTAAAACTTGTTTGCTTTAAATAGTAAATTGTCCTCAATATAAATTAAAATTTGAAAAAAAAATATTTCCCCACATTTTTACCATTTGTTATCCTCTTCATTCCTCTGTGTCAACCTGAGTTTCCATCTGGAATGATTTTCTTCATCCTTAAAAACTTTAATATTTTCAATACTGTGCAAGACTGCCAGCAAGAAATTCTCTCTGCTTTTGTTTGTCTGGAAAATGTCTTTATTTTGCCTTCATTTTTTGAAAGATATTTTTGTTAGGACTGAATTCTGACTTGATAGTTTTTTCCTTTCAAAACTTTAAATATGTTACGCTATTGTATTCTGGCTTGCACTGTTCCCCCGCCCCCCGCCCCAACCCTTATCCTTTTGGGAGAAATATAAATTTAAGAACCTTAAAAAAAAAAAGGTTTTACAGAAAACTTGCAAATATAGCACAAAGAGCATGCATACTTTTTATTTACTTTCTCCTAGTGCTAACACTTATACAATCACTGATCAGGAACAAGAAGGTAACCTTGGTACAACAACGCACCTTTTCTGAGCACTCTTTGTTTTCTGGCACCAACAATGTTCCAGGAACATGTTGCCTTTCTTCTACTCCAGCTCTGGGAATCAATCAGTTCTTAGAAGAGCCCTGGTTCCTTTTAATGAAGATCTGTACAGTCCGAGGTCTAGGTACTAGGTATGTTCATTGCTACTTTGAGTGTCACTGCTTTGAGTCCTTCCCAGAAAATAAAGTGAGGGAACATATGAGGGGGGACCCCCCCCAAAACATGGTTATCTCCTGGAGGGCAGGTCCCTTGTAGTACAGACTTCCCCTGCTGGGCGAATGTTCTAGGAACCCATTTCTATCTGTGTACCAGCTGGTGTTGTTGTGAGAAGATGTGAACCACCCCAGTGATTTTTTTAAGACTCTCTCAATGCATTTGCCCATGTCATGGTGGGTGATTTACTAGCACACCTGCCCACACTGTGCTGAACGTTCAGCAGTTTTTGACCAAAAACAGTATAACCCCCGTGCTCCACCCTCCCTATTCACTCAATCTTGCTCTGGCAACTTTTTTTTCGTTTTCCCAGATTAAAAAAGGCCTCAAAAGGAAATGTTTTGCCATGTGGAAGAGGTGAAAAGAAAAACAACAGAAGCACTAAAAGGCATCAAAATTGGTGAGTCCAAAAGCAGTTTTGAGCAATGGAAAAAACGTCTCAATAAGTGTATTGCATCAAATAGAGAGTATTTTGAAGGTGAGTATGAAGTTTAAACGTGTAAGTATAAGAATACGTTCACAATTTTTTAAAAATAAATTGTTTGGGGGGCCCCTCCTCACATTTATGTATACTAACCCATGCATACACACAATCTACAACTCCATAACTATTTGTATGTATATATAAAACCACAAGTCCATACTGACACCTCTGATTCCAATCCAACATCACACAGTTCATCTACACTTCTTTGTTTCATTACCTGTAACGCTCTCCCTTAACAATTAGAAACCTGGCCTCATTATTTAAAATATATCCAACCCTAGTATACAGTAAGTCTTCTTTTTTTTTTTATTAATAAGTCTTCTCTTAATGTGGTCAATAGGTGCTTGAAACTGAGACTCTGACACACAAACAGCCACACCCACTCACACCAGGACAATTTAGACATGTCGATTCACCTCGGAAAGCAAAGTACTGGGAGGACACCAGTACTGGGAGAATGTGCAAAGTCCACACAAGACACTGGCCCTGATCAGGTATTTTTGTTCCTCATCAATGTTGTAATGAAACAACAAACAAAACCATATAATTTGAGGACCTGCTACATATGTAGTTTCAGACTTGCCAATCCATGGCCTTACTAAAAACTAGATTTGTTAACTAGAATACCTGTATACAATTCCTTTTACCTTTAGTCTTACAGTATCTAATCAAAATACTCTTTTCTAAGTTTACTTTGATTATTCTTCCTCCTAAGTGTGCTTGTTATTCATTTATAAGTTAGGTTCATTTGTTGGCTTACATTGTTTTTCATGAAAAGTCAACAATTGTTCTTACTTTTGTCCCTATACAGTGTGTGTGTGTGTGTGTGTGTGTGTGTGTGTGTACACATATATAATGTTAGGAAATATAAATATAAAATGTGGTCTTTCCCCACCCTTGGCTTCTCTTAGGATTTCTTTTTATAACTGGTTGGATTAAGATATGCCTCAGTGTATCCTACCTGGTTCATTAGGTCTATGGCACTATCACTTTCATCATACTAGGCAATTTTTCTGCCCTTGTTTCTTTAAATATTTCTTCTGCGTCCACAGCTCCCCAACCCTCAGTCTCCAGTCCTGGACTCCAAATGCACATATATTAGACTACTTGACAATGTCCCACATATCAGTGAGGCTCTTTCCCCAACCAGCCTAGAATTCTCCCCACTGTGCTTCATTTGGATGGTTTCTATTATTCTTTCACTGATCTTTTCTTCTGCCGTGTCTAACCTGCCATTAACTCTATCAGCTGAGTTTTCCATTTCAGATATTGTATTTTTCAATTCTAAAAGTTCTAATGGATCTTTTTTATATCCTGTATTTCTCTTATGTTCATGCTTTCCTTTAAATGCAACATCTGCCTTCTAAATTTATCAACTCTGTCATTTCTGAGTCTTTCCATCAACTGATTTTTCTCCTGGTTAAGGGTTACAGTTTTCTATTTTTCCTTCATGTCTAGTTATTTTGGATTAGATAAAACACTTTGTATATTTTGTGAATGTATGAATTTATTTATTTTTTGTTTAAATTCTTTTCTTTTATTGATTTCAGAGAAAGGGGAAGAGAGAAAGAAAGAAAGAGAGAGAAACACTGATGTGAGAGAGAAAACATCAATCAGTTGCCTTTTGCATGTGCCCCCAGAATGGGGACTGAATCTGCAACACAGATATGTGCCCTTACCAGGAACTGAATCCACAACCTTTTGGTTTGTGGGATGACACCCAACCAAGCCACAATGGCCAGGGCATTTTTGTTTTTGTTTTTAATGTATGAATTTTTAAAATATTGAGTTTTGTTCAGGTGAGCAGCTAAATTAGTTGAGAATGAGCTTAATTCCTTTGAGACCTCTTTTTTTTTTTTCCAGCACAGTTTGGGGGTGGGAGCTAGAGTAGCCTTTCTCTAGAGTTACTTTAGCCCTACTCATATAGGAATGCCATTTTGGGGGTCTCTCCCATATGGTCCTGACATTCAAGGAGATCTCTCCACTCTAGCTGGTCAGAACTAGAATGTCTCCTAACTCATGTAAATCCCAATACTTTTACCTCCTCTCTGGCAGTTTTCTTCCCCCAATAGCTGTTCTTTACCTAGCCCATGGAGTCCCACGCAGCTTAATATCCAGCCAAAGACTCAAAGAAACTCCTCTGCAGATTTCTAAATCTGTCTGTATAACTCCATCTTCTATGGTAATTAACCCTGCAAACTCCAGCCTTCACAGTTTCCCCAGACTGATTTCTATCTAAAACAGGACTGCCTTGCTTTGTTTAGATCCTGCACTGGAATCTAGTTTCAGACAGAAAGTCAGGGAGATAGCAGGGTTCAATTTGTTTTCCTTCTCTCTGGGACTGCAATCCTGCCCTGCCTGTTACCAAATACCTAAAACACAGTTGTTTCATACATTTTGTTCAGTTACCTAGCTGTTTATGGCCAGAGGGTAGTGTAGGACCAGTTACTCTAATATCTAGAAGTGGAAGTTCTCAACAGCTTTAATGTCTTCTGAAGATCAAGCAATCCTTAATCTCTTTGGGAATATGTTCAAATTAATTTGAGAACCCAATGAAAATCATGGATCCTTTGTCCATGCCCTTACATCAATGTATATACATACAAAATTCGGAGAATTTCAGGGAGTTCACAGTTTCTGCCTTCTATTGTTCTGTGATGTTATGATTTCTAGTATTGGTGTATTGTACTATCATTCTTTCAAGGTTTTAGGTTCAATTTTTATTTACTGAAAACTTGCTAAGCTACAAATTAAAGTGTTTGAGCCAAGAAGAAAAATTTTATTTTTTTACTTTTTAAAAATAAATATCTCAATTTCAGGTCCCCAATCCTTGGCCATCTGAACCAGGAGGGTATCAGGTCGACACCTGCAAGGGTGGCAGGTGAAAAAACTGAGAAGCTGGATACTAAGGAGAAGAAACCCAAAACCCAGAAGACTGATGGCATAGTTTAAGAAGGGTAACCTTAAGGCCAAGATGCCTAAGAAGGGGAAGCCCCACTGCAGCTGAAACCCTGTGCTAGTCAGAGGAACTGGCAGGTATTCCCAGTCAGCTATGTATTCCTGAAAGGCTATGTACAAGAAGAAGTATTCTGTAGCTAAATCCAGGATTAAAAACAAAAAGGAGAAGTTATGGCTACTGTAACAAAACCAGTTGGTAGCAACAAGAACAGTGGTACCCAAGTGGTTAAACTTCGCAAAATGACTAGATACTATTCTCCTGAAGATGCGCCTTGAATACTATTGAACCACGGCAAGAATCCCTTCAGTAAGCATGTAAGAGAACTGTGGTCTGTCATCACTCTCGGGACCATTCTGATTATCCTCACTGGGTCACAGAGGCAAGAGGGTGGTTTTCCTGAAGCAGCTGAGCAGTGGTTTGCTACTTGTGACTGGACTTCTGGCCCTTAATCGAGTTCCTCTAAGTAGAACACACCAGAAATCTGTCATTACCACTTCCACCAAAATGGATATAAGTGGTGTGAAAATCCCCACGCATCTCACCAATGCTTACTTCAAGAAGAAGCTGTGCTTTTCAAAGAACCAGCTCCTGGATTCATTGATCCTTAGAATTGTGCTTTTAGTCTCTATGTCATTTAATTCTGCTCTGATCTTGGTTATTTCCTTCCTTCTACTTGTTCTGGGCTGTCTTTGTTGTTGTTCCTCTAGTTCTTGTAGACGTAGGGTTAGGTTGTTTGTTTGAAATGTTTCTATCTTTTTTAGGTATGCC